>JAILYA010000065.1:0-452500 GCA_021437795.1 Rhodamnia rubescens | reverse complement strand
GATTCATACACAGCTGAGCTATGAGGTTATACATGCATTCAACGTGTTTATTGCATTAAAACAACTAAGTTTGAAAAACATGTATGCATTACACATGTCATTATCTTACATTTATATCGGACTTAATAAACCGCGAAGCTTGGTATGGGACAAGCTAAACGGGATACCTAACAACCACATGACTTGGTATGGGACTAGTTGAGGGGACTCTCTTTGTAGGTGTGTGACTTGGAATCGAACTAGGCAAAGGCTAAGTGAACCTACAATGAACCAATCCGAGGAGGGCGGGAGTGATCGCTAGGGCAAGAAAGCCCGACACAAAGAGCGGCTCCTGGCATGTTTTTAAGATAATGATAAGGGCAAGAATAAACCAAGTCATACATTGAAAAATGTGAGTATAAGTATTGTGCTAAGTTCGAACTATTTTTGAAATTTGACTCCTTTACGAAGTTTAAATTGATTTCAAAGGAAGTTAGAAGCTATTTTCGAGGCCGAAATATTTTTATGATCCGAATTGCATATTTTCAAAAGTTGAGACATTTTTAGCTTCGAGCAAAATTGGTTTCAAAGCCTAAGGCATTTTGTCCTTTAATTATGATAATTTCAAGCTCGAGGTAATTTATGCTTTTGAACTAAGCTGTTTTTTTTTAAGGTTAAATTACTTTATACTTCGAGCTAAACTACTTTTGACATTTAAAATGTTTTATGAGCCAAGTGTTTTTAGCAACCGAGACGTTTTCAAATCAAGATTTTCCTTTGAAAAGTTGAAACAGCTTCTCAAAATGTGAAAATTTTTCGAACTAAACAGTTTTCAAAATTCAAAATATTTTCAAAAGTTGGTGAAGTTCTAGTTTTGAATTAAACTGCTTACACAATCGATAGTTTTCGAACTAAATTATTTTGTACTTTGTGAACAAAATGGTTTTCGGGAGATGGAGTTGCAACGTTTCAAAAGTTCAAAGTAATTTCAAAGTTCGAATTGGAACTCCAAGAATTATTTTTGAAAGCGAAGCCGCATTGTTTCAAAGGTTCAAAATGATTTCAAAGTTTGAATCAGGACTTCAAAATGTTTTGGAAAATGGAGATGCACCGTTTTCAAGGTTTAAGATGATTTTAAGGTTCGAATTGAAATCCCAAATTTTTTTTTTTTTGCAAAGGTGAAGTTACATCATATGCAATGATTAAATGATTTTGAAGTTCAAATTTGAAACTCTTAAATGATTTTTGAAAATAGAATTGCATAGTTTCAAATGTCCAAATTGATTTCAAGGTTCGAAATCAAATGTCCAAAATGATTTCAAGGTTCAAAATTAAATTAAGTAAAGAAACAATGTGAGAATCTCGAGAAAGTTATGCTAGCAATTTGCAAATTGAAATAGTTATTATGAATAATGACCGCAAGGGAAGTCATAAAAGTTCTAAAGAGTCGTAAGTATGAAAATAACAGTGGAAACAAAAGTAAAGATGAATGAAGCGGTCTTGTTTTTATAATATTTGATTCTCTAAGGTCAAAGAAAGAATAGGCAGAAAATTATTTATCGTAGTAGCGTAGCAAATGCATGGTGAAGCAGTTTGGAGGAACAAAAGAGTAATGAAAGGCAAGTATCCACATTGATTACGGACCTAGGTATGTTCAAATTTCAAGGACAAAATTTCTTAAGGAGGGAAGAATTGTGACATTCCTAATTTTCCCTACATTATAAATAATTAGAGAGAACAAATAAATTTTATGGATAAATTGTTTAAGAAACTTTTAGAAGTGGTTATTCCTAAATTCTAAATAAAGTTATTTTGAAATTTCTCAGGAAAGTTATTATTTGAATTATTTGTGAAGTTTTCCGGAGAATTCTACTAGAAAATACAATACAAGAAATAGTTCTTGAATTGATATTTATAAATCAAATAGAATAGAGAAGTCAATGTTAAGTCAATTAAATCAATAGCAAGTCGATTTTCTAAAGGATAAGAATAAAGTCAATGCTAAGTGAATTAAGTCTTTCTAAATGATAAGAATAATATCATTTTCGAGCATTAAATGATAGGATAAGAATGATGTTGCTTTCATTAGTAAAGTCAAAGAAATGTAAATGTGGCATCCACGGTTTTGGCAATTAATAGATTGTATATAGTTTGAATTTCTAATTAACCATAAATTGAGAACATGTTATAGGATGGTCCAAACAATGAACAAGATGAACAAGGACGAGATGGACCGGGCGAGGTGGGCGGGACCACCAACCCCGCCCGACCTAGCATAGCCAAGCTAAGGCGTATGCCCCATCGCTGGTGGCTACGCCTAGCTAGCGTAGTGGTAGATTGTTCCACCCAAGCAACCCACGGCCGTGCCGCCCACTTAGACGGAGTCGACCTCCGGTTGCATCGCTAAGGTCCCGTCTCCGTTTCGATACTCCATAGTCAAAAGTCATTGGTTAAAAAAATAAGTCAATGCATAAGTCAATTGATAAGTCAATGTTCAAGTCAATGCAAAGTTAATTTGACAAGATTAATGTTATTTTCAAGCATTAAATATTAGGATAAAATCAATGTCATTCCCAAGCATTAAATGTAGAGATAATGAATCGATATTAACCATACAAGTGGACCAATCAAATGAGGATAAGTAACTACTCTAAAACCTAAGATGACTAGCTTGAATAGGTGGACCAATGAGAAGTAAGCTCATTAAAGAAACTTGGAAAAGAAGGTAGGATAAGGTCAAGATGAATTAAATGCATTTCACATTAGAAACTTGGGGAAAAGGTTAGAAAATCACTATAAATCGGGGTGAGTCTTTTCAAAATTCCATAACCAACCATCCCCTTTTTCTTTTCTCTCCCTCCCGCCCACACTCTCATGCTACTCCCTCTCCGACACCTAGCTCCCTCATTCCTCAAGTGTTCTTTCTTGTTTGGCCGCATTCTTTCTCATTCATTGGGTGTTCTTTGGTAATTCTATGGTGAAAAAGGTATAGGGATTACTTAATGCTTGATTGAAGTGGATAAAAGGTTATTCTTTATGAATGAGATGAAATGCATGCCGGAACGTGTGTATAAAACTTGCTAAACATTGGTTGAGAAATCACGCCATTCTCGTGTGTATAAGTATTTATTGCATGCGGTATAGGATTTTTCTTAGAATGGGTGGATGGTATGATAATCCTAATCAAAGATAATAAAGAGATCATGTGTGTGCAAGTATGTGATTGCCATTAAAAGATATCGACGCACCTATGTTAGCTCGAAAAGCTACAAGGTAGGGGCTTGGGGTAAATGGCGTATTTTCAAGTGGTCGTTTGTCGCGACAACAAAATCAAGTAAAGTTTACTTGAGGCGATGGCGTAGACATCGTTTATCATTATCAAGTGATCAAACAAATGTGTCGCCAAACATGTAAAGTGCCAACATTGCCCGGTACCGAAAGTCCCAATATAATCGAGAAAAAGGATGCCCAAGAAAGTGATAAGAAAATAATGCATAATGTTTTTGTTGAGTTATGATTGATTGATGTTATACAAGATCATTATATGAAGTGAAAGGTTCAGAAATGAAAACCCCAAAGTGAAAAGAAAAGTTATGGCATTCATTATAGTGTATGCTTAATATTATGACTAATGTCGCGCTTGATGAATTTGAGTAATGGATCAACGGATGGCTTTGTGGTTCACGACATCAAGCATTATGACTTCTACTCTATCTCGGAACTAGTGCTTTTTCTACTAAATTGTGTTCTCATCCCTTCATTTTTCAGGAAATTAAGATGGATCCGCCTCGTGCCTCGCTGTTTGGATTGTCGAACTTGCATGGAATATTCCTAGCAAGAAGTCATGAATGTAAAAACTAGCATTGAAAAGAAGGTGAAAGAATGCTCATGGGTCCTCTGTGCAATTTTGATGAACCGTTAGGTTTCCAAGGCAGAGTAATGCCTTAGGAGAGTACTTAAGTCAAGATGAGGAAGAGGTCCTAACAATTTAGTAATAGTATGGAGGGCCAAACTAGGCATAGTCGAGGGTAACCTTCCAATGTTTGATTGTACATTCTTAAGGGAAGGTAATGAATGTAGTAAGATATACTTGATGCATATATGAAATCTAAGTAGGTTAATAAATATCATGGAAGTCAGTTATGTCCGTTAAATTAGGTTTTGCTACTAAAGTTTCCGCAAATAGAGAATAAAGGTTGGCGAGAAAATAGTAAATAAACTAAAAAGAGACGAAACAACGGGGCAAAGGTTCCGGGGTTGTTACGGGAGTGGTATTAGAGCAAAGGTTTAGTGGGAGTCATAAGGAGAAGTTATTTGAAGTGATGAGGAAAATTTAAATTGGAGTGATGAGTAGGATTTTAGTGATATGGAGACTTCTAGCTTAAATACAATAAGAAAGATGGGGTTTCAAGGATATGATGTGCCAGAAATTTAAGAAGGTGAGGAGTGAGTCATGCGAAAATGGCAATACCTAAACAAATGGCTCCTCGGTAAGTTATTTCATTTCTCTATAATAATGCCATTGATTGTTTAAAATGATTTGATTTAAAATTATGCATTAGATGTCGAGATATGGAATTATTAAAAGAAAAGGTTGCTGTTTTTTTGTTGCGATAAATACTATTAAGAAAGAGGAAATGTTATCCGACACCACCGGCACTTTAGCTTAGTGGCAAAGGAATGACATGGTCCAAAAAGCGGCCAAGGTTCGATCCTCGGGAGCACTATTGTAAAAGAAAGTATAATAATAAAAATATTTTTGCTAAATTAGGAAGAGTACTTGTTGCATTGATGAAAAATTTTATAATCCATAATAACAAGGTAATGATAACATCTGTTTAATTGCTCATTTGATAAACCAAATAATATCTATTAGAGATAAATGCAATTATTAAATAACCTACCTAAAATTAGAAAAAATAATGTTACAATTAATTACAAGATCAAAGAATCATGTTTATTTCTTCCAGACATTTTAAATAAAAAATTAATGAAATTAGGATGAAATTGGAAGCCTACTCATTTGAACTCGCACCAAACTATTGCCTTGACCGATGTGATACCTATCCCCTCACGCTTCTTTCTATATTGAATTTAACGCTTGATCCGATATTTTTTTTCCTTCTATCTCGTATTATGCTATCGTTGATACTTGATTTAACATAAAAACATAAAAAATCTTAAAATAATTTATAAATTAAAGAAAGTTAGGGAATTAACTTCTTAGTGAACGATGGGATGGAAATTGTTGATAAGTAAAAATTGCATAGTAGTATCGGAAAATTCCATACCCCCAAAACTCTTAAATTTTCAAGAGCTTCATTCCCTTCAAAAACTCTCCAATCTCTTTCTCCAAAAAAACTCTCCATTCTCTTCAAGAACTCTCTTCTTTTATAGGCAAAGTTCTTATATTCATTCTTATCTTCATTTCTACCTTCCATTTTCATCTTTTTCTATCCATCTCTCTTCTCATCTTCATCTTCCTTCACCTCATTTCCCATCTTCCATTTTCATTTCTCCCTCATCTTCATCTCCTTCTCATCTTCCATTTCATCTTCTCTCTTCATCTCCTTTCATTATCTTCTTACCATCTTCCTTTCTCCATCTCTTTGTATTTCCGCCCGAAATTAAGTATTGCAAAATGAGTATTTGCAATACTCCCGAGAAAATATTACTTTCAAGCCCAAATCTTCTTGGTGCATTTTTTCACCGCATGCCAGTCCGACCCGTTAAATTAAGCTCAAATTGTATGCCAATCTAAATGAATATGTGAGATGATTTTGTTTAGAACTAAAATTAGTTCTAATTTTTATCAAAATATATATTAGTCAAAATTAGGCACAATTAATAATGGAAAAACAAATGGGCCATACTCTATTTCATACCTACCCTAGTATCGGACTTGATAAATTGTGACGCTTGGTATAGGACAAGCTAAACGGGACATCTAACGACCGCAAGACTTGGTATGGGACTTGTCGAGCGGGACTTTCCTTGCGGGTGTGATTGGGAAATGAAAACAAAAGAAGGCTAAGTGAACCCGCAACGGGTAAATCCGATGAGGGCGGGGAGTGATTGCCTAAACAATAAGGCCCAAACAAAAAGCGGGTCCTGTCATCCTTCTAGGATAAAAATAAGGGCAGGAACTAACCAAGTAGAAAAAGGTGAGTATTGTGTTGTGCTAAACCATTACGAAGTTGAGAATTGATTTTAAAAAGAGAAATCAGGGGCAATTTTCGAATTTAAAACATTCTTATGGTTTAAGCTGCAATTTTTAAAAAATATAAAATGATTTAGTCCTAAGTTAAATTGACTTCAAGGCTTGAAATATCTCCGGTCCTTTGATTTTGACAATTTTAAGGTAAGGTAATTTACGGTTTTGAACTAAATTATTTTCAAAAGTCTAAAGTGATTTATACAAAACAAGTGCTTTAGCAACAGAGATGTTTTCAAATTAGGACTTTCTCAGGAAAAGTTGAGGTATTTCTCAAATGCGAGGGACTTTTCGGGACAAATATTTCCAAAGCTTCAAAACATTTTCGAAATTAGAAACATTTCTGTTTTGAATTAAACTGCTTATGCAAATGGTAGCTTTTGAGTTAAAATATGTTATACCTTGTGAACAAATGATTTGCCGAAGAGGAAGTTGTTTTGTCTCATAAACGCAAAATGATTTCAAAGTACAAACTGAAGTTTTAAGAACTAGCTTCAAAAACGAAAATTGCATTGTTTAAAAACGGTTTACTGTGATTTTTAAAACTGAATTGGAACTTCGGAATGTTTTCGAAAATGGAAATATGCCATCGCAAAGTTCATGATGATTTTAAGGTTTGAATTGAAAATTTCAATTTTTTTTTAAGTTTACATTATATGCAATTATCAAATAATTCTGAGGTTCAAAACTTGAAAATTTTAAATAATTTCTTTGAAGGAGAAATTTCATCATTTCAATTGATCGAAATGATTTAAAGATTTGAAATTAAATTTAGCAAAACTGCCTTGTGAATATATATATTTTTTACATTGGTGAAATGAGATCCTTTAATCGAAAAGATGAGCCATTATGAATAATAATTTGAAGGATGAGTTATAAAAGTTCGTATGGGTTTTGGTAACGGATGAACCAAAAGTAAGGATGAATATTGAGTTTGTGTTCTTATAATAATTGTCTTTTTGAGAGCAAAGAATGTATAAAAGTATATGTACTAGAGTGGCGCATCGAAGACATGGTGGTATAGTCAGAAAAGTAAGTATTTACATCAAATATATGGACCTTGGTATGTTTGAAATTTTGAAGACGAAATTTTTTAAGAGGGAAAGAGCTGTGACATCCCGAATTTTCCGTATATTAGAAATAATTAGGGAGTAAAATAAATCTTTACGGATAAACTCTTTAAGGAATGTTCAAAAGGCTATTACGTAACTTTTAGATAGTTAATTTAGAAATTTCTCAAGAAAGTGATTTCTTTGAATTATAAGGGTTATCCGAAAATTCAATAGGAAATGAAATACGAAGAATTAGCTCTTGAATTTAGTCAATCCTAAGTAATTTTTTTCTAAATATAAGGTTTCGTTTTTTTCACGGAAAATATTTTCCCCAATTTTCGGTGTTTGGGGGGTGGAAAATGAGCGGTCAATGGAAAATATTTTCCGATCAACTAAAAAGGCCTTCTAAAACTAAGGAAAATGATTTCCTCATTTTGAGAAGAGGAAAACATTTTCTACACTTTTCATTCCTCCTCTCTTTCAACTATTTTTTTAATTATTTTTTTCTTTCTTTATTTATTTATTTAATTTTTCAAAATTCAAAAATTTTATTTTTTTATTTTTCGGATAAATTTTATTTTTTAATTACTTTCTTTATTATTTTTCTTTTTTCATCTTTTTTTATTTTTTTTAGTATTCCTTCTTCTCCTTCTATTGGTTGCTAGCCATGGCCACAACCGTGGCTCCGGCCTCGAGCAAGAAAAGCTATAGCGAGGAACAGAACCGTGACGTCCGTCCCTAAACTCATCGTGCTCCACGCGAAGGTCGGCGATGGACTCGCCGCCCGGGATGACGTCGGCCTTCTTGGTTTTGTGGCTCACCGCCCGACGTGAGCGGGTCAACGAGGCACTCGATGGCCAATTCTAAGTTGTCGACGAGGGTGGCCTCCGGGAGAGGTTGCGAGACCTTTGCGGCGCAATCGATGGGGATCACCTGCTTCCCGGTGAACAATGGCAACATCGCGGGCCGGGGCGGCACTAGAGTTCCGAGCACCGTCGCCTCACGTTTCCTCTGTAGCATCAATGGCATGCTCGCTGCGCTCTCCAAATCAAAATCCCTAAAGCTCGGTGCGGGGATTATATTATGCGCAACGCCTTTCTCCTTCGGGTTTCTCTCTCTATCTCAAGAAACGCGAGCTAAGAGAGAGAGAGAGAGAGAGAGAGAGAGAGAGAATACTTCAAAAGAAGTGAGCGCCAAAGTCTATTTTGAAGAAAAAAATTAGACAAATTTTCCTTATCAAATGGTTAAAATATTTTCCGAAACTTTTTCAAGTTTTTGCCAAACATCGGAAAAGGAAGTCATTTTCTGGCAAATGTCATATTTTCCGCGAAACAAACGGAGCATAAGAATAAAGTCAATGATAAGCCAATTTAGTTTTTCTAATAAATACAAAAATGAGGTTGATTTCAATAAGTCGATGTGTAGCAAATAATATTTCTAAGTCAATGAAAAGTCAAGAAGAAAATGATAAATAGAAGTGTCATTCTCAAGCATTAAATGCTAAGATAAAAATCAACGTCATTTTTATAAGTGAAGTTGAATTACTATAAATGTGTTCATATTGTGTAAAACTTGATGAGCAAGTTTTAATAATGAAACCTTGGAAAAGAAGTAGATAATTTCAAGTAAATTATAAACGAGTTTCACTAGAAAAACTAATAAAGTTAAAAATGTTCTTAAACGAATCTAGAACAAGAAAATTTAGATATTTTCTTTAGAATTGCAAAAGAAAGTTAGATAATAATAATTACAAAACAAATGAATATAGATTAAATAAAAACGACGGATTATAACAAGAAAAATGCTTAAGCCATTAACGGACGACAACGTCCGGCCGACTCACTCCCGGCCAACGTGAGACCGACCCGGGCGTGTTGGCCAAATTGCCATTGCAAGGCCACCACCAGTCGCACCGCCGAGGAACGGCTTAGATTGGCGACCATGCAAAAGGCCGCCGCCCGCTGCCGGTCCTCACTAGAGGACGATCGATCTTAAGCTCATTCTATTTTCGTCTACTATTAATTTAAAGAGGGTAATTAACATAAGCTATATGGTAAATAAATTGATAAAATTGTGATTAAATAGAATAACTTACCTTGAAAACATTAACTAAAGGTAGTATTGTAAAGTTAATCTTAAGCAAAATGATAAGCTAATTAAGTAGGATTATTAATAACAAAAATGTAAACTAAGAGCAATAATTAGAATCTTGATCTTTTGAAAAGAATAATCATCAAAATATTGTTGAAATATTGAAAAGCAAAAATAATAAATAAAGACAAAAGAGTTATCATAAGAGAGCACAAAGAGAAATTGACACGATAGCTCTTGACAGCACACATGAAAGAAGGCATCTTCTTTCAAGAAGCTACACATCTACAAGAAGTTATTATTATGTCTTGAGAAAGAGAGATTCCACCATCATTTCTCTTGTCTTTTAAGTCAATAATTGCTACATTTTTTAGCAAGCATGGCAAGGGGTTGACCGTCGACTCCACCGGCGCGTCGCCTGGTGGAACGCCACTCCCACCGTCGCTGCCACTCGAGGCATCGATTGGTCAGTCGTAGCCGACGGTTCCACCATTCTTTATGCTTCGCCACTCCTCAACGATGGTTCGTTATAAATTTTAAGTATATTAAACAAACAATTGAAATGAGATAAGATTAGATATATGTATAAATATATATATACACACTACTAAATGAACGATTAAATTAGTTAAGACTATATTAGAATCTATGAAATGTTTAATTAAGCCAAGAGAGAGTTCTAGAATAAGAAGACATGACTCAATAAAAATCAAGTAAAAGTGTATGGCTAATAATAAGTCTTGTGCAAGAAGGAAGTTGACTAAGGCTAAAATATCTTTGTTTTCTCCTTGAAACCTACTAAGACAAATTAGAGTGACAAAGGGGACATAACAAATGTTAAATTGAAGTGGGACATGTAAAGGTAATAAATTGAAAAGACTTGAGAGTTTTCAAGAAGGGAAAACCCTTCTTGAAGACTCACGTGAAAGTGAGGAAGAGAGAGAGAACAAGAAGAGGTCATCAGGCTTTGACTTTGAAAAAATTGTGAGAATGAAGTTTTGACTAGGGAACTCTATTATAAATAAAGGGGTACTTGAGCTCTTAAAAACACATGATCACTTCAAAACTACTTGCTCTCATTTCCAACTCCCTCTCCCTCACACATTCCCTTACACGCCGGCCCCTAACTCTGCCCCCACGCCACCGCCAGCTCCACCACCCCCACCCCCCCGCCATCCGCTACGCCACCGTCCTTCATGCCATTGCCAATGTTCCAATCGCCATTTTCGTCCGACATTATTCTATTCTAGTAAAACGGTAGAGAAAGCGGTAAAAAAGTAAATGATATTTCTAGATCTAACATGGTAATATCCATTTATTACTTGATTTGATATGCATTGCCGCATGATTTGCATGTATTTTATAATGTATCATGTCTTTAACTACAAGTTAATTGATTTATTTTGTGAGGGAAAGTTAAGGTTGTCGAACGGGGGTCAACCGAAGAAACGGAAGTCGTCGAGCCAAACGGGCCCGAAAATCGACCCAAACCAGCATCGGTCGGGTCTAGAACTGGCTGAATCCAACTCAATCAATGTCGGTTCGGCTCAACCGAGCATGAACTGGGTTGTTCTGGACTAGTTCCAAATCAAGCAGAACCGGCTTGGGTCGGGCAGAGATTGAGCTGTTTGATTTGGTCCGGTTCGACCAGGCCGATTGGATGGTTTCGCCTTTGGGTTTCATTGTGTTGACTCGCCAATTTGAAACGACTTGATTTATTTCTCGTTCGATCCTTGTTTTATCAATTTAATCTTGCACGAGGGTAATGCAAAAGATAATAAATGGATCATGTGCTTGTAAGGTTGTGGATGAAATTAAAAGATATCGACGTGCCACCATTAGCGAGAAAAGCAACAGTGTAGGGGTTCGGGGTGACATATTTTTGTAAACCTCTAATGGCCGCTATTCATGACAACGGATGGATCTGCCGTCATTCATTAAAAGTTTTTACTTGAGGCGATGGCATAGATAACACTACTTAAATGATGACATGAATTCGATGTGCCGTCATACACGTGCAATGGCAATGTTGCTTGGTACCGGAAGTTCCGATCGTAGATTCGGGAGAAGATGCCCAAAAGAGAAAAGAAAAGCTAATGTATTGTTTTTATATGATATTTTATGGGAAGGTTTTACAATTGTTGATGCATGGCATTTATGAAATGGATCCCAAGATAGATTCATGTCAACATGAATTTTCACCGCTAATTTGAGTATTATTTTGATATTTCTATCTTAGGGCTAGGAATTTTACTAGGCTGTTTGTTCGTTCCTTTTATTTTTTAGGTGAAAAGAAAATGAGTCTATCGTGCAAGCCATTGTTCGGATTCCCGACACAAATGACCCACCTCCATCACACTGTAGTTTGTATTGATACTGAAGCAGTTTATGTCCGCATAACCTCGATCATATGGATCGATGTTAGTTTGGCCGATCAAATCCTTGCTATGTTTGTCTCCTGACGCGAACAAAAGGGGGATGGGATGATGATGGGTCCACTGCACAACTTCGGTGGTGCGCCCAGATATCCCAGCAATGGTGTTGCGATGCCTTAGACCGAGTTGCTTGGAAGCTAGGGTGATTCCGTCTCATACTAGTTATATGACCTGGCGGATTAGCACCTTGGGTGGATGGTAGGATAGCCTCTAACAAATTTTGTTTGAAAGATTAGTTGGGAGATAGTGGTTTTTAAGTTTATGATATGACATGTTGTGTAGATTTTCTTGCATTTTGGGATGTAAGATAGTTTAGGAAAGCCAGGAGCATGTAATGATGGTTTGGGGACAGTCACCCACTTATATAAAATCTAGCATTTTGTAATCATCTCAAAAGCTGCTATGTCTGCTAATTAAATTGATTAAGGAGTTCCTAGGTTTAAAGTAAAGATTGGCAAAAAATAAGGAAGTAAACTAGAAGGCTAAATGTGTCTTAAAGTAAGGTAGTTCATGAGCTGTTTAATTAAGGTTTCTTAAGGAATTATCTAGATGAAAGAAATCTTAGAAAATGATAATTTCGAATTTTAAAAAAAATCGAACATTGAAAAGAAAGAGAAATTAAATAAGAAATCGGGTTAACGGCCCTAAGGTCATCACCCCCTCGCTAGAATCATTGGGAAAAAAGGTAAAGGAAAGAAAGAAAAATAAAAATAAATCAAAGTCAGAAAAACCTTTTCTGACCCACTTAAGATAGTAAGGTAACCCATTTAAGACCCATTAAGTTGTTAAGTAATCAATTTATGACCCACTAAAGTTTGTTAAGAAATCCATTTATGACCCACACTCTTACATGTGGGTTAATGTTTGAGTTATTGACCTATTTTGCCACCTCTACTTCCAAGAGAGACTTGCATTATGGTAACAACTCAAACATTTGACTTCGGTAAGTGCCCCTCCTTGGGTCTGCCTAGGGGACTTTAATGACGTGTTATACCATTGGGAGAAGGTAGGGAAATGTATAGCCAAAAACTATAGACTACATGTTTTTCAAAACTTCTTAAATGCTTGTGGCTTACTGGACATGAAGTGTAAGGGCTATGCCTTCACTTTAGCTAATAACCGATAAAGGGAGGAATATATAAAGAAGAGATTATACAAAGTGATATGCAATAACGAATGGAGAGTAATGTACCCCAAAGCAGAAGTTTTGCCGTACCAGCGATAGGTTCTTATCATAGTCCCATCATGCTGTTACTTGCTGCGGAAAAGTTAGAAGGAAAAAAGCCTTTAAGTTTGAAGCATTTGGGTTGGGTTGAGAGGAATGTTGAAAAATCATGAGGAATATCTGCAAAACTACAAATGTGGATGCTGGGGATCTACTAGTAAGGCTAAAGTAATTGGCAATTAAATTGACAAAATGGAGTAAAAAGGTATTCTCAAACCACAAAAAGGAAATAGATGAACTGAAATGAATTGCACATTCTCATGAACTCTCAATCCATTCGGATGGACAAAAACAAGGAGCATCTTTTGAAGACAGAAATTAATGACTTGTGGAGCCAAGAGGATATGTATTGAGATCACATATCACAAATTAACTAGCTGAATTGGGGCGATAAAAATACAAAAAAAAAATTCATGCCGCGACGATTCAAAAGCGACAGAGAAATAGAATTTTTATGTTAAAGCAGACGGATGATAGTTGGTACCGAGATCCAAAGGCTTTACAAAACATGACGGTGATCTTTTTTCAAAGATCTATATACGACGGTTGGACTAAGAAACTTTGAACCCATCTTGCAACAATCTCCCTCCATTGTCACCGAGGAAATGAATTTGAGCCTAATAGCCAAGATAACTGTGGAAGAAGTATAGAAGGTTGTTTTCTACCTTGGAACTTTGAAGGCCCCAAGTCTGGATAGCCTAACTGGCTAGTTCTATCAGCATTATTGGGAGGTGACTTGTGATGACCCGAAAACCCTTACCTACTTAAGAGTGGATTAGCATTTAATGAGTTTGAATTATTGGATAACCTTTTAAGAGATTATTATCCGAACTCAAGGGTATTTTTAAGGAATTATTATTGGCCTGGATACTTTTTTAGGGACATTATGTGTTTGATTAAGTTCCATCGATTAGAATATGTGCAAAATTGGGACAATCGGAGGTAGAAAATGGGACAGGGCCGCACGTAGACACGTAGTGGGTCTTGTGTCATGCGCGTGGCCAATCAAGAACACGTGGCAGCCATGTATCACCGCCATAAGACACATGGCGGATAGATGTCATGCGCATGAAACATGTCAACTCCTAGTCGGCATTGGCGGCTCATCATAAGCTAACTAGTCTTCAGCTGCTTCCGTTTATATAAACCTCTAAAGTCAGTTTAATCATCGTACGAGCGTTAAAATAGGCCGTTACTCACCTAGAAGTGCCAAAACTTGTATAAGGCGCTCACCTTAGTGTCAAAACTTTCAAAATGATCACTTAAGTGCCAATTTTTTTAAAAATGATCACTTGGTGCTAAAACTTTCAAAACGATCACTTAAGTGCCAACTTTTTTAAAACGATCATTTAAGTGCTAATTTCTTAAAAAATGATCACTTTAGTGTCAACTCCACGAGCTACGTTAGCACAAATATTAATAAAAAATAGCACGTATCGGATTTTCGCAAGCCACGTCGCTCAAATTGGAGTTGGCACGTTTTAAAAAAAAGTTGGCACTTAAGTGATTGTTTTCTAAAAAGTTGGCACTTAAGTGATCGTTTTGAAAGTTTTGGCACTAAAGTGAGGCGTGATGCGAAGTTTTGGCACTTCTAGTGTTTTTTAGCCCTTACTCTATTGAACCATCGACCGCCGCTCGATCTCTCTTCGCCGTTTGTGGCCATCCTTGGCCATGGTCCGCCGCCACCGTCGCCATTTGTGGCTGAGCCGTCACCGTGCCAATCGCCGGTGCCGTCCACGCCCGGTTTTTGTCCGTTTATCCATTGATTGTTATTTCGAATCGTGGTTATCTCAATTAGTCGAGGCAAGTACATCTCTATCCTTATTACTAAGCTTTCTATGACTATATATGCAAGCGTTTGGCTTTGATGGATCATGTTATGTGATTAATGCTTTAGGTATGATTATGAGATCTTCTATCTATTTGAATTATATTTGCTTTGGTATGATTCTGATATTTGCCGCCGATGTAAGATATGTTTGGTTGTGTGGGACGATTCTCAATTCCGTGATGTTATAGTTGGTTTAGTCATTTGGATTAGAGTTCTCTTGTTGAGTGTAATTACTTAGTTGATTCAAACACTTTTCAGTTTATTAAGATGTCTGTTGGATCCAACGCCCGTACGGCAACATATATATGGCTATCCTATAAGGATTAGTCATTCATCTTGACCCTCATCCCGAAATACGATATTGTCCGCTCTACAAGTTGGTTTGTTCCAAGATCTATGCAGACGATGGATCCCCCGATGGAGTAGTGAAGCTAGAATTCAAGCCAATATGCTATCGTGGTTTAGCTCCACACTTACTCAACCCTTTCGTTGCTCGTCTTTATGCTATGGACGATCCGCCCGAGAGTTCGATGAGAAGATGGGCGATAGTTCAGATTCTAAAGAATCGGTGGGTAGTTATAGTAGTTTGGCATTGATTACCCCATGTTATTCTTATCCCGTGTGAATATTGTAAGTAAGTGAAGTGGTTGTATGAATCTATAATATGAATAAACGAGATATGAATAAAAATGTGTAAGTCAAGTTGTTGAATGATCATGGTGCTTGAGATGTGTGTTATCTACTTAGTGAACCCATAAAAGGCCATACCCTCTTGATAGGCATGCCCGCCATTGGTTGTTTTTTGTATTCCATGCACTTGTGCCCGTATGGTCGCCCGCTTAATTTTCTATTTAAAGCTTCCACATATGCCAATTGCTTGAAAGATTAATTAAAGAAGAACACGAGTTAGTAGAAAAGGTTTAACCCTTTGGGTGTGGCTGTACGGGACGCTACATGATTAAATTGGGTGTTTACAATGAAGTTAAAAACTTCTTTGATTTCGGGCTTTTCAACCTAGAACCGAACAAAGCCCACATTACTTTGATTCCCAAAACTCGAGAATCCGGAAAAAGTGGATCAACTTTGTCAAGACCCAAAAATAAATTTAGACTAATTGATTATCGGTTAATTAACTAACCTAATTCGGACTCTCCCAAGCCGTACCAATTCGCAACTTAGGTTCAATTTCATGCCAAAATTTATTTTGGAGTCGCCACTAATCGTTATTGGTAGGTCTATTAGAAGCGGGAGAACTATTTTATTTCTGCGAACCCAAGATTAAATGTTCAGGAATTTGGTTACATTAATTTTTTAATTAATGCCCTTTCGGCACCAATTTTTGTGAAAAAATTCTTGATTTGATTATTTATGGGTTTTCTCTTATTAGGTGAAATGCCAATGCAAATGACATATAAAAAAATATGCATGAATAATGTGCATGACATGGCAAGTATAATTCTCAACTATATGCTATGCATGATATTTTCGGTATTTTTTGTGAATTTTCGGATTTATGAAAAATGATGTCAAAAACTATCCTAAAATGAAGACAACATTAATTATAACTTAAGAAATTGACTTCTCAAAACCTCAATTTGTATTAAATGGTATTTTCGTGTAAAAGATGATAAAAATGTAAGTTACCTTAAGAAAAACGTGTCAATCTTTTTGGCATTTTTAAGGGATTTAATTAAAAAGGAAAGACACAAAAATTTGAACAAAAATAAAGAATTATGCCCATAATTCACCTTAAATTCCGAAAATTCCAATTTTATTCCTAACTTGCCCTCACATTAGGGCCGAGAAAACGAATTGAATATATAATTACTGTCACCCCTATATACATAGGGCACACCATGAAATTCTTTAGAGTTATCAATCTGCCCCTCAAAATAGAGAGTTTGATGTATAATTCTCATGTATATTTGAGCATGATCATACTTCAAAATAGAAGTCAAATTGCATGCATTGATATACATATTCCGAAGGGACAAGGCATAAGGGAGCATGAATTATGGGGCATGATTGTTTATTTAAGTGCATACCTTATAATAATAAACTGAACACATAATAGCAAACAAGATGCGAAAATATAAACATGCTAAACATAATTAAAAAAAAAAACATCGGACCACATTAATTTCCAATCTTAGATTAACAACATATCCAAAGTATGCAAGACATCAGTGGGGCATAAAGCAAAAATTCAATGATAGAAAAGTTTACCTTGAATCGAATATCAAGTTTGCTAATCGCACTTGTACGACGGGATGAATCGCACCCAATAAAAAAACCTGTTTGATCCGAATTGAAGCTGAAAGTATCCTCAAATCTGCGGGAATTTCAGCCACAGCAGCAAGCTTCTTTGGTGGTTGACACAAAAGCGACGGGCTCTTGTTTCGCTGGGACTAGCTGATCGACGAGGGCTTGAAGCTTGAACAGTGGAGCAAAGAGGATGCAGGAGCCGTCAAAGCACCGCCAGACCAAATGCGGCACCGCCGAATTGAAGCAGAGGTGCCGGGACAGCTACCAACGTGATGAGAGGCCATCAGGTTTAGTAGACCGTCTGATTGTACCCCAGGAGAAATGCTCGGGTGTTCTTATTATGACAAAAACTGAGCTATCTCTCACGTATGCTCTCTCTTTTAAAAAAAATTGTGGATCCCTCAAAATCTACCTTTTTTTTTTTAACGTGGACAAGGGACCCCCTCCCCCCACGTCCCTTCTGTCTGTAGTGAATCTCATTTATAGGCAACATGAGTGTGCCTTCTTTCAAGCGGTGGGTGAATTGCCTTTTAGGAAGGAAATTGTCCATAGATCATGCGGAAATCCAATATTTTGTATCCACCGAATCATCCAAAATATTCTCCACGCTTACTTGCCTTTCACTGGTTGAGAATAATAAACCAAATACGCTGAGAATAATCTGCACATGCTCGTTCCTTCACATTTATTTTTTTTTTTTTTTTTTTTTTTTTTTTTTTTTTTTTTTTCTAACCCTATTTTTTTTTTTTTTCTTTTTTCTTAAAATTTTTTTTTTTTTATTTTTATTTTTTGTTAAGTTGTTTTTTTTTTTCTTTTTTTTTTTTTTTTTTTTTTTGGGGGGGGAAAAAAAAAAATAATTTTTTTTTTTTTTTTTTTTTTTGGGGGGGGAAATAAAAAATTTTTTTTTTTAGATGGTTAGAGGAGGGGGGGAGAAAGGGGGGGAGCAAATTTTAAAGAACCAATAAAGTTACCGATTGATCGCACATGAGGAGAGTAGATGGGATGAACAAAATCAACTTTTTGACGAGCGGATAGTAAATGACATTCTAGCAAGTACCATTAAAGACTCAAACTTTATAAGACAAGGTGGTGTGGACAGCCTCTATGTCAGGCGAATTTACATTGAAGTGTGCTTACATTTTTTTACCAACAAATCCACAACACATGCATCATCATCGTTTCAGCCACCCCGCAAGTTATGATACAAGATTCGGCAAGGGAAAACCCCTCCCGGAGCCAGAATTTTTCTATGGCAAGTGTCCTATCAACAAAAGACAATCTATTTAGGCAAAAGATATTATCGGATCCAAGTTGCCCACTTTGTAACCAAGAAGCGAAAACAATTGACCATCGGTGAGCATATTACAAGTGCTATAAGTTGTGTTCGGCGCTCACTTTAGTGACAATACTTTTAAAATGATCACTTAAGTGCCAAAATTAGAGAAAAACGATTACTTAAGTGCCAAATCGAAGAAATTTTAGCTAAATGAAATACGTGGCTTTACATTTAAATTGATTTTCTAATGTTGCAAATTTTAAAGAATGGCTACCACTAGACGTGGCCGGTTCGGTTCCGTTTTTTAAATTTAATTTTTAAAATAATAAAAATAAAATAAACATAAAAAATTATAAATTATAATCAAATTGTACATTGTAATAAAATTTGGGAAAAAAAGAGAGAGAGGAGAAATGGGCTTGAACTTAATGAATTATCATTAAGCGCCTACATATCTTCTTAGGGATTTAGAAGAATTAAAGCTCATGTAGTTCTTTTACCTTTGATAACCCCAACTTACCTCATCGTCAATCGTCGCTACTCGTTGTGGTACCCGTGACGGTGGTATCTCCACAATCCACACTAAAGAATTCGTGTTCTCGATCCAACTTTTTGGTGTCGAAATCTAGCCTTCATCTAATCGTCGACACAAGCTTGAGCTTCCACATACTCCGGACTTAATCTTGAACTGCGAGAGTCTAAAACTAATCCTCCAAATACTAAATGCTTGTTTCACTTTGCAACCGTTGAAGAATGAGTTGCTAATATCCCGCGAACGATGAGGGCAAGAATTGGGTAATCGTTTGAGTGACTCTTCCACCACTCTAGGATTTGGAAATCTATACTGTGTTCGGCATCACGAAACTCAAATTGAGTGGTTAAATATTTTTCTAATTCAGAAATACTACATATTGCCCCTTTTTTTTTTTTTTGTCTACTCTTAAGCATACCGTACCCTCTACTAAGTGAACTACTAGTTTCGCATGAGGCGATGAGATTGTAAAGATCCACAATCACTTAAACCATATCTACCACAAAATTCTCCATATAATACTACTATAGATTCTTTAACCTCTCCTTGTATAATTGAAATATCTATTGTATCTTGTAAATGTAAACAATCATAATAATACACATTCGGATAATCTAGCAAACCATCTAATTTAATACGTGGATCAAAAAATAATACCAACTAAATAGATAAGAGGAATTTTGAAATAATAATGCAACCATTTTTCTCGCATTACTAAAATAGTCCGACATAATTCAAGTATCTTTTTCATATTCGCTAAAAATATTACCAATATTAACACAATCTATTAAAAATAAATGCATAGTAGGATAATAAATACCAGATAAAGCATTAGTAGCATCATTAAAAATTTTAAAAATTTTAAATTTTTTTTGCAAACGTCCCAATGTTGCGGAAGTAAAGTATTTCGGAAATATTTTGCTAAATAAACATACACAATAAATCTTTGTAATCAAAATTTTGACGAAGAAACTCGTAGGTAGAATTCCAAAGAGTCGGAATATCTTTTGGAAACTTTTTTGTCCTTCTCCCATGTTGTTTACAAAAATTTTCCCATGCTTTTATAAAATGGGCAGGACTCCATAAAAATTTAATTGCACCCTTTATTGGGGCGAGAGAAGTCTCAAGAGTTCGTAAAACCATCTTGTACACATAAATTTAAAACATGGCAAGCACATCTAATGTGAAAAAATTGTCCTCCAAAAGAGGGTTTGCAAATATTTTCTAATTCGGGAATAGAAGTGGTATTTACGGCGGCATTATCAAAATCAATTGAAAATACTTTATTTATCAAAGTATATTCTTCTAAAACTTGCCAAATTATTCTATGAATATTATGAGCCGAATGTTTTTCATCAAAAACTCGAAATGCAAGAAAGTCTTTTTTGAATGGTCTAATCGTCACCTATCCAATAACACGTAACACCCATATAAGAATGAATTTGCCAGGGATCACTTCAAATATCGCTACCTAAATGCACACGTCCATTGAATTTCAAAAAAATTTGTTAAAGTTTTTTTTTATTTTTATAAAGATGCAAAAGTTCGCGTTTAAGAAAGTACTTTTCGAACAATTAGTGCTTGCGAAACCAACATAGTATTTATCAAATATTTCAAATTAAAATTTTTATCGGTAGTAAAAGGAGCATGATCAAGGGCAACATATTTAGCTAATGTTTGTTTATAAAGTGCATCGAAGTGTAACGGAATAAAAGATGAGTATTAGGATTAGGCGTACCCAAAATTTGTTGTTGCCTAGTATTGATCCCCGCTTGCATTGGATGTTTTTTCGTCAGATGCTTAGACGGAATGTTCCGTAGCCATCTCCTTTGGTAAATTTATATGTTTGCGAACAATATTTACAATTTATATTATTCTTACCTTCGCTTTCATCATATACCTTGTCGAAGTGCAGCCCACAAGTCGGATGTACTCTCTCGGCCCTTCCCGTTCCGGCTCATTTGTCGTCGACGTTTCTTCGACACCAGTAGGAGGATAAAGACTTTCTTGTGTTGGGACGTGCTTGACGTTCGGAATGGAAACAACGTTGATATTATCGTCGTCGTCTTCCCAATATGTATACTCACGAGGAACATATCCGGGGAATAGGATGTTCGGAATCTCCCATCGACATCTTACCCTTTCCAAAGATTTCGCTTCCACTTGCCATTTTTGAGAGAATTGAGGTGGGATTGAGAGAATTGAGCGGATTTAGAGAATTTGAGAGAATTGAGAGAATTGTTGAGAGGATTTGTAAGAAAAATGAAAGGGAGAGGATATGTATTTATAGAGAAGGGGAGGGTTATTTAAATTTTAAAAAAATTATTTTTTTTGCGGCCAAAGAGCCTTTGAGGGCCGTTACAAACTTGCAACGGTTCTTTGGGCCATTGGGGGCTCGAGAGGGCTTTTTTTTTTTTTTAGCGGTGGGAACCGTGGGCCCGATCAACGGGCCGCCCCGGCCCTGGTTCCATTTGGCCATGTCTAGCTGCCACGGTGGATGGCTAAAAACAAAGTCACAAACCCAACGTGGCGAGGTGCATGGGAAGACCTAAAGAAAGGACGTAATAGGCTATCAACCAAGAAACAACGTCACTCAATTGTACCATCCTCTTTCGTCACCCGATCCTCTCTCATGCTTAGACTTCACTTCGTCCCGTCCTCTCTTATCACTTGCTCATGGTCAATTTCCATCATCGCTTACTCGTCACTCGCTCACCCACCATCATCTTTGTAACCATCTCTAAGGTTTGCCTCTTATCTCCCCGAGTTACAAAGTGAGGACTTCGAGGTCAAAATTATGGCTCGAAATTGATGCAATGGGGTTCTCCAGTTGTTTAATCACGAAATGGTGAAGTTAATGCCGTGGGGACCTCAAATTGTTTAATCGGAAATACTTGTCCTTTTCCGTAATCAAAACATTGTAGTTGGTGCCATGGAAATTTATTGCTTTCTTAACGAAGAACCGCAATCTGCGATTCTTTAATAAAAAAGCAGTGCCGCCGATTGTGGAGACCTTCATGTGAAATTGCTGTCATTTTGGTATTGTAGTCCCAAAAGCTAATTACTTTTTTTTCACTTTTTTTCCTTTGGTGTAGTCATGGACGAGAATCTTATAGCTATTATTGTCTGCTATGGTGGGTCTTTTGTGATTGGCAAGAGATAAGTGCATAAATTGCATTATTGTGCTCCTAGGAATTTTTTTTTTTTAAAAACATTTGAAAATATATCATGTAAATTTGCAAATGAAATCGGTTATTTCTATTGTGAGTGGTTTATGTGTATTATTATTAGGTTAGTGAAAACCTATGTGGCCATCCCTTTAAGCGTATGCCTACCCTATTGTAAGCACTTGTAACCCGACCTCATTTGTTTTGTTGCATAGTCTTCAACATGGGTCGATTATATTATATAAGATATCATATTAAAGTAGAGCGTGATTAGAAAAGTGTAATGGAGTAGCACGTTGGGACGCTACACTATGTTGTCCCAAGATTGCCAAGAGATTGGATGAGAACTTTGTTGCTAGTAGGTTCCGCCATCTAATTTGGAATGGTAATGATGGATGTGAGATCGAGAACAATGATGATACGTTTTTCTTCCACCTAGAGAGGAGAAAGTATTCATGTGGAGCATGGAAACTAATTGGAATTCCTTGTGCACATGCCATTTGTGCCATCCAGTTGAAACAACAAAACCCATGACATTACCTAGATGATTGCTACAAAAAAAGCTCTTATCTTACTTCGCACCAATTCATGATACAGCCTATTAGAATTAGAAAATTCTAGGAGCCAACAAATCATGAAGCCCCTACACCTTTGCTATCGAAGAAGCAAGTAGGAAGGCCAAAACGGATATGAAGAATGCGTAAAAGGGAGATCTCAAGTCAAAGGATAAGCAAGGCTGGTGCAAAGATGAGATGATCGTATTGCCACAAGGAAGGGGAAAATAAGAAAGGTTGTGAACAAAGGAAGTAACATCAACAACAATAGCTAATTGAAGATCCAACACAGAGCTAGCTCTAGGGCCCAACGAAGGACATGCTTTGGATAGCTAGATGAAGAGCCAACAGAAGGGCATATTGATTCGATTGTTCAACAAACAAGGAGAAAATATCCAGTAAGTTGTACAATTTGTTTTGTGTTATTTTATAGCCTAAGGTTTAACTTTTTTGTCTTCCTCAAGTGAAAAGAAGGCCAATAGAAGGGCCTACTGCACAGCCATATCAAAAGTCAACTGAAGGACATGTTGGATAGCCTAACTAAAGGGCATACCGAGTTTACTATTCAATAAACGAGCAGAAAATATTCAATAAGTTGTACATTTTTTATTTGTATTATTTTATAGCCTGAAGTTTAACTTTTTTATGTCTTTATTAGATGAGAAGAAGGTCAATAGCAAGGCATGCCGCTTAGCCACCACCTCAAGGGCTAACAAAGAGGCTAACAAGACCACCGCACAACTACCTCCAATAAGTTGAACAATTTTTGTTCGTACTCTTACCCTTCCTTTGCAAGTTTGGTTGTTAATTTTGGAGGCAAATCGAAATAGGGAGTCAATTTCAGTTCAATGGCTGTTAGGGATTCAAATTAGGGACTCGATAAGCATATTGAGCATTTTAGGATTTATGTTTGAGGGCAAATGAGCTTCAACGATGTCGTTTCTTTTCTAAAATGTTGAGTGGTACTCCAATGAGCCATGTCGTCCTTAGTTACTAATATAATAATAATAAAAAAGGCCACGCCTAATTTCTAACGAGCCACATATGCTTTAGATAAAAGTTGGCACTTAGGTTAATGTTTTTCAAAAAAATTGTCACTTAAGTTATCGTTTTGAAAGTTTTGACATTAAAGTGAGCATCATACACAACTTATAGCACTTATGTTGTAATTCTCACATTGAGCATCTATTTTTGCTCGGTCCCTAGACCGGTCGGATCCGGGAGAATCATGATACTCCAAATCTAAATTTCGACTCAAAACGTTTCAAGAATAGAGGTTTGGTTGCAAAACTTTCTTGGGAACAAGGAAATCACTCACCTTCTTTTGACATGATTTGTAACAACCCGGGAACTATACCTTGTTATTTATTCTTATATTGTTTTACTATTTTCATTTCTTTATTTTCTACCTCCCTTTGTTTTTAATGGGGGAAACTTAACGATAGCGCATTAAATTAGCGGGACATAGAAACTTCCAAGATTTTACAAACATACTTAGTTTTATATGTATGCATCACATATATCTTACAACTTTCACTATCCTTCCCTGGCTAAACACAATAAAAAATGGGGAGGTTATCCAGACCACCATTACTCTGCTTCTCCTTAAGACACTAAGTCTATTGTCTCATAATAATTCGGCTCCTAAAATCTGCTTGGTCCATCGAAGTTGCGCAACGAGCCCATAAGCATTCCTCCACCTAGTCTATAGTGCCACGAGATAAAACCGAGGGGATGCTTTGAAATGGTAACCCAATGTCTACCCAAATAGTAGTATTAATTCTGAAATTATCGATATTAGTTTCTACGTTCACGACTTTGTTTGGAAAAATACCATGTGAGTCGGGTAGCCGAACAAAGGAGCTTGCAGTGAAAGCGATCTTGATTTCTTGAAAATAAGGGATGAGCAAGCAGCCCAAGAAATGAAATTACTAGGCCTAAAACAGAATATCAATCTAAAATACGCAATGTTGTTATGTCGGTACTTTCAAACACTATTATGTGATCCACTACTCAAAAACATAGTGTACGCTACCTGCCATGTCAAGCATAAACTCAATAAATGCAATAAACATTCTTTCTTTTTACTTTTTGTTATTTCTTTCCCCGAGCCTCCAATCGGAACTTCCGATATTGGGTAACGTTACCACTTGCATCGGTACAACAGCAAAAACATTTCATGTTGTCATTAGGTAGACGATGTCTACGTCATCGTTGCTTTTCTCACTAATGACGATAGCAGATAATTTCGTTGGAGCAAGCAACGGTTAGAGATTACATTGTTACCTCAAGTTTTTGTATGATCACTTTTCTCACTAACAAAGCAAGATCGTTGCTTTTTTCATTAACGATGCCTCAAGCCCCTACATCGTTGCTTTTTTTGCTAACGATGGCAAAACATCGTCTTTTATTGACAATCACATTCTTGCGAATGATTTATTTATTATCTTTTCTTAACACCAAAATATGTAGGATTTAATCGACAAAAGGGAGACAAGACGAGGGACCGTTCGAACTACTTTTGGGCTAGTTAAATCGATCCGACAGGACTCGGGGGCTAGCCCGCTGGCGCCCGATCAATTTGGGCCTAACTGGACTAGACCCAAGTCGATCCCGAAGGCTAGTCCCGGTTCCGACCGGGTTCGGGTCTAGTTAGTTCCAAACCCACTAGACCTAGATCGGGTTGGATGCCGGCCCGCTTGGCCTTGGCGACTCCCCTTCGGTCTTCAATCAATCCTCGCTCGATGTCCTCGACGGCTCCCTCGAATTTAACCAAAATAATGTGACATTAGTGCCATGACACATATAACCATACATAATCACATATTAATGCAACACTTCATCAAGTAATAAATAGATATTACCGCCTTAAAATTAGTAATCCCATTTACTCGTTACCCGAGCAAAAGTATTGTATCTTACGAAACACAAGAAAACAAGGCGAAAAGAGGCGGCGTGGCGGCGACATGAGGAGGCATGCGTTAGCGACGATGGCGCGCGTGAGAGAGAGAGTGCCGGTGAGAGAGAGAGAAAGAGTCGATTGGTGTGGGAGAAGAGAAGGGTAGTGGACGTGAGAGTAGGGAAAGAGAAGGAAGTTGGTAGACATTGGAAATGAGGAAACCATAGCCCTATTTATAGTAGTTTCATAGCTTCCTTCACAAGGTTCCTAGCTTCTCTCATAAGCTGCTTCATTAATGACCTTGCCTTGTGTCTTAATTCCATTGGTCCACCTAAAAGCCTAGTACTCTTCGGTTTCTAGACTAGCTACATATCATATGTTCATTGGTCCACTTGTATGGTGGATAATGCATCCTTATCTTATCCATTAATGTTTGATAATGACTTGATGATTATCCTTTATAATTAATGCTTGGTAATGACTTGATACTTATCCCTTGTCGTTAATGCTTGAAAATGACTTTAATCTTATCCTTTGAAAATGACATTATCATTATCCTTTAAGGCTTGAAAGCGACATCATCCGTATCCGTTAGAAAATTGACTTGTATGTTCTCAATTGACTTGGCATTGACTTAGGTATTCTAATTAACTTGCCATTGACTTGTATATTAATTCTAGAAATATTACTTTGTGCTATGTTTTCTAATACGAAATTTTCGGGAAAACTGCTTGAAGAAGGTAATGGCTTCCTCGAGAAACTTCGGAATAGCTTCCCCGACAAGTCAAAAGTATTAGCTTCTTCAAGAACCTTTGAGATTCCTTCTTTATTAAGAAATGATTTTGCTTCCTCTAGAAGCTTCTAGGTGTGTTAAGGAACAAGAGATATTATTTTATTTTCTAATTATTTCTAATATGGGAAATTTCGGGATGTCACATGATTGCAACAACCCTCTAGTGCAAGCGGAAGGCCAGGAACAATTTTATTTTCTGGCAACAAGTTCCAGATCCATACTCTTTAATTGACCCCGCTCTCAACATACTCAGCACATTCAGCAAACGGAACCTCCAAGAATCGAATTTAGAGTATGCGAATAGCGAATGATCTCATTGTTGGCTTCCACCGAGGCGCGGTACTTTGAGGATAAATATTGACGGCTTTTTCGTGGAGGGATCACTGATGGAAGCCATCGCGTGCCTCATCGGAGACGAGACGGGGAGTCCTCTGTGAAGCAACTGCCAGATCTGCTCCAGCGTCGTCTGGAGCACATACCGAAGCCCTAGCTCTTGTCGAGGGGCTGAACCTCGTGTAGGAGAGAGAAAGTGAAGTCTTGGAGTAAGAATCTGACTGTTGGAAAGTAGTCACATCGGTAACAAATACGAATCATGTGTTATGGGAAGTAAGTGATCTTATCATGGAGGCCCGTGCTTTATTAGACCTGTTCAAGAAGGCTAGTGTTTCTCATGTGGCTAGGAGTACAAATCAAGTTGCAAATTGGGTAGCTAAAGCCCAACATTTGAATATATTTCCCCCTTAATTGGGTAGCTCGTCCCCCGCAATCTCGTTGGAATTTAGTATGTTTGGATGCCCCTTTGCTAGGCTCTTATGGTTAAGAAATATTTTGTTTGACAATACTAGCTTTTTCCGACCAAAAAGAAAATCTAAATTCAATTGGGCAAAATTGAATTAATTTTCTTTGGCCAAATTATTAATCAATATTTGAATTCCCTTAATTTTCAACAAAATGTTCAATGAGACATATGACCAATTTTCAAATGTGCTTAATCGACCAAATTGAACTTAAACTTTTCAAATTGGATGATAGTCTAGCATGGGTCGTGTTGAATTGAGTCAATTGCACTAAATCTTCCTCAAATTACAAACTATTAGATTGCAAATTGATTCAATTGGATAAGCATATTTGTGTATTTGTCAAAATTGATTTCCATTCATGTTTGATTCACTCAATTGCATTGAATCGAAGCAATCGGGCTCAATCATGAAGATTCGATAACGCCTAATTGAAGCTGAAAATTGGGACTTTTTATTTTAGAGAGGAATCTTAATATTGGCTTGACAATTGGATGAGGTGTGGCCCCTAGATCAAATGCCATGAAAGAAAGTTATCGGGCAAACAACAACTAAAGACGAAATAATCTTGATTTTGGACAATTAGGCATCGAAATTTCCGAACCGGAGAAAAGTTGATTTTCAATTGATTTATGTAAAATTGATGATGCCTAAGTGAAATTAAGGTATTTTCCCATTTTTGCTTTTTTTTATTATAAATGATGACAAAGAGTTGACTTTTCAGTCAAAAAGGTCAATTAATGAGCCAAACTTCGATTTTGTTCAAAACTTAATCGTGCGGTAACGAATTGATACTATTTAGAAGCTTTCATGCGAGAGGTTAAATTTTGATCATGGATTGACTTTTATGTTATAGATTGATCAGAAAGTCAACTCTAAAGTCAAACTTTGGACTTTGCGAAACGAAAGTGCAAATGGCTTGTGAATGTAAGGCTTATGCTAATTCAAAATGCTAAATAGCTCTTTTCGGTTGAAAAATAGATCATATCGCAATCAGAAGTCTAAATTTCAAGTTTTTAAATATTAACGGCTCGTCGGCCAAAATCATTC
Source organism: Rhodamnia rubescens (assembly GCA_021437795.1). Taxonomy (NCBI): domain Eukaryota; kingdom Viridiplantae; phylum Streptophyta; class Magnoliopsida; order Myrtales; family Myrtaceae; genus Rhodamnia; species Rhodamnia rubescens. Next base: position 424,340 of record JAILYA010000065.1, on the reverse strand, counting down.
ACCAGAGGTGAAATGCTTAATCCATGTGCAAGCAATAAGCATTATGACCTAAGTAAATCTTATGTGGTCATCCATTATATGCCAAAATAAATCCATCTGGCTCGATTAGCTTCAAATCTTCTTTTCGGCAAACCGCGCACCAAGTCTTTCTGGACGGGACACCTTTAGGATTTGCTCGAGACTTGTATGGGCAGGCTTCTTGCGCCTTATGTTGCTGACATCTTTTACCAAAAACAGGGCAATGATCCTGCAAATGGTTAGCATCTTCTACATCCGATGTTGATATCATTCCTTTTCCAGTGAAATTTTTCTTTCCATCTCTGTCTAACCTAGTGTCGTGAACATCCGCTGTCGAGATACCGTTTGCACTTTTTTCTTCCTTGATTGGCTGCACGCCTACGAGAAAATCTTCGCCTTCTTCCGTTCCCAAATGTTTTTAGGGTCCTTTTTTGTTCGACACGAAGATGATGTTTTATTAGTGGTCGAACGGATTTGGGAAAGCTAGAGCCCGTGGTTCACACAAGCATGATCGAATTGAGTTTGGAGAGAGAGAGAGATGGAGCTTGTGAATAACGTGACCAAACTTAGACGGCTCAAACACGTTGCAATGGCCTCCATGTCGGACGCATGTCTATGTCCAATATGTGGCCAATACTCGAGACACGTGAGTCAAAGGGCCTTTACACTAAATAATTTATACTACACTTCAACTTAGCCAAGTGGCCTGATAAAAACAAGATTTCAAGTCTCATCCCCGACATCTTAAAGAGCCATCCTACTTGTTATCCTCACTTGGACATTCGATGTGGGACTAATTCATTCAACTTGCAAGCCTCCAATTCTCATTCCTGACTTTCTAAAGAGATTTCCTATTTGTGTCTCTCCCTCGTCGTTGACACATGAATCTGCTAATTGTCCCTTCTTCTCCTTATCATTCGCCTTGGCTATGACTTAAATGCCATCTTTTATTGCGTCTCGCCCTTTTCTCTTCGACCCTTTTCCACTGTGTTCATTATAGGGTGAGGGGCAAGACTCTGAACGTGTAATTGTCAACATGAAAGTTTTTGAGCGAGTAAATTCAAGCTGTATAAATGATTATAGCATACCTTCATCTGTCCCTTTATCCGTCTCAGAAAGGATATGCCAAGGAAACGAAAAGCTGCACACCATTCAAATCAATTTCACAGTTTTGAGTTCAACATTGTTGGTTAGACCACCATGAAAAAGCTCAAACACTTGCTTTGACAAAAGAAAAGCAATGTCTTTTCACCCTGAGATCTCTCTCTCTTTCTCAGATAGCTTGTGCTCCAAACGCTCTAAAGATGCTTCGAGCTCTTTGATTCGTTCTTGCCGTCTTCTTTCCAATAATTAATGCAACTTCCTCTCGAGTTCAATAGGAAGAACTCCACCCTGAACTTCAATCGCTTCATCTTCGGGGTTCATTATTTCCTAACATGTCGAAATATTTTAGTTTTTAATAATAACATATCGGTGAATCGTGTCATGTCGAGAGGTGCAAATGTCATCACCACTTGGATTGCCTGTGTGAAGTTTCCAGGGAAGAAGCTCTACGTAGCACGTCTAGAAAGTCAAATATAATCGAATAAAATAAATGAAAAGTCAATAGGAACTGATTCGCACAATGCGATGACGTTCCCACCTTTGACGGGCAGTGGGTTAAGCCAAGAACCGGGCCCCACCCGACAAGCATCAACGGCTAAGATTCGCTTGTATTAAAGCACACCATCACAGCCGTCAAGCAAGATTCTGCGTTTCTCCGGGCGACTCGCATTCTCGCAAAGCCATCGTCACCAGAGAGAGAAAATCACGAAAATTGAAAACAAAAACCAGAAAACATACTCCTGTTCTCTGCCACTCCTCTCTCTCTCTCTCTCTCTCTCTCTCTCTCTCTATTTCCCTGTGAAAGATGAGCAAGGGACCGGGGCTTTTCTCGGAATTCGGCAAGAAAACGAAAGGTATCGACTCAATCCCATTTCCGATTCGTCTCGCGTGTCGAATTGCGCTTGGGGGGTGGGGGGGGCGGATTCGTTTCTCGAGTGTTGACTCTCGCGATTTCCTTTCGTCGATTGCAGATATTCTGACCGCGAACTACACCACCGATCACAAGGTCTCCATCAACACCTGCAGCGAAAATGGAGTGGTATGTCGATTATCTCGTCTTCTGATATCGGGACGTGTTGGGAACCGTCTTGTTGAATTGTTGCATGCTTGTTTCTGGTGAGATCCATAATTAGAAGAAAAGGAAGGATTTTTATTGATCTTCTCTTGTGGCGTGTGGATGGGTTCCCACCGGCTTCAGTGTTTCGAATGGGTTCGAATCAGTTCGGGTGATCGGATGTTTGACACGATTCGGTCATTTATTTGATCCCTTTCCCCAAATGATTAGGTCTGATTTTATTAAGGAAGCAGTGATTGCAGCTTGGGTGTGCTCCCCTCTGTTTCTACATATATCCGGTCATTGAATTATTGCTTTATAGGAATTAATTCTTTTGTTTTTCTAGAATTTACATTTTATTTCTTTCTGCAATTGCTGCTTTCACCCATTAATTATTGATTTGCATTGAGTTTCGTCGTCTCATTTATTCTCCTTTTAGTGGTTAAAGAACGGTCACGCCTGGAAAAATTTCACAGGATTTCTTCCTTGTTATGGTCAATTTCTCACGTGAGACAGAGACGATAGCTGGAACTGAAAACTCGTGCAGAACTTCAAGTTTGTTCGCCAAAACAAATGAATGTGTTAGGAAAAGGAAATGTGCAAGTAACAAACCTTAGCATTTGATGAATGTACAACTTGAGGCAATGGCAGAAATTGGTTGCAGACATCACTAGTGCCAAACCATCTAAATCAACAAAGGAATAATAGAGACAGGCACCACTTGTATTTACACGGTGGTTATGCGTGGTCTGTTTGTCACAGTCATGTATAAATAGCGTTGTTAGGGTTATCTTGTAAGGTCCATCCTCGGTTCGGCAGTTTAGATTTCAATCAGCTTCAGAAAGCACAAATTGGGTAGAATAATTTTGAAAATGTCTAATCTCACATAACCATAAGTATCTTAAGGAATTTAGAGGTCAAAATAGCATGGTTTATTATGGCTTTTAATTAGCCATGGTTGAAATATCCTTATGGTGTTCACAATTACTCTCTCTCTCTCTCTCTCTCTCTCTCTCTCTCGCACCCCCGAAAAAGGTTTGCAACTTCATGCTTTGAAAAGCTTCATATAGTTTGCTACAAGTGACTAATGTAATTTATAAGGAAGCATTAACTGTTACTCTTGTTGTATAATTTGTGGACTTCTCATTACGTTTTTCCTTGCACAGACCCTCACATCGACAGCAGTGAAGAAGGGAAGCCTTTCAACTTCTGATTTGGCTGCAAAATACAAATATAAGGATGTCCTTATAGATGTCAAAGTTGATACTGAGTCAAATGTGGGTTGCTCTTTTTTCATTATTGTTTCCTTTAAAGTTTGAAGGAAGGAGTTTGAATTAACTCAGAAATTTAATTTGACGTTGATCCTTGTCTTGGCAGATTTTCTCTACCCTCACTTTCACTGAGATCCTCCCATCAACCAAAGCCATCGCCTCTTTTAAACTGCCGTACTATGATTCCGGCAAGGTAAAAAAAATTGTTTTGCTAGCCTTGGGAATCATTTCAGATGGTTGCTTGCTGTTTGTTTTTCTGATGGCTTGGCATGCACTATTTTAATGCAGCTGGAGGTTCAGTACTTCCATGAACGTGCAACCCTTACTACAGCTGTTACATTGAAACAATCTCCTGTTTTTGACCTTTCCGCCACCATTGGTACTCCAAGCATTGCATTTGGTGGAGAGGCAGGATATGATGTAACATCGGGCAACTTCACAAAATACACTGCTGGGATCAGCGTGTCAAAGCCAGACTCCTATGGTTCTGTGATCTTGTAAGTGTTGGGCTTCTTAATTTCCTTACAAATGTTAGACGTTGAACGAATCAATTGATGGAAGATTGCTGACTTCGATGCTCATGGAATCTACTTCTCAGTGGTGACAAAGGGGACTCTATCCAAGCATCGTATGTACACCATCTGGATCAGTCTAAGAAGACTAGTGCTGTAGGCGAAATTTGTAGAAAGTTCTCCACGAACGAGAATACTTTTACAGTTGGAGGTTCATATGCCATTGATCACCTCACCATAGTGAAAGGAAAGCTGAATAATCATGGGAAGCTCGGGGGTCCTGCAGCATGAGGTTATACCAAAGTCAATGTTTACAATTTCTGGTGAGATTGACACCAAGGCTCTGGAGAAGGCTCCCAAGTTTGGATTGTCCATTGCTCTTGTTCCATGATGTTTCTCGGCCATCTGTTGATGGGGATTTTTTAAGCCCTTTCTCCAATTATTTTTTGCCGGTGCTTGGAAATGAGCACTTAATAAATAGTACGCCAAATTCATTGCCTTTACTTGGCCGAATTATTTTTGCTCTTTGTGCTATGATGAAATTTTTGTACTTGGAGACATTCTCTAAGTATCTGAGTTGTTTTAGTGAGAATCAGACTGATTGATAAGTTAGGGTTCCGTTCGTTGAACCAAGTGATTCAAAATCACCTGTAAGGTTTTTCTTGCATCCGTTCTGATTCGTTGTCGTGACTTCCCTGCACTTTAGAGTGTTTTTGAGTGGTTTATGTCGAGATCTTTAAACAGTGTGACGTACTTTAATGATTGGCAGTGTATAGCTTATTAGTACAGTGGTAGAAATCATTGATTACATCTAATCGGAGCTCATTATATGAATCATTGTTGATTAGCGTGATGCTGCCTCTCTACAATGTGATGAGTTCCCTATAAGTTTCAGCACTCCAGCTAATGTGATGCAACTCGGTTTAGCTTTATACAATGGATGCATGACTAAATTGAGTGAACTAAGGTGATTATTTGGCATCGTCATGCTTGCCTATCAGGTGCAATCTCGTCTATATATGAGGACATGATTGAAATGGAGAAGGGTTTGGTCCTATTGCTTCTGCCTCTAGATTTTCTTGCAGGACAAGTTTCACAAACCCCTCTTCAAGATTGACATCGGCAACGAAGTGGCTCTTATACTTTTAGCAGTTACACATTATTCTCAGAACTTTCATTTTGCATTTACTTTCTGCTCGGGTGCCTGCCATTGAGTCCTCTCTCCACTTTTAAGTGCAAATGCAACTGGGTTGGAGCTTGTTTGGAATGCAAGCACTAGATGAACTTAAAGTGGATCTCTCAAGCTGGGCATAGGAAGACAGTGGGATGAGTTAGTCGGCTATTGCTTGGAAAATAGCAGATGGAGGAGAGAAAATGGAGGAACGAGGCTCAAGGTATGTCTCTAGTGAGGAATTTAAATGGCTTTTCATAAAGAAGACAGGTGTTATCTGTCGTCATTGTGCTAATTACTTGGTGTTTTGAAAAATAAATAAAAAAATAGTCTATTTTGAGTTCTCTTTTATTTCGTATTTTTGTTTAAATTTTTTTATTTGCTTTTTTTTTTTTTTTTGGTCGAACAAGGATATTTCATTTGCTAATTAAGAGTTTGCAATACAGAAACATAAGCCTCAGCACAAATTAAATTCCAAAGTGGTTCAGGGGGAGAGGCAAGCCAATCTTGGGCTAAGCATTTGTTACGTTGGGCCTTCACCAACCAGTCTAAAGCTATATTCGCTTCTCGGCTACAGTACTCTAGAGAAAGATCAACAAAGCCCAGCAGCTTTGACTTGACCTTAGTGATAAGTTGGTGCGCTTCCCATGTGAAGTGATCTGCTCCCTTCAAAGTCTGAACCAAGCTTTGATTGTCTGACTCCGAGTAGATTTTTAGTCCTCTTCGTGCGGCCAAGAAGTCTTGGGTTTCAGCCAACGCTCTTGCCTCCACGAAGCTCTGCCGAATTAACTTTAACGGATCTAGTGAAACCGTCCACCAAACGACCTTAATCATCTCTGTAGATGCAGCTGATGGCCCCCTCTAACGAGCCCTCTATGAGCGACCCATCAATGTTTACTTTGAGAGACCCCTTCATCGGATGGCGCCAAGATCGAGACAAGCCTTCAACACCCATGCCTTGCTCTTTCTCGGGTTGATTCCACCTGCTGATATTCTGGTATAACGCTGAGGCAGAGCTCACCAAATACTTCGGATCTGTTCGCTTCCTTCGAAATATGCCGTTGTTTCTAGATTTCCAGATTTTCCATAATACTACCACGAGGAGATCAAAACTGACTGAGGAATTAGAAAAGTTCAGTAGCCATTCTTCGATTCTTGTCGATCCTTGTCGATTGATATTAATTTGTATGGCTCGGTCTGACCAGATTTCGTTTGTCCAGGGGCAGAGGAGAAGTAGGTGCTTTGGGGTCTCGGGATGTTGACCGCACAACTCACAGGTATCCTCCTCATTAATCTTTCTTTTGAAAAGGTTTACTTTAGCAGGTAAAGCATTTTGACAAAGACCCCAGATAAAAAACTTAATCTTGGGGGAAGTCTTAGCATGCCAAATTTCTGTCCACAACTCTCGCGGAATCTGGCATATTTCTTTCTATCCCTATTTGATTTTGATCTGAAAAATCCAACTCGCGGAAAAGGAAACCAACAGATACTATAATAAGTAGAAAACTAGCTTCATCGGTAGACATGCAAGAGAAAGTCGATATGATATTTACTAGGAAGCAACCGCACTCTTTGGGGGCCTTCGTGTGTCGTGTCATGTCATGTCCGACACTTTCCGACACTCCGATACTTTTCGACATGCGACCGACACATGGGCGGCGCTCCAAACACAACAGCGACTCTCAATTTTAGCATCCCGATATGCCATTTCGACGCGCATTGGGTTAATTTTGAGCATTTTCAATAAATTATGGGGTCAACATATAAATTTATCAAAAATATATACTTAAGTTATATACACAGCCATCCAAAAATTAATATGCCCAATAATAAGAATCCTTAACATAAGAAGAAGAAGAAATTCAGCGTTGATATAAAAAATTTATTATGCACATAAAAAATATACATTAATATACAATATGTCCGTGTAGAAATTCTCTATTTTTTTTTTATAAATGATGTGTCGGCGTGTCGTGTCGTTTCGTGTCGTGTTGCGTGTGGCGTGTCGATGTCGATGCTACTTAAAATACAATAGGTTGTACCAAGGAATGAACACAAACTCGTTGATAAGTCGGCAAAAAAAAAAACTACGTGTCACTTGATCTCCTAATAATCCGTAGGTAATATACCGTGATTTCGTTAAAATTACCAACGCTATTTAATAGTTTGTGAATTACCAATTTTTTTAATCGTTTACAGTTTGCATTTATCTTTTATCTGCCGACCCATAACTGTTGCATGTGAACCAACCATTTTCCTCATCATACCTCTTCTAAAACCCCAGCAAAGCTCCAGCAAACCAGGATGCCTTCCCTCGCCATCGCCACCACATATCCACGCTTAGTTTTGCATCTGTTTCTTGCTCAATCCTTCCCTCGACTTTCTTTAGCTTGCTGCCACCGCCAGACTTGGAGGCTTGTCCCTAGTCATTGGGGTCTTGGATCGGAAGCTATTTCTCTTACAGCTGATCAATCCTTCCATACAATCTTCCAAAAGCCGATCGGAGCAGCTGAAACTCTTCCATGTTAATCGAGATTTGTTGGTAACCCGAACTCTTATACAATGTTGAGTAGTCTTGAATTTCTCACATTCCAAAAATTAGCTCAAAAGTTGAGAATTTCCTCCCACTTATAAACTAATCACCAGTATCTTTCAAAATCGATTTGGATAATCCCAATTGTCTCGCGACCATGGACGAGCTACATTGCCATATCTAGAGGCGTAGCTCCAAATCTTGAAGCCCAGCACCCTCCATGGCCATGGACGTCGAGCCTCCAAATCTAGAGGTGGAATCGGCAGCAGAGATGTAAGCTTTGGATTTGGGATAACATGAAATCAAATGAAGTCCCCCACCTATCATCATCATGGGCTTGGAGATAGCAAATAAAACCATAGTAGGGGAGACGGTTAATTTGCGTCCCTTCGTCCCTTCCCAATGTCTTAAATTTGTCACCTCTTATATGAATCATTTGTTAAATCGATAAGATTTTTCAGTCACACGAACAAAAACGAAATTGATAGATACAACATATTAGAATCAAAAGAAGCCATTGTTGATCCGATAAGAGAGAATATGTCTTCTATGGGTATAGATCTTCACCACTCTCCTCTACATATAAATATGATAGCTGTGTATTTTTTCTCTATGTGATTTTGTGGAAGAAGCGGAAGCGTAATAATGCAAAAACGTAATAATGAGATAGCCATTCTCCATAAAAAAAAGATCTTATATATAGAGAGTGATGGGACCAACCTTAGATCTGCCTAATCTCAACAAGTCCATCAAGGTTTAAAAATAATGATTCTAGAAGCCTAATTGAATGTAACAAATATATAATAAATATTTGCCCGTAATATATTTAATTAAATAATAAACTCGATAGGCCATATATTTAGGTGGATCTCGTCAAATCCAACATTCTTCCACTTAGCTAAAGGTTCTATTATCTATGAGCTTAAACCAACATAATCGGGCATATAAAACATCCCTTAAGTAAGGTCATGTCCGATATTTATACGAAAAAGAATTGAAGCCAATATCCATGTTCCAATGCCATAGTACCATTCTCCGGTTACTATCCCAAGCATAAACATCAAACACAATATCTAATAGCTTAATAGTCACGAACAATAACGTTTCATAGTATGTTCATGAGGTCCATACATGATTGTTTGTTTTTCAAAAGGCTTCAAATGTGCACATATAACAAGAAGCAACAAACCATGAATTCAAAATCCATTACATGAGGTGATCACAAAATATAAAAATACATCATGTGTCCAAAAGCCATGGCCTAAATTAAAGGCTATCAACCAAACCCATGCTAGCAACATGCTCTCAAAAGAGATTGGGTGGTAAGCTTTTCGTCATGGGATCCGCTAACATGGCCTTCATACTAATATCTTGAATAGACACAATTTGATTTTGAACTCTTTCTCTCACAACAAGACAATATCAATGTGTTTGGATGCACCACTTGACTTGTTGTTTTTTGAGAAGAAAATAGCGAGTCCGATTGTCATAGTAAATCTTTAATGGTCTCAAAATATTATCAACTACCTCAAGCCCCATAATGAAGTTCCTTAACCATAGATACATGAGAACTCACTTGATTACATGCTACGAACTCTGCCTCCATAGTGGAAGATGCAATTATGGACTACTTTGCACTCTTTCATAAGATGGGTCCTCCAAATGAGCATAAAAATATAACCCGATGTGGATTCTTGGTGTCGATGCACCGAGCATAATCAAAATCAAAATAACCAATAACCTCGGGGTTATCTATTCTCTTATAGGTAAGCATAAAATCTTTTGTATCTTGTAAGTAGCGCATCACTTTCTTAGCTACTTTCCAATGACCCATTCCTAAGTTTGTTTGGTAATGGCCAAGCATTCCAACAATATACGCTATGTCTAGGCAAGTACATACTTGAGCGTATATAAAACTCCCTACTGCAGATGCATAGGGAACATGCTCCATTTGTACAAGCTCCAGTTGATTTATAGGGCATTGCAATAAGCTAAATTTGTCACCCTTAATAACAGGGGCAACACCGAGAGAGCAATTATACATGTTAAATCTTTTGAGAATCTTTTTATTATAGGCTCTTTGAGATAGTCCTAAGATCTCTCGAGATCTATCTTTGTGAATCTCAATGCCTATTACATAAGAGGCTACACCAAGGTCTTTCTTGTCAAAGTTATGTAAAAGAAAACTCTTGATCTCATACAACATGTCCTTATCACTGGCGGCAAGTAATATATCATCTACACACAATACTAGAATGATAAATTTACTCCCACTAATCATAAGGTATATACATTGATCCATTGCATTTTCTTTAAAAGCCCAAATTACTAATCACATCATGAAACTTAAGATACCACCGTCTTGAAGTTGGTTTCAAACGATAGATGGACTTTTTCAATTTACATTTCATGTGTTCCTTGCCCTCAACTACAAAACCTTGTAGTTGTGCCATATAGATATCCTCTTGCAAGTCTCCATTAAGAACCGTTGTTTTTACGTCCATTTGATGCAACTCTAAATCATAATGAGCTACTAAAATCATGACTATTCCGAAAGAGTCCTTCTTTGGCATAGGGAAAAATGTGTCGTTATAATACACTCCTTCTCTTTGAGTGAAACCTTTCACGATCAGCCTAGCTTTATACCTTTCAACATTACCTTTAGGGTCTAGTTTAGTTTTGTAGACCTATTTACAGCCCATAGCTTTGGCCCATTTAGGTAAGTCTACTAGGTCTCGGACACCATTAGTTTTCATTAAGTTCAACTCATCTTTCATGGCTTCAAGTCACCGAGTTGAATGATCACTTGTAATGGCTTTATCATAAGAGATAGGATTAGTTCTTATGCCAAAATCATAGTCTGACTCATCTAGATATACGATGTAATCATCAAAGATAGTTGATTTTCTTTCTTGTCTTGATCTCTTAAGAGATTGTTCATCAACAAGAGGAAGAATAGGTTCTATATTATGAGGTTCTTCATTGGGTACCTCCTTTGGTGGATCGAACCTTCCGGTGAAGGTAATGGTACACAAGACCCTTGAATAATAGGAATCAAAACATGATCCTAAGTAGAACCTTGATCTCGGATTTTCTCAAGGTATATTGTTTTAGGGGTACTATAATCAGCATTTTCTAAAAACACTATATTTCTAGTTTCAACAAATTTAGTGGTATGTGAAGGGCAATAAAATCTAAAACCCTTTGATCTTTTGGGGCAACCAACGAAATAACAAGTTATGGTCCTTTGGTCGGGTTTCCTCATTTTTGGGTTATATATCTTTGCATCGCCAAACAGCCCATACATGAAGATATCTCAAACTCGATTTTTTTTTCCACAGTTCCTAAGGTGTTTTAACCACGGATTTACCGGGGAAACCGATTGAGGATATGCACGGCTGTTTTAAGAGCTTCAACCCAAAGACACTCAGTCGAGTGCTATGGCATATCATACTTTGTACCATATCCATTAAAGTACGATTTCGTCGCTCGACAACACCATTTTGCGGGGGAGTCCTCGGCATTATATCCTGAGCAACTATACTACATTGCTCCAAATATAAAGTAAAAAAGTACCAAGGATTATGACCTATATCGAAGAACCTTCCATAATATTCTCCTCCACGGTCAAACCTTGCAACTTTAATCTTTCGGTTGAGTTGATTTTCAACTTCAACCTTGTAGATCTTAAACATGTCTAGTGCTTCATATTTACCATGGATAAGATAGACATAACCATAACGTGAGTAGTCATCGATGAAAATGATAAAATACTTATGACCACTAATTCCATGAGTAGGAAAAGATCCACAAATGTCGGTGTAGATAATTTGTAAAAGTCCCTTACTCCTTGTGGCACCCCTTACTCCTTATGGCACCAAGTTTATTGCCCTTTGGGAATTTTCCTTTAATACATTTAATACAGGTGTTAAAATCAGATAAATCTAGAAAATGTTGAATTCCATCCTTAATGAGGCGTTCCATTCGCCTCGTGATATATGACCCAAACATTCATGCAATAATTTTGAAGAATTTTCTTTCTTTGATTTTCGTTTCTTACTAGTTTTGGCAACATCACCATTCACATTTATTGAAGCTAATGATTCAGCAAACGGATAATCTAAACACAATTTGTAGAGATTTCCCTCTAATGGACCATCACCAATAGTAATCATCACAATGAGAAATAGAGCAACTTTTATTCTCAAACATAAACGAATAACCATAAGCGTCAAGTTTTGAAACAGAAATTAAGTTTCTAGTAATATTGGGAATATAAACAATATCTAGTATATCCAAATTGAAGCCACTCTTCAACACCGAACGGAGAATGCCAAACGCTTCAACTAGAACCTTTTCTCTATTTCCCACGATAATATTATGGTCTCCCTTATTTAGCTTCTTCTTCAAAAGGAATCCTTGTAATTAATTAGTTATATTCGAGTTGCACCAAGATCAATCCACCATGTATTTAAAGGAGCTTCAACAACATAGGACTCATAACAAACATGACTTAATGAAGTATCACCTTTCTTCTCCAACCAATGTCGAAATTTCGAACATTCTTTCCTCACATGTCCTTTAGTTTTACGTAAATGACACTTAGGACCACTTGATTCTTTTGAACTAGAAGGACCTGCCATGTTAATTGTAGAGTCATGAGTACCCTTATTTCATATTTGCGACCTTTGCCATGCATCTTTCCTTTTCCTTTGTTTGAACCAAAAGTAATTACATGAGCACAATCAAGTTATTCGGATTTCAGCCTCTTTTCTTTTTGGACACGCATAGAAATTAGCCCCCTCATCTTTCATTTCTCCTTTTACGTATTATAGTTGATCTTAAAAGGACCAAACGTGCAGGGAAGAGATGTCATGATGAAATGAACAAGGAAACCTTCAGAGATTTCCATATCCAAGTAGTTAAGTTGAGCAACCATATCATCCATCCGCATAATATGCTCACAAAGACCATTGATTCCATTATAGTTGAGGGTAATCATTTTAGAAATAAGAGCGAAGAGCTTGTGCTTTAGAAGTGCCCTCATATGCTCCTCAATGTGAGCAAGATACTCCTTAACATTATTAGAGTCAAGAATGGCTCCTCGAATAGCGATCGTTATGGAGCCTTTTATAAACATTAGAGATATGCGGTTGGATCGCTCCCACTTTTCATAAGTAGATTTCTGCTCATTTGAGCTTTCATCCGTGAGTTCACAGGGAGCATCACCCCGTAATGCATAGTCCAAGTCCATGACCCCAAGAATGAGGCTTATTTGCTCTTTCCACTTCTTAAAGTTTGTACCATTCAGTTGTTCAATAGAGGAAAGATAACTCGTAATAGCAAGCAGGATTGTATGCTAGATCGCTAAAATTATGCACATTAGCACCTTTTAGAAAATCCACAAAACAAAATAAATGATTTAATTCATCATCATAGTAGACTAAAAAATAAGCAATTCGATTGCATGGAAGGTAAAATACACAAAACCTTATCAAAGAAAATCCAAGAATCATCTATAGCCTTCCATTGGGTCGACTATAAACACTTTAAATAATAAGGCAATGATAAATCAAATTAAATCAATGTTGGGCAGAATTAATTCGAATCGCACATTTGCAATTTATCCGCTTATCGATTATCATTTTACTCAAAATTAAATATCTTAACTTTCCGTTGGGCCAATTACAAATTTAATCATTCAACTCAATGACTTGACTTAAAAGACGTTAGCTTTAGAAGTGCCCTCATATGCTCCACAAAAGAGCAATATCTTAACTTTCCGTTGTTCTAAATCTATTTAATCTTCCGTTAGGCCGATTACTATTCAAATAGTTTAGAACCGCAATAAAAATTAAATTTTATTCGACACAATAGATTGTCTAAATTTAAAAACAGTAGGTTTCGGGGACGATGAGGTTTTAGATCGTTAGTCTAAGTAGCTCCATGTCTAGTCGTTTTTTGGGTTGCTTGAGTGCCGAAGAGAAAACGAAACGTGCCGTCTTGAGTCTATATCTCTTGGCAATATGTAAGGGAAGCAAATTACATTAGCGAAGTTCGGGAGTTTTTTTCATGTCAACTTTATTAAGGTGTAATTCATTAATAACGTGAAAATGCTACATAGGATTAACTAATGGTTATTATGGACGGAAGGCTAACGATGGTAGAATTGAGACAAAACTAACAGTTAGAGGTTTTTTATCGACAAAAAAAGAGTTTTGGATATAATTGGGATATATGCTAAAGTTGAAGGGTTTTTTTATACTAAGCCGGTAGAATTGGGAAAAATTTAAAAGTTAGAGGTTTTTTATGAGATAAAAAATAGTTTTAGGTAAAATTATCACAAATGCTAAAGTTGAAGGCTTTTTTGGGTATTGGACCGATTATCTTGCCCCCACAAGCTAACCTCTTTTAAGTCTGCCACCAATCGGAAAACTGTTGTACCATGGTATTCACATACGACTCTTTTCATTTAGTCAAATAGGCTTTCTTCCTTGGTAGGATCGTCAAAAGTCACTGCATCTTTCTTTCTTTTTTTAAACTAAAGCTCATATTGCATAAACTACTTCCCATAGTGAAATTCCACCGCTCGAGACTTGTTTGGCAGGAGAAAAACAATGGCGGGGATGCATAAATATTTCGTGCCGAATCAAAGAAAAAGGAACAACATAGAATTACAACAGCCCTTTGGAGAGAAAACCATTGGTAGATTGAGTTTAATCGGAAGGATACTTATGTCAAAATTACACATTGCCTAACAGTTTAAAAGGGTAATACCCTTTCTTACCCAGGGGTTCAATTAAAAATTCACGTCAGTGGATAAAACTATTAATTCTCGTTCCATCAAACACTGGATCAAAGGTATTCGGCGATTTCAGACAAAATACAAATCGAATCGAATATATGACTTCATAGGATGATTAAAAAAAAATCGGTTATCATCATATGTTTATTCCATCATCAATAAAATACCACAAATCAATTATAAAAGGAGACGAAAGATCATAATAAACATTATAACTATGTCCATATGTTGAGTAAACCATTGCTCGATACCACATGTTAAATCGATAGGATCTTTCAATCACACGAACATAAAACGAAATTGATAGATATGATATACCCGAATCAAAAGAAGCCACTGTTGATCCGATGAGAGAGAATATGTCTTCTATGGGTATAAATCTTCACCACTTTCCTTTACAATAAATATGATGGATGTGTATTTTTTCTCTCGTGATTTTGTCCTCTACAATAAATATGATGGATGTGTATTTTTCTCTCCGTGATTTTGTGGAAGAAGCGTAAAGCGTAAGAATGCGAAAACGTAATAAAGGGATAGCCATTCTTTACAAAAATATATCTTATATAGGGGGAGTGATGGGACCAACCCTAAAGCTGCCTAATCTCAACCGTCCATCAAAATTTAAATATAAAGGTTCTGAAGTCCAATTGGATGTAAGAGATATATAATAAATATATGCCCGTGATATATTTAATTAAATAATAAACCTAATAGGCAACATAAATGGGTGAATCTCATCAAATCCAACATCACTAATTCTCATTTAGGTGATTCACCAACTTCTTTTCAAATAAATTATCAACTAGTTTTTTTTTGTTACCAACTCTCATTTAAGTTACTTATTATTCCGATATTTTTAATTCATCAAACTTTTGATATTCTTTATCAATTTTTATCTGTCATTTCCACCAAAAGCATTAAATATATGAACTTTAATGAGACTCGATGTTTTTCGAAGCCCCTCCTTAAGAGCATGATAATGGGTTGTTACTTGGGAGGCTTTTGTCAGATTCAAACTGATGATTTGAACAATTTTCTTGAAACGAAATGACATCATGTCACATTCACTAGATTCGCAAGCAATTTCATAGAGAAGTCGCTGACTTTCTAAACAGATAACGGAACCATAAATCAAAGTGGTGATCTTTGCGTATTCATCCCTTGCAAGAGTAAATGACTGAATTGAAGCACAAAATCTGGAAGAATTCATGCTGTCAATTAGAATATCTAATTATCAATCTCAGTTGCCAAAATCCACGAGCAAATGACGCCGAATGCACAATATACGGATGTCGTCGTCGAGGGCGGGCACAAAAGGAATCTCATTGCCGATTTTGACCACACAAAAAAGAAGAAGAAGAAGAAGCTCATTGTCGATAATGAAAGGATGCAAGAACCGACCCCACGACTCGACGAGTAAAATAGCGCACAATTTCAACCCAAAAAAAAATTAGCGAACAAATAACCGTTCGCGATCCGACCAATGGTAAACCCTCCTTTCTCGGCCAGACTCGAGCTTCTCCTATATCCGGATAGGTCTCCTTCTCTTGACTTGGGAGGGAGCAGTTGATCGAATAGCCCCCTCATAAAAACTAGTTTACCCTTTGTGATTCCTTTAAGAACTACCGTAGAAATCGAGTCTTCCACGTGTCGCAAGATCGGTGTTGCAATTTTTGAAAATTAATTTCTCTTTTTTTTTTCCCTTTTAGGCTCAATTTATATCTCGAAAAATGAATAATGTGAAAATATTTTTCAAAGAATGAACATTTACATTGGGACAAAGATGAATGGACGAAAAATATTTTCATTATTTATGAAAATATTTTTTATTAAATAATTATTTTAAGCGATAAGTACAATTATTTTTTTAAAAAAATATTTTTCAAATAGCTTATTTTTCGCGACCGCACAATTTGTATTACAATACTCAAATTTGGGCCGCAGTAAGCTGTCATTTGAAATACTGAACAATTGAATAACTTAAAGCCCAAAATAAAGTCGAGCCCAGGCCCACCATCATAAAACCCTAGTTTCGATTTCCTACTAACTATATAGATAACCTCACCGTCGGCAATGTTGTTCCCTCTCGGTCGTCACGACTCCGGAAACCCTAGCAAGAGAGAGCCAAGATGAAGTACAATCCTCGCGTCACTAGCTCCCGCCGCAAGAACCGGAAGGCCCACTTCACGGCGCCGTCGAGCGTCCGCCGCGTCCTGATGAGCGCCCCGGTGAGCTCCGACCTCCGGTCGAAGTACAACGTGCGGTCGATGCCGGTGCGCAAGGACGACGAGGTCCAGGTGGTCCGCGGGACGTACAAGGGCCGCGAGGGCAAGGTCGTCCAGGTCTATCGCCGGAAGTGGGTCATCCACATCGAGCGAATCACCCGCGAGAAGGTCAACGGGTCGACCGTGAACGTGGGGATTTCTCCCTCGAAGGTTGTTATCACGAAGCTCCGGCTCGACAAGGACCGCAAGTCCCTGCTCGATCGCAAGGCCCAGGGACGCGCTGCTGCCGACAAGGACAAGGGGACCAAGTTCACGGCCGAGGATGTCATGCAGAACATCGATTAAGAGAGATAGAGAGTGAGGAAGGTCCTTTTGTACTCAGTTTGTTGTCCATTTCGGTGATAATTTTGGTTGTTTTCAGACTCCAGAAGGTTATTTGGCTGATAAATCGAAGGATGTTGCTTTAGATGTCTGGAATGCCCTGCTTTTTTATCTGCGAACCGGTTGGATATTCTGTCTCCTACTGTAGTATTTTGTTTCAATTTTCGTATGATTGCTTTAGGTCTTTCGTGATCAGTCAAGTCTTGTTACGTTGTTACTTTGGATTGGCAATTCAAGATGGTGGTTGGCTGGTGCAGTATTATCTTTCCCGAGAGCCGTGAAATAGTTGCGACGAAATAGACTGAATAATGAGTTTGGGAATCAATGGTGTTAGATAATGCAGTTTACTTATTCTCTCAGTTGGTTCTATTCATCCGAACTGGATTGATCGGTCCTTAGTGGACCTTGACTAGTGCAGCATGTCCATGGATCTGTTTGTAAGCTCTGTGCTAGCTTTTTGGTCTAATGTTGTCGGCTTCAGACTGAACTTGACCAGGCAGTAGTGTCTGTGTTTATCTGAACATTATAATTCTTTGGAGTGTTGCTTTAGATGTGATTGTTGTATCAATCATTCTAGTGTATTTTGACATGCTTTTGTGATGCTGTTTCTGTGCAGTAGTATGAATTTTGTTGAGTAGGTACATCCATTAAGTGATTGATGCAGAAAACTATGAACCCTCGAGTGAGGTTGAAGTCTGGTCATATAATTTGCTTTTGCATGCGGCTGATAAGGAGGTTTGCCTGGATTGTTGGTGGTGCATTGTTTCTTAGAGTGCTCTGCTAGTTTTTCTTCATTATATTTTTTTCCTTCTCGGGCATAATAGTTGCTTCTTGTCTAATCTTATGAGCATTTAAGACTTTTTTCCGTCCGTAGTTTAGAGAATGAGTTTAGTAAACGATGCATTGATCTGGATTTTTTTTCTTCCTTCTTGGTTAGTTATATGGGTGCGCCTTACTTGGTTGTGCTCGGCTTTCTTACTTGCCTATCGCAATAGGATGTTGTTATCAACAGACTTTGCTGTTAGGTGATGGAGTAGTGTTGCCACATAATAGGATAGTTAGCTGATAATAAGTAGAATTGCTGGCCCTGAATATAGTCAGGTAAGAGGTAAGAGGTATGAAGTTCTAAAATTAGAGGCAAACTTGCAATACTTCTTGGAGCTTCTCTGGAGCTTTTTCACATGCCTTTGTTTTTAGAGGGGTTTTTATTTTTTTAACATGCCTTTGTTTTAGAGTTGGAATGCCGTATTTCTTGCCTTCTTCCCGCGAAAGGAGCTTGTTATAAATCTTGTTTTGGAGTGCTGCTGCAGAGAACATTTGGTATTGTGCTTTGGCAGTTTGCCAAGTTCAGTGGAGGGTTGTGGGGACAAAGCTTGTTGATATTTTTACCATCCAATAATCTGATAAATCATTGTGATTTAGCACTTGAGGTTATTCGTACTCTAGCAATTTTACGTAAGGCAGACGGATGGTTCCTGTGCAGAGGATGTTTGTCATCAATTTCAAATTGGATAAATATGCTTTAAACAGGGAATGCATCTGATATGCATTAGATGCCAGGTTAGATTAGTTTTTACCTTTGGTGTGGTCTCCTCTACACATCTCCGCTGCATTCTATACGCTTACTGTAATTTTACATGTCTGTAGGCGGAAAGGTATACTCCTTAGGCTGCATTGGCAACTCTGCCATTCGTTCAATATACTATTCGAATCTAGTCATCATCCTATATGCCATCAGAGGTCCGTTGTCATTCTATATGCTCTATGTCGTGAGAAATAATGAGATATCGGTATGGTTAGCCCCCAGCGTTGCCCCTGGGCTTGAGTTTGGATCCTGAAGGATTTTGCTCTTTCAAGGGTACGAGACTTGGAGGAAGATTTTGTTGCCGTTTCAACTTGGTTGTCTCTTACGTTTTTATTTGAGGCCGCCTGGGACATTTCCAGAGTTTGTTACTTTATTTCCGTTTTGTCTTTCTCTCCTGGACTGTTTACGACAGTGTTATTATTCGGACCGGTCAGAGAACCGGTCTGGTTTCCAGTTCTCAGTTCTTATCGCTTCAACTGGTTGAACCGTCGGGTTGAAAAAGAAAAAGAAAATATAACATTACAGCTAAACTATGTCATTTACATGTTTGTTGAAGCCAATGGACAAACAGAAGTAATTATAGCTCAGTTAACTTTTGATTTAGGTGTACATGTTTGAGGTTAGGGGTTGAGCTCCCCTCATTGGTAGGATGGCATTGCTCCTTCAACACTCCTAACCCCCGGCCATCTCATTTTGGGTCCCATGTTTTTTCCCCATCGTTTTCGGTTTTTCTGTCTTGTTTAAAATCTTTTGGGTTTTTTCCAGTCTTTCTTTTGTGTTCTTAAATTCTTTGGCCCAATTTTTTATGTGGCCCCATTCAGCGTGATTTCATCAAAAGATTGTGAAAAAATATTCATCTGTAAGTTTTATGATTAGGTTGTAGTTTTTTTAGAGCAGTGATACTTTTCAACAAGAATTTTAGGAAATCTTGTGCATTTATCCTTTTTGTGTTTAGAGTAATGGGTAAACGAAATGTCGATTACACTCGTCCTTAAGTATGCATGAATTTAGTGTATGGGAGGAAAATATTGTGCTAGGACACAATTAAGCCAAATTAACGCTTCATATGATTGATTGGAAAATCAAGAATCTAAGGCTCCATTTGTTTCATGAAAAACAATTTCTGGAAAATATTTTTTCGGATCTCTCAACACATTTTCCACCCACGGAAGAAACATATTCAAAAACGAGGAAAATGTTTTCTCTCTTTTTGAGAAGAGGAAAAATTTTCCTCATATTTCCTTCATCCACTCTTTCACATTCATTTTTTTTAGTTATTTAAAAAAATTCACATTAATTTTATTTTTATTTATTTAAAAAAAATTCGAATTTTTTAATTTTTTAATTTAAATATTTTTTATTTTCTTTTTTTCGATTCCTTTTTTTCTTTCTTTCTTCTTCTACCAATAGCCGGCAACGGCAATGGCCAACGAGCGAGGATGAGCCTTGCCATGGGCTAGATTCAGGCGAGCTCGCCTCGATAGATCCGGTGAGGTCAAGCTCGCGTCTACCTCAAGCAAGGCTAACTCGAGCCTCATCAAATCGTAAAGGCTCATGCTCGCCAGAGAAAGGTGACACCGAGGCCTTGCCCAATAGACAAGGCTCGATGCTCCACCTCGCCTAGGGTCAGTTCTTTGGTGTAGAAGAAGGAAAACAAAATATTAAAAAAAATATTAAAATGAGCACAAGGAGGAAAATTAATTCGAATTTTCCATACCAAGCGGCAAGAAATCTTTTCTAGTTCATTTTCAAATTTTAGCCAAACAAGGTAAAATAGCGTCATTTTCACGGAAAATGACTTGCTAGAAAAATATTTTCTATAAATACAACATTTTTTGCGAAACAAACAAAGCATAAAGTTGTACTTAATTTCTCTTAGTTGTACAATTTAGTGATCCTCAACATTGTAAATTATTTAATAGTTTAAGCAAACAAATACGGACTTCGTTTGTTTCGTGGAAAATGTGATGTTTTTAACAAATATTTTCCAAGAAAATGACAACATTTTTTGGTGTTTGACTGACATCTAAAAAAAAACTGCAAAATATTTTCTTGGTATGAAAAAATCAGATTTTTCTTCTTTTTAATAATTTTTTACTTTATTTATTTATCTATTTTTTTTCTATTATAAAAAATGGAATTTTAATTATTATTATTTTTCTCTTTTCTTTTTTTTTTTTTCTTTTCTTTCCTTTTCCTCCTTCCTTCACTATGACCGACCAGTGACGGCCGTTGATGAGCTTGAGGCTCGCCGGAACAAAAAACCGAAAAAATAAGAAAGGAAAGAAGAAGAAAAAAATAATTTAAATAAAAATAAAAATTATTGTAAAATTCTGAAACATGTAGATAGAGAGAAGAGAGAGATTGGTCTTCACGAAAAATGATTGTCTCTTTTCAAAAAGCCAAAAAAATTTACTATTTTTTTATCTGGTTTTATTTTATTCTATTTTACAAAAAAAAAATTGGAAAAATATTCTATTCTATGAAAATTTCCCCATTTATGAAGGTATTTTTTTTCATTGGCTAAAAACGTTTTCCTTGACTCATTTATTTTCCGTGAACCAAACACTGGAAAATAAAACAAAAAATATTTTCTAAAAGTTATTTTTCGCAAAACGAACGAGCTTAAGTTATAGTTTAACTTAAGTTCAACTCAAGTCGGATATTTACATAAGTAATAAAGGCATAAAATAGTTTTGGAAATTTTCAATTTTTTAATATGATCTAAAACTATTTTTTCGGCCAACTGGGTCCATAAAAATCTCTACTTTTTTTTTCCATTAGTCCTTCCGTTAAATAGGCAAACGAAGATGGCCACATCAATGTTGCCCCCAGCTTTTGCCGGACAAACAAGAAATGACAAGAATTTTTCATGTGATTGTTTTGTTCTCGGGCGATAACTCGAGTCTTGTTACTTTGTTAGCTTCGATTGTTAATCGACAAAACAAATGGATCGCCACATTTCGCCCCCAACCGACATTCTGGATATTCAGTTGGTTGACAAACGATAATAATTTAGTTTGCCTATGCTTGCGTCGGTCTCCATCCGACCGGATGATCGGTCAGACCCTGCCTAGAAGCTGGAGGTTGACTGTGCAGACCAGATCTATGAGTAAACTTGGCTGCCATTTTGGTCCTGTTGCGAGCTTGGACTATTTGCATGGGTGGTTTGCCGCACACATAACAAGTAAACACACTCAAGATTTTTTTTTTTATGACCAAGGTCCGCCCACAGCTACGTCAACCAAAGCCGACAGCCCGAGACCCACCCACCACCACGCGCCCGGGAAGACAGGTGTAGCGCAATGCCACCTAGCCCGCCAACACCACGTTCGAACAGGACACCAGTCTACCAACAGCCACCAAACACACTCAAATTTGAATACTAGTAATCGTTGCGGGCAAATATTTTCCCATTTAACGAAATGTTTTCTAAGCCTCCATTTGATTCGCGAAAATAAACGATTTTGAAAATATGTTCTTCAAGGCAATCGTTTATATTGCCTAAAATAATTGACCAATGAAGAATGTTCTTATTGTTGATAATAGTTTGCCTAAACATTTTTTTCGTGGACGGTCAATCATTTTTGTGGCGTTACAAGAGATTATTTCTTAGAAAATATTTTCCTTTCTTTGGGAGATTAAAGTAAATATTTATGATCGGCGGTAAATAATGATTGCGAAAATGAATGGGCGAACGTTACATTGGATTAAGTAAATCGTGTCTAGATCAAAAACGTCTTCCACTCGTATTAATTTGGTGGCCACGCCTGTCCCTTTTGTAATTGAAGCCTTAATTGATACACGTGGCTGAGGTAATTTGCATTTTGTCTGGGAGGGTCGGTGAAATCGATGAGTTCAGATACCGTGTATCATACAAAAGAAGGAACAGTGATTGCAGTAATTAGGTGAGTTGGGCGCTTTTGTTTCAAGAAAACTTCATGTTAATGAAAAATACTTTCCAGGAAATCATTTTTTAGAAAAATGGTTAGTTTTCCTTAATTTGACGGTATGTGATCAAAAGTATTTTCTGGTGTTTGGATCTCATTTGAAAAATGATTTCGATCTCATCACTTTATCCCACGCAAAAACAAAAAAAAAATCAAATTTTCAAATGATTTTTAAGTTGTTTTTTTCTATTTTTTCCTTCTTTCTCCACCATGATGGGCCGGTGCCGAGGTCCGGCGACTACCGGATGGAGAAGAAACATGAAAAGAAAAAAAATTAAAAAATTCAAGAGGAGCAATTCGAAAAGCGTTTTCACTATTTAGATTTAGGAATTGACTTTCTTAATTTTGTGCATGAATTTTTCCTTGATCGGAAAGTGTTTTCCTTTGACTAAGTCATTTTCGATAAATAAAACGGACGAAACTCCAAAAAAACTATTTCATGAAAAATACTTTCACTCAAATAAACGCATCTTTAGACTCCGTTTATTCACGAAAAACACTTTATTTGAAAAATATTTTTTAGAAAAAGATCGCTCCTATCGTTTGGAATTAGTTAATGGAAAATATTTTCTTTACCGACAACAATTTATATTTAAATATTTACTAACATGATGCAAAAATCTTCCGTGCGGTCATTTTTATTAGTGATACCAACGATTATTTTTAGGAATTCTATATCATTCATTTTCTACATAACAAATGGATTGTTAGAAAAGGTATGTTCCAGCCAAAAAAGGTTGTCAAGATAGCCTCCCCGATTTGGGTTAGTTTGTAGATATTCTCCAAAGACATTAATCGGTAATATCTTATAGTCATTTTGTTGTCATGTATAAGAAATCGACACAGGTGGGTAGGTAAAGTTGACCCAGCTCCTTATTGTTTGAAGGAACCCCAAACACTAATTCGTCGTGTATTAGCACATGACACCTATCGTAAAAATAAATAGCTCATCTCTTTGTGATTCAGCAAATGAAGTGAGTTCATTAACAATTAGCGATGAACCAGAGCTAATGATTGTAGATCTAGGAATTTAATCTATCGAAGAAAAATTTCAATTATTCGTTTTGCATCACTCTTTATTCTAAAATCGAATAATAGACTATTGAAAAAAATCAAAGAAAATATTACGGGGGTTGCTCTATATATATATATATATATATATATATATATATGTGTGTTCAAATTATTTATTTATTTTTTCTTTCTTTACTTTCTTTCTCTCATTTTTTCGACTTAGGCACTAGCTGGAGGAAGAAGGAAGAAAAAAAGAAAGACACACAAAAAAAAAAGAAAAATAAATAAATAAATCAAACAAATATTAAATATTATTAAAATTTATCACGTTAGCGCCGTAGCCGTGCCACGTCAATGTTTTTGGGCGAAAATTGACCGGATGGATTGAATTGACACAAAAGCAAAAGGCAAGGTTTAAAACTCATTTGGCCCAAAAAAAAAAAAGATTTAGGACTAAATTGACACAATTACAATAGGTTTAGGACTCTTTTACATCTGTATTTTCTTGCGGAAGGCAATCAGTTTGAGTTGCGAAGGCTAGGCTAGAAAATGCTTTGATACCCTCTATTGGGAAATCTATAGAGACCGTATTACTTTCTATTAAAGACCATGTACGTTTTAGGTTCAATTTATAATACAATGCACGACACTATAAAAGAAGAAAACATATAGGAGATACTTTCCTAATTGTACATGATTTAATTCCTAACTAAATTGATTTACTCGATCACTTCAAGGAAAGAAACCATATTTCCAACAATCCGTATCTCCAACAAAAGTGGACAACATATAATGAATGTCTGTGTATAAATCTGTCCAATACATTCGAATTCATATAAGAAATCCAGATCGAAAAAGAGTATTCGCACTATGGAGTGCCTTCCAAAGCAAGAATGCAGCCATATTATTACATAATTTTCCTTTTTTGCTAAAATGTATTGTTCTATCGCTTTTGTATGTGTGGATCCGAGGAACAGGTTTAGGTTAAAGGTGGTGGAAAGAATTTGAATGTATAAAGAAATAAATTTTTGTAGTGACATTAAACCTGTTAAATGGGTGAGTTGGGCAAAAAATGGTCCGACCCATATTAACTCATTTCCATGCAATACAAAAA
The DNA here is from genome assembly GCA_021437795.1 of Rhodamnia rubescens. NCBI lineage: Eukaryota > Viridiplantae > Streptophyta > Magnoliopsida > Myrtales > Myrtaceae > Rhodamnia > Rhodamnia rubescens. The sequence goes on along the minus strand of JAILYA010000065.1, from coordinate 399,603 downwards.
TAGCGACCCATACTCATACCCGATCTAACCCATACTTGATTCGACCCATATTGCTAAAACACTTCAAGATCACATCCATTGACTAGCGAACGGGGACCGGCAAGTGGCAGCGGGTTGCGGGTGAGCGGGTGCCGAGCAATCGAACTTTTAATTTGTTATGTTAAAGAAAGAAAAAAAAAGATGAAAGAAAATTAACAAATATTAAAACTTGACTAACTTATATTTTACCCGTCTCATTGAATTTGGGTTAAAATATGGGTTTTAAACCCATTTTGACATCTCTCGGTGACATCTTGCTCAAAATAAGTTAAAAGAGGCAAAAAAACACCACCAATCTTCTATGGATATCTATTCAGAAGCACTTTTTAAGCAATTGGTGAGAGAAGTTTAGTGTGCCTAATAAACCAAAAAGTATATAAAAAAAAAGTCTTAAATTTATTGCATTGATACCAATTTAATACTAAACTTTTCAATTTGACCGATTTAGTTTTAAACCTTTTGATGATTTGACAATATGGTCCATCCAAATGATTTTGACAAGAAATTGCTCAATGAACTTTGGTCGCCATACATGACACGATCAAGACCGACGTGAACAAAAGTTACAATTTTTATTTTTTCTGAAATTTTAATTATTTTTCTTTTCTTTTCTTTTCTTTTTTTATTGCAACTTAGGCTCGCGAGGTCGCCGACCACGGGTGAGGGAGGGCCAGCAACCCTCTTCGGGCAACAGTTGGGAAAAAAAAAGGAAGGAAAGAAAAGAAGAAAAAAGGAAAGAAAAAGGAAAAAAGATCTCATAAAAATTTTAAAAAATTATCTACATCACCGCGGCTATGCCATGCGCAGAGACGACCGGCCTCCATATCAGCAATTTCTTATCAAAATTGATTGGATAGACTATATTGGCAAATTAAGATTGATCTACTTAAAAGGACGGAATTATTACTAAATGCGATATAGATTTATGAACTTTTTTTATACTTTTCGCCACTAACAAATGCCCACCAAATAGCTCGTCTGCCCCGGCCCACCGGGGATGGTCAATCGATCGCAAATTATGGGAAAGGCAATTAGAGAATGGCCTAATCACGTCTTGCCTTCCCAAGAGGAGATCATTGCCTAGAACTGCCTTATGGCGTATGTTCTCCCTGGCTTCCCATCATTGCAATTTGGCAACCCTAGAACCAAATCAGGACTTTCCTCCTAATGACCCAATAAATGAAAATTCCGAATCCGAATCCGAATCCGAATCCGAATCCGAGACGTGTGATTCAATTCAAAATTCAAGAGAAGTGCATGAATTGAGGGTTTGTGGGGGCGGTGTCTTAAAGGGGGAAGCGGAGTTAATCGTGGCATTTATGAGCCATCACATGCACACCATAAATTCTCTCATCAATTCAGTAACCCCCCCTCCTCCTCCTCACCAGCACACAGAGAATCTCCATCTTCTCCACCCCTCGTCCTCCCAAAGAAAACCCCTAGCGGCGGCGTTCGCACCGCTTGGGGATCTGCGTTGTTCTTGTCTGAAGAAAGAGGAAGTGTCGCGGGAGGAACGACAATGTCAATGGAACTAGCCATGAGGAAGAAGAAGAAGAAGGAGGAGGAGGATAAGAATTGGAATGAGCTCGGCGTTGTGGACACCATCTATGAGGAGGAAGACTACGGGCAAGAAGAAGAAGACGACGACGGCGACGACGACGACGACTGCTCCACCGCTTCTCCGCCTCCTCTCTCCTCTGCAGCAGCCTCTCCTCGACCAGAAGCGTGGTGATTACTTCCTCTCTTCCAATTCCCTTGTTCTGTACGATTTCCTCTCCCTAAACCTCCCCCACACCGCTTTGGAATCTGTCAGGTCAGGGAAATCTGGGTGCAGGCCGGACGTTGTGATAAGAGTTCAAGGGACGTGTTTTCATCTGCACAAGGTTTGTAGCCTTGTCTTTCGTTTGACTCATTCGCTCTCGCCATCATCATCTCTCGCACCGCACGGACAGGATCATGAACATGATCCAGCTGCAGGGATGATCGTGGGATTGGTACTCTCTTCTCATTGGTTGATTTCATGGATGTCGAAATCATTAATAAAATTGTTCGAAACACGTGCCTCAGTCATTGGTGCAAAAATCTCCTTGGTTTTCTATAAAAATTTTAAAAATTTGTTCCATTTAATTTGATTTGATATGTCGATGAAAAGAGAATTATAGCTAGGGTTCTATTGTCGCTGACACCTGAAAATAGGACATCAAAAAATGCTGTAAATAATTTAACGCAGGGGACTGTTGTTTCGCCCCGCCCCCGTAGGTTCCTCTCACGTCGAGAAGCGCCTACCTCAAGCGGCACCTCGCGGGCGGCGTCTCAGAGCTCACCCTCTCTCCGCCGCTGAAGATCACGGCGGCCACGTTCCGCCTCGTGGCCGACTTCTGCTGCGGGGCCCACGTCGAGGTGACGCCGTCCAACGTCGCCGAGCTCGCCACGGCGGCGGCGTCGCTGGAGATGGCGGCGGGCTACGGCGGCGACGGGGGCGACGACCTGAGGCTCGTCGCGGAGACGTACTTCCGCCAGTACGTCGCCGTGAGCCCGGAGTGCGCCTCGACCCTGTTCCGCTCGTGCTTGGATCTGTTGCCCGAGGCGGAGACGGCGGCGTGCCTGGTCAGCAGATGCGTCGAGGCGTACGGTCTGATGGAAGACGGCGAGGCTGCGGGAGGCGGTGACGACGGCGTGGGGGACGGGTTCGCCGCGTGCTTGGACGACGTCGTAACTGTCGGGGCCGAGGATTTTCAAGCTATGGTCGACTCGATGCACGGTCGTTTGACCAGTCATGACGTGCTATATAGAATGGTGGATGTGTATCTCAAGGTCAATTTTGTCTTGATGATTCCCATTAATTAATTTGTCGATATTTTTCTTTTATTTTTATCAAGTAATAAAATAATTTTTCCGGAAAAATTATTTTATTACTTGATAAAAATATTTCAAACAATTTTTCTGGCATGATGATAAAATTTATTATGGAATTTTTGTTTTCTTTTAATTTGGAATATTCGCAGGAACACGGTGGGAAAATGACGGAGGAACGCAAGGCCCAGATATGCAACACCGTCGACTGCACCAAGCTCTCGCCGGCCGCCCTCCTCCACGCCGTCCAAAACCCTCGGATGCCGCTGCGCTTCATCATCCGCGCCATGCTCATCGAGCAGCTGAGGACCCGGCTCCACGTCGTCCACGCCTGCGACCGCCGCCGACCCCAGCGCAAGAAGCGCCAGAGCAATGAGGGCGACTCCTCCTCCGCCGCCACGCTCGGCGGGATCCTCCAGCGAGACGCCGATGTGCGCCGTACGGCCCAGCTGAAGGCCTCGATGGACGCCGCCAACTCGCAGATCCAGAGCCTCGAGAGGGAGCTCACCGGGATGAGGCGGATCCTCCGGGAGTCATCGACCTCCAAGAAGCAGATGAGCGCCGCGATGACCGGCTCAGCTCGGTCGGCTAGCTTCCACTGTGTAACGGCGGCGGAGAGCGGCAAGATCAAGAGAGGCGAGCGAGGATCGGTCTCGTCGGGGAGCTACAGGTTCAGCGACCGAGGCTCGGCGGCCGCCGGAGCGGGAGGAGGCTCGGATTGGCCAGGGGACAGGAGGCGGCCTGGGCGGTCGCAAGAGCATTCGGCAGAGGCTGATCAGCGGATTGAAGCACGCGTTCGGAGTGTCGAGAGATTCGAAACCTGCGACGAGAAGCAAAATTGCAGGAGGGGATGTGGGGAGAGATGTTGCTGGGGTGGTGGAAAGAGGAAGAGCTGCTGTTTGAGCCAGAATGAATTTGATGGTACTTGTAAAAGCTTTGAATGTGGATAAAATACGACAAATGAGTTAGATTTGAGAATTTGAAAAATGAAAACAACAGGTCATTTAATATATATTTTTAGTTCAACTTTTTACGAAATTTTTTTAAATAAAATCATGAAGTCACCTTCATTATTTCAAAAAGCCATTCACTAAAGGCATTTTCATCGTTTTATTTATTTTTTTCTTTTTTTTTCTCCTTCTCGCTTGTGACTAATCTCAAGCAATGGCCGACCACCAGCGAGGGCCCAAGTGAGGTCGCCCTCGTCCAGGCAAGGCGGCAGCCTCTCGCATCGCCCAACCCTTGCCGATTGCCCGATAGGCCAGCGGCGAGAGGAAAGGAAAAAAAAAAAGGAAACAAGAAAGAAAAGAAGGAAAAAAGAAAATCAAAAAAGAAAATGATGAAAATGATGATCATAATTCTTGTAGAGCAGCATTGCAGTTTATCATGAATCCTAACAAACTTTGTCGGAGTGATTTGTTCTCTTCTTAATACTGCAACGTGGATATATTTATTTTGGAGGGGTTTCTCCTCCTCCTTTTTTTTTTTCCATAACCTTCTTCCATCATTTTCAAATGCATGAGATCGTATATTTATTTCACTATGTAGTCATTTCAAATTACTTTTTCTTATATTATTAATTTTAAACCAAAAAGTCCTAAACCTATTATTGCAATTGTGCCAATTTAATTCTAAATTTTTTTAATTGGGACCAATTTAGTCCTAAACATTTTGCATTTATGTCAATTCAATTTATATTTGGCAATTTTGGCCTAGAAGCGATGACATGTATGCCGATTGCCTTACGTAGCATGATCGACATTGATGTGGGCATTTTTAACAATATTCTAATCGCCCTCGGTGGCGAGGCCGGCCTTACCGACAAGGGCATCACGGCCCTTGGTGGCCAAAGTGAAAATAAAGAGAAAAGAATAAAATTGAAAAAAAATTTTGAAAAAAAAAAAAAAATTTTAAAATATTGTTCACCTTAACGCCGGTCATGTCACTTAAAATGGATAGCGTCCACACCAATAAGGGTGAGCAAGACGGACCGACCTAATTGAAAACCGCGCTAACCGGACTAGTTGGTTTGGTTTGGTTCTAGAGGTCTTTGGTTCAGTTCCTGAGGGGATAAGACCAACTGGACCATCCAACTGGACCAGCAATTTTTTTTTTAAATAAACCTTCTTAGTGAAGAACTTTTGCAGTTCTTCACTGATAAATGAGAATTCTCAATGAAGAAGTTCTCACTAAGAAGTGAGTTCGATAAGTTCAATGAGAATGTCTTAGACTGGTTCCATTTATGAACTCAATGAACTTGATGGTTTTCATTTTCAATGTTACGCGCGCTTGTGAATTTTTCTCTTGGGAATCGGACCGGATCGGTCCCCAGTTTTGAAAATGAAAACAAGGAGCCGGTCCATCTCGGTTCCGGCCGAACCGGAGAACCAATCATCTTTACATATAACAATTAAAATTGGCTTGATGAATTAAATTGGTACAATTACAAAATATTTAAGATCAAATTATCCAATTGAAAAGTCTATAACTAAATTGACACAAATACAATAAATTTAAAGACTTTTTCGATACTTTTCCATCTTGTTTTTCCCAAGTGTCTACTGATCCAAATAATTCACTCATTCACACGGTTCTTAAACATTTAGACTCTTCAATAAAGGTGACAATAGGATTGTGTCGTCTTGCGAATGTCACCAATATTTTTTTCCTTCTCTATAACCCTCTGATTGGCGATATTTACCTCCATATGCCCTCATTTGATTTACTCAATCTTTTATTCTACCAAAATATTCCTCAACAGGTTTCATAATCTCTCATTTGGCATTTTCGAATTCTCTTCTAAGAGATTGGCGTTTGACGGGTGTGACTTTGTTGTGACTTGTAACTCCCTGATATATCTCTTTCGCCTTTGCCGAGATTATCGAACACCGCTTCCGAGAGTGCTTGTTGGATATGCAGAGCCCGTACCTCCTTTGTGCAGTTGCTTCGGGGAGATCTAAATACTAATTTCAGTTAATTATGGGTGGAAAGATGGGCTGGCCGTAATTTTGGTGTCAGATATTTTGTTGGGTGATTTTAGTATTGCTCGGGAAAAGGCCTAATAACAACCGAACGTAACATCGTCAGTTTAGGATAAAGATTTGAGAAGCCGATAGTATAACAATATAATAATGCAATCTCAACAAACCGCAAGGATTATAAATGACAAAAAATATATAGCAATAATGACAGGACTCACTTTTGATCCTATGCCTAGCATTCCACCTTGATACTATCACACTATCATGCTAACGACACTATTTAGGATATATCTTGAAAACGAAAAATATGTTTTGTGTGTTTGTGAGAGAGTCGGGCAAATGGGTCTAAACATTTCCAATTCATCTCTATGACTCTCTCTTCATTTCGTTACACTCTCACTTGATCTCGCGCTCATTCTCTTCATACTCTCACCTAAGATCGGTTATGAATTTTCCTAGATTAAATTAAATTTCAAAATATTTTAGGAATATGGATCGAATCGTTATGGGTCACTATATTTGCGTTGTAATAAATTTGTCATAAACTGATTAAATGGATGTATTTGGGTCGGAACAGTTATGATCCAACTCGACCACTCGTTTAGGCATGGTTTAGTCTCTCCGGTTGGTCTTTTGCATTACCCAACATCCCAAGCCTATCTATATGCTCAATTAACCGACACATACAACAATTTTTCTCTGCATTTGTAAGAGATATTCTACTTGCTTTCAAATGTGGACATGTTCATGGCCACAAGTTTCAACTACCTCCTATGAAGACTAAACTAGAGACTCTTTATCCCAACACAGTCATGGCAGAAAACTAATCGGAAAAATTGTCTAAAAAATTCTAAATCTATTATACTTTTACCAATTTAGTCATAAACATTTTAATTATGCCAATTAAGTCATAAACTTTTTCACGTTTTATCAATTGAATCCATCCGATCAATTTTTGCCGAAAATCATTAACATGGACACAAAACGTACTACGTGGTTTGACATTGATGACTTTTAATAATATTTTAATATTTTTTGAATTTTTTATTTTTTACTTTTTCTCGACATGGACGCAAAATGTTCCACCGCAAAATGTTCCACCTGGTTTGACATTGACAAATTTTAAGAATGATTTAATATTATTTTTGAACTTTTCCTAGTTTCCTATTTTTATTTTCTTTTCTTGTTTTTCCTTATTTACTTTTTTCTTCTTTTCTTTTTTCCCTTTCTTTTCTTTTTCTTTTTCCCTTTGTCCCTCCACCGACCATCAACGAGGCATTGGTCGATGGAGGCCACCGATTGCAGGCCTCGAGCTACCCTCACCGGCCTCAAGCTAGGGACGTCCGGGTGGGCCGGGCGAGGGTAGCCCTTCGTCGATCAAGTGAGGGTGAGGGTGACCCTTGCCGGGCCAGCCGTAGGTGTCCCTCACTTGAGGCCGGTGAGGATGACCCTCTCTTAAGGCTGGCGACTTTCGCTACCCTTGCTAGCTACCGGCTATGTAACGTAAGATGGCAAACGTCAATGACAACAATTTCCGATCAATTTTGGCCAGGTGGACTTAAATATGAAAAGGTTTATGGCACAATTGACATAATTAAGAAGTCTAGAAAGAAATTGGCAAAGTTTAGGACATTTTGGAAATTTTCCCAAAACTAATCAATACTTCAACAGAAATAGGGAGGCGGTAATTAAAGCTAAAATCACACCGTGTCCATCATGAAAGAGTACTACGTATCGAGATCGAGATCGAGAGAGAAAGAGAGATGCACCTAGTCACCAACGGCGGCAACCCCACCAGAGCTGATTCAATGCCCTCTTATTGCCCAAGTGTATGATCGCAAAGAGTTCTGGGGAGTGAAGACGTGGATTTTGAAGAGTATTGACCCTAATACTGCACTTCAAATCCTTTTAGGTTACGTGTGGTCTTCCTGGATTTCTAGTCAAAAGAGGACAAGTATAAGATAGCATATGAAATTCATAGATTTTGTTATAAATTGTACAAACAGAGATGTTCATTGTTTGGTATAAACGACATATTTGTGTAAATGAACTTAAAAATTGTATAAACGGAGATGACAAGAAATTCTCATTACACTCTTGTCTACTTCATTTTTAGTTGCTATTTTCTATTATTTTTCCTCACTTTTATTTTTTTTATGACTTTTTACCTTTCCATCGTTCTCTAGTAAAATTTTATTAAATAGTAAACTACTCTAATATACCCAAAAAACTAAAATGTCTAAAATATGTCATGAACACAAATTCAAATATTTTTATATTAAATTTACATTATGAGATAGAAAGAAACTCGAATATGTAAAAAAAAATAGGAACATACAAAAATGAAATTTCTGTCATTTTTTATTTATTTTGAATTTTTTACTTTAGAATTCAAAGTATTATTTTAATTTTATTAGTTTAAGCAGGTTTATTTGAGAAAAATAACTCTTATATTATGGATATTGAATTCCTATCTATCTTTATCCCAACTCTCCCATATGATTATTTTATCTGAAATATATTTCTCTTATATCTGACTCTATCATAGCCTTGAGGAAGCACTAGACACAGGATACGATAAATTTTATCGTATGCTAAATTTTATCTTGACTATCAAGCGAAGGTTGTTAAGCCGGCCAAAACGTGAGCGTGAAAGCCTTCCTTCTATCGTTTGTTACTACATTCAGTGGCATCTGAACAATCGCCTTTGAATGCAAGTCTCAAGTTGCGGTTAGAGATGAGTCAAAAGCATATCGATAAATGGATTCACTCGCATGCATTGGATGGAGGAACCAGAAAGACTGTCTACGCAGACCGCACCCGCGAAAAGCTGCACCTGTTCAAAAACAAACAAAACACAAACCAACCTCTCTGCTCTGGCTTCAAAACGAGCCTCTCATTCCTTTTTCTTGAACCTTTGGAAAAGATGAGCGCCATTCCGCTAGCAGATTCGAAGCTTGGCCGACTCGTGGAGTCCGGTTTCGGATACCCGTCCTCGCTGTCGTTGTCGAGGCTTGGTCTCGATCTGGCCAGCAGCGCAAGTGAGACGGTCCGTCTTCGAGGTGGTTCTTGGGGGCTACGCACGTATTGTGAAGATCGGCTGAGCCTTTTGGCACTGATCAAGGCGGTGGAGGACGAAGGAATCACTTGTGCCGATGACCAAGAAGGGAAAAACTTGTGAACTTCAATTCGAGGAATGCCGAAAAGTATACTGCTATTTCGTACGTCCTTCTGCTTGCGGAATCGTCAATGTCTACTCACAACATAAACGTTAATCTCCGTGTGGTACATATTTTCCACTTCGTTGGCTTGTTTGAGCAATATTTCGACTGGTTTTTCGAGCAGGTAAAATTGCAGGTACCATTGGAAACTCGACAAACATCACATGGCAAGAATGTCCGGTCGACAAACTCGCGAGGCAAGAGCTACTCCAGCAGAAAGGTTGCGTGATATGGATCACCGGGCTCAGCGGTTCTGGTTCGCTACGACTCGTTCATCAAATGGGTTTAACTCGGTGGAATTTCCTTCTCACCTGAAAGCAAATTTAAGACGGCGTCCATTGGCTTGGGGGCAACTATGGTACATCAGTAAATCTCAAATGGCTAGTTTGGCTGTTTCAGACACAAAGTCATGTTTTTGGAGAAGCAAGAGTACTTCTGAGATTTTGTTGCAGCACACCTAAAATTTTGGCTTGGCTTCAATTATAGGAAAGAGCACCTTGGCATGCGCCTTAAGTCGCGGCCTGCATTCGAGGGGAAAGCTGGCCTACATCCTCGGCTGCGGCAACGTGCGGCACAGACTCAATAGCAACCTTAGTTTTACTGCGGAAGATCAAGAAGCGGATGTCCGAAGGATAGGTGAGAAATTTGCCCGTTCATCCTTTGGAATTATTCTTTGGGGAAGTCATTGGTTCACCAACAGTGAGCTTCGTATCGTCGCGACTTCAGGTGAGGCGGCTAAGCTCTTCGTAGATGCCGGGATCATATGCATAGCTTGTTTGATCTCTCCTTACAGAAAGGATTGCGCCGCATGCCGTGCGCTTTTGCCTAAAGGAGGATTCATCGAGGTATGCTTGTTACTCCACGATTCCAATCTTGTCATTTCAATATCTGATTTCTTTTTTTCAACTATATCATCCCCTGTTCCAAAAGAGGATGGATTTTTTTAGAACCTTATCGTAATTTGCAATAGGTGTTTATGGATGTTCCGCTCCAAATCTGTGAGGCAATAGAGCCTAAGGGCCTGTACAAACTAGCAAGAGCTGGAAAGATCAAAGGTAAAGTTTGGATTTTGGGCGCATTGCAGATGTTGGCTGCTTTCTCATCCATGTTTTGCTCGGTTTGTATGGCGTATCTCGGCATAATACTCCATCAGTCTATTTGTTTAGTCGGAATAATAAGATCCAAAGTTCTGTTTTTACAAACTGCGATTCCAGGTGCTGGCTCTAATGTTAACAGATATAGCTTGTGAAACATTTACCTTTGTAGGTTTTACGGGCATAGACGATCCTTACGAACGACCGCTAGATTGCGAGGTGCGTTCGCCCCTATCCAACTAAGAAACACCAATAGACATCAACAAACGTTAATGCTTTCAAATAGAACACTTGAACCACAAATGAACCATCTCAAGGTTAAGAGCTCTCCTTTTGAATCTCAGAAAGCTTAATTAGCCACCGGTGGGCGAAATAAGTAGCAATAATCTGAAGATGGTTTAAGGCACATGTCAATGTGTCGCAGGTAGTGCTCCAACAGAAGGGACTGGACTGCAGCTCTCCTCATGAATTGACTGAGAAAGTCATTCTGTACTTGGAAGAGAGGGGATACCTAGAGGCCTGAAAGCTCTAACCAATAATGCATATACTGCAAATAGAGGGAAAACAAATCTCTTCCCATTAAAGACAGAACGAAATGAAAAGCTTGTGTGCCGATGCCTTGGATCTAACATGGTTATGGAGTGAGACATGATTTTGAAGCTGTAAAGATTCATAAGATGACGTTCATTTGAAACATAAATGGAAACGTGAACTTCAAGACAAGCACATGTTCCGACAGCAGATGACGCAAAACTCGTCAGAGGATGACTACTTTACAGCTGAGTAAAATCTGAATACGACACTCTATGGCACAATCAAATTGAGGAAATTCATGCACCGAGTCGGAAAAATAAACTGGAATGCGCGAAAGGACGATACAAGCAACAATGAGAGTATCAAAGAGTGATGAAACTGTGGAAGCATCATACGTTATTATATTGCCCTTGACGCTCAAGTTGCATTTCTTTAGCGATTGAAGGTAGCCACCTCTCCCCTCTGATCCTCTTCAGTTGCGCAACCCTATCTTCCTCTCTTTTCACAGCTGCTTTCGCCGCCGCATCTCTAGCCTCTAATCTCGCCAATGACTTCTGGCTTGCAGCTTTTGCTGCACCCATTACATCTAAGCCATCGACAACAACTGATTGGAGTTGCCTCTTGAACTGATAAAAAGAAGACCAAGGAAGAGTAAGAAAGTATCCAAATAAGGAAAGTAGAAACCAAAGTCTGACCAATAATTTCACCAACCACTCCCAAGCAATGTCATATAGGATAGCTACCAACCTTTTTCGATTTCTCATCGATCTCTTCTCCAGGTAGAATCCTTGGTTTCCTTTTTGGTCCTTGGGGCTCATCTGCCGGCATCACCTAATTTTCAGTACACATACAAGCAGCGACATGGTTTTTTGCAGCTTCACAAGCAAATAACACCAGAGTGCATGATCAAATACCAAAATCAACCAATGCAACGAACTTCATTAAGTTATGATAGTTACCACCATAGGTCACAAGGTAAAATAGCGTTGCCCTTGTAACGATTACTTGAAGCAAGAAAATCAAGTCTTTGAAAATTAACTAGTCTCATTATTAGTTGCAATAAATTGTAAGCATGATGCTGGAAATACATAGTCCAAATAACATTAATCTATCTGCTTGACTATAAGGAGCCAGTTGACAGAACCGCTCTGAGTGATGCGTGATGCGTCAATGACTTAACTTCAGTCTGTCTTTTACAACCAGATTGGAAGATACCCTCACAGAGAGGGATTGGACATATATCAAATGGAATTACTTACCAGTTTGATCAAACATGATACCACGGGGTGCAGTTCTAAACAGTTTAATCCCACCTCCATCATCTTCTCTGTCACTAAATTGGATGGTAACTGAATTGCTCACAATTTCCAAGTTTCTCTCGACGATGTCATCCAGAAGCTTTTGTGCCTGTAGCGAAGATTATCTGCGTCACAAACTGACAACTTGACAAGTTGAATCATGCTTAACTAATGCACTGAAAGAAGGCAGTAAAGAGGAGCAAGGAAGCACATATATGTGATACGCTTGCATAGAAACTTGCTGTCCCTCTGTATCAAAACCATCCTGAGTGCGAACTCTCATGCCACAAGTTAGAGCCCCAGAACACTTGCATTTTAGTATCTCATGCAGAAACAGATCCCCGATTACAAAGAATATACTTGTCTTACATAATATACATAGAGGTTCAGTTTGCATTGTCCACTGATGGTGATAGTGAACTCCTGTAGCAAAGTTTAAATCTTTGAATGCATGATGTAATCCCACTTCTGATTAATACTTCTCCATCAAATATAGGCTTATGCTATTTTTAGGTCAAACCACTACAACTTTAAATGAGCTTGCTATCAGGAATTGTGGCAATGTATTGCTTCTTCATCTGCAAGAAGTTCTTCCAATAATTTGGAACCTCATCTTTTTCAAAAACATGTACCCACATACACTACATTTTTGTTTACAAGCCAAAGTTGAAGTGAAGTACTTTGTGTTTATGTTCACCCTGGAGTTGTAAACTCTTCAAGAATTTTGACAAATACCAGTGCTACGGATAAGAACTGATGCCATGTGGCAGGGTCTCACTTGAAGTTTCTTGAAACAATTTATATTAATCGGCACGATGATGAACCCACCAAAATATACAATGTATTACACATCCCTATGGAATTAGGTCAGGAATATCATCCACTAGTCAATTTTTCAGGATGTTTTTTCTTGTGCTTATCAATGTTCACAGTTAAAAAGTAGCCTGCACCACTTTGGGTTGCTCTGAATTTCCAGAGGCTTGGTGCTCACACAAGCAAATATTATTCTGGTTGGGACCAGCAAAATCAAATGAGACTGCATTGAATGGGATGGGACAGGTCAACCTTGCCAAAAGGATAAGGTGGAATGGGGTCTCAAAGATTTGCAAGTTTACAATGCTTTGATGTTCACGCTTGCCTGGAGGATAGTGCTCAACACATGTTGTTAGGTCAAGTTGTTAAAGGGCTCGTATTATCCAAATGATTGAACTCCTTTAAGCCAAAAAAAGGAGGAAGATCATCATTGGGATGGCATAGAATACTCGAAGTAAGAAACTACCTTGATTTAGGTGGCATGTAGAAGTGGGTAATAGTGAAAGAATATGGTGTATGGAACCATAAGCTGGTTTGAAATGGTGCTATTACTGTTAAATCTGCTACTATTACTTGAAGGAGGAGCCAAGGATGACCAAAAGGAATCAACAGCAACCAAAGAGTAAAGAAAACCATATGGAGCACCGACAGTCCAACAAAAGTGAGGACATTATAGAAACTTGCTCCGATGCTTCACCTAGCAATCCTCGGAACTTGGTAGAGAGAGGACAGTTCATATACTGGCCAATAAGGGTCAGTTCATGCTACTAGTAGTACTGTAATCGTGAGGAGACAGCTGAACATATAGTGCTATCATGCAACTAAAACTTATTTGGGCGCTTGGGATTGAATATAAACAAAGAAAGAAATACATCGTGGCCAGATGAATTAAGGAATTCCTGGAAATTTACTTGTGAGAAGTAAGGAATTTCTGATAAGAAGAACATGCAGGGAACAATTGCAAAGGCGACTAGGCATAACTAGAAGGAAAGAAGCAGAACTTTTTTTAAGGGGGAAATGCAAAATGCTAGAAAAAGAAGTGAGGAAGTTTAAACCGAGCTGGAACTTTGCCAGTAAAAGACAGATAATGCAGACAAATAAAGCAGAAAAGATAGTTTGAGGAACCAACAACCAATTAAATCAAAGTGAATTGTCATCGAGCATTTGATGAATCACAAAAGCAGTATCAGTGGGTGTAGTAGCAAGAAATTCTAGTGCTGAATTGATTGCTGGAGCTGGGAAAATTGTGCGGTCCACAAGTTCACAGATGACAGAGGCACATGCACTGGCTAAGGAGCAAGGATGGGACAGAGTCAATGTTAAGACTGATGCAGAAGCTGTGCTGGAAAACCTGGCAAGGGCTAGGGAAGATACAAACTGAACGAAGAAACCAGTGTTAATGAGATGGATAGCAGCAAGCTTAGTTTTGCTGAAAAGAAAGGCAATGAATCCTCTAATTGGGTAGCAAAGCATGTTATGAGGAAGATGTGGACCAGCAATTGGGTAGTACTACTGCCATCTTCCCTTTTAGACCTTCTTCATGAAGATCCAAGAAAGGCAGCACCTCTATAAACTGATAGCACCCGTGTTTACTGAATTGTGGAGAAAGAAAGGGAAATGACCTACAACATGCAATCATGTTTATCAGCCAAAAAAGAATGCACCGGCACCACATGACAGAAATTTTGGGAACCATTAGCAAGTACAATGCTGTCCCCTGGACCTGTCTGTACCTTTCACCACTAAATTAGATAACCACAAATCTTCAATCTGAATGCCATAATTCTGCTAGAGTTCCTATAATTATCCAGTTTCCCACCGGTGCAGAGGGGAGATTTGGGTAGAATCATATCAGTGTCAGTCATTAGTGTCATTTCATGCCTTTGCTTAAGACATACCTAAAAAGTGGCTGATTCAACTATGCCAAGGAAAGTTTTTCAGATAGTATTCATATCAGTTTTGAGAAGCTAGTTCACTGCTGCGAAACAACCTCGCCAGTTCCTAAGCCAAAATCACTGAACTTAAAGGTAGAACCCCAATTGTTTAATACTCATAAGCCTAATTCAACATTGTTGTATCTCCTGTTCCACGTAGGACAGTATGATGCAGTGAACTGTTCTCAAGACTCGAGGCAGCAACAAGACCAACAGATTGCGTCAGCTGGATAACAGAGACAGAAGGTTAAATGGTAAGAAGGGAAGTCAAGAACATTAACAATAACAAGCCAACATTTAATTTGCAACTTCACTTGGTACCCTTTTTTTAGGTGAATGTTAATTATAACGTCAAGTGCAATTAAGTACATCATGAATATCCTTGTTGGACTCAGCTACCTCCACTTTTAGTTAAAAAAAAGGTCTAGAGACCACCAAGCAACCTACTTCAGTCTCAGCAAAATGATCAATCTGAAGCTTCCACTTCATGGTGAACAATTATCAAAAGGATGAGAAAAGGCCAGCTACCAGAGTTGACAAGAAGAACTAACTAATGATACAAGGATCAAAGATTCAGAATGCTTTCCATACACTAGTATTTGTAAATTTTAGCATCTATAAAATTCCAAATTATGCCAGCATCCTCACAGTAAGTAAAAGCACAACCATATTTTGTAATTTGTTAAGTTTCTATTACGTTCTTCCAGCAATCCCCCTCCCCCTCGAATTAATCTGGAAAAGCAAGTGCTATTCAAACTAAAAAATTTGTCTTACATGAACACTTTGCTCCTAATATCTCAGCGTACACTTTAACAAGGTTGCATAGCAGTATAAAGGGGAAACAGAGATACAACGAAACGCACTGGTCCAGGAAAAATCTTGCAACAAGTGTCACAAACCTCTAAGATTCATGTAGGATAGAGCCAATAAACTGATGTGGCTGGTTACCCCAAAGAATTAGCCACTTTTGCTATTACCATTATGGTTATTAAGTAGACAGCCGAAATTGAACAGACTAATAATATAGTCACGTCATGTTCTTGGAGATAAGAGTCATCAGAACCAGAAATTATTACAAGGAATGATGTCAAATTATACTGACAAAAGACGGACCTACAAAACAGGAGCTATCCTTGCTGATCGACCTGACCTATTCCCACAGGTGTTGCAATTTTCCTCTATTTCAATCAGGTGTCGCAAACATTCACTCTCTTAACATCACAGTATATTTCGATCCAAAAAAAAAAAACATCACAGTATCAATGACATTCTCTGTCGAAAGGAGTCACAGTACTCTACACTCCTTAAATAATAGTACTTAAACATCCTGTGTGCAACTGGAAAAACAAAGAAAACAAGAAAATAGTCGCTACATATGCATTAGATATATTCTATTGTGCAACCAACTGCTGACAGTAGAGAAAGTAAATCTATTTGAGTTTCATACAATGAGACGAACTTCACGAGAAAACCAAGCAGAGAGAGAGAGAGAGAGTTTAGTAATCACTTTGAAGCAAGGTTATGCTAGCAGTTAATCAAAAACTGATGTAATCTACTTGAGCATAACTCCAAGTTTCAACAAGAATGCAACTTATCTTGTACTCTCTCTTGTTTCCATTTGGCATTTGCATTCCCAAGTTATCATTTCCAATTAAGATATACTATGAACAGCAAATAATTCATCACAAGCCCAAACTTATGCTGCATAATATATATATATATGCTGCTCAAAATCAATCAGCAAAAGAAAGCTTCAGAAACCATCAATCCCAGCATGAAGCTCTTCAAAGTTTTGGTAGATACTACATTGGTTTCTTAAACTCCACTAATCTCGAATCTCCAAGTGGCCCAGCTAAGGCGTTGGAAGGTTTTTAGAGCAGCAATTCGTTCGAAACCCACCAACGTATAAAGTCCTCCACAAGCTAAAGGCTCAAGTTCATGGGTTTGCAAGATATTTCATAGGGCCAGCTAGTCATTAAATTAAAAAAAAAATCCACGAATCTCCTCCAAAAGCCAAGATTCATCAGGCAGAAACTGATATCTTCCCATTGTTCCACAAAGGAAGACCAAAGTGGCATTGTCAAACCGTAAGAGAACAGCAGAATCCGTCTTCCATGTATCACGTACAATCAAAACTAGCCGCCGAAACAGAGGAACACGGGAGCACGAGCACGTCAAAGAGGAACCCGAGAGGGCTACGCGATACAAAATTGTCAAACCTTGATTTGGTAGTGCTTTGGCAACTGGGGTCTGAATTTGGGATCTGGGTCTTCGTCAAGAATCGGTCCGGCGAGCCTATCATTGCTCTGCGAGGAGGGCTTGGAAGCATCGACGGCAAAATTTCCGGCCAGAAAAGGGTCGGCAGAGGCAATCGAATCAACGGCGGCTTTCCACTCGGCGTCTCCATCTTCTTCACCGCTGCTACTGCTGCTTCTCGCATGGCCCATCCAAGTGGAAAGCTCAAAGTTGCTCCTTCGCTTTGGCCGAAAATGCTTGCTCACTTCACCTGTGCACCATTTGCGATACAAAGATGTGCAGGACAGCTCTTGGGCCGTCGGAAATCACACCGACACCCATCCCTATGTTAACCCAACTGACGTCGTGCCCTGCGTAACTTCTCGAAGTATCGCCCATGCGGCGCAAGTAAAGCTCTATGCCACAAGCACAAAACCAATGTTCGTTAAAATGGGTTTTCTGTAATGGCGACAGTCTTTTATCTTAAGTAGGATGCAGGGCTTTCCAAGTAAAATCGATTATCACTAAATTCCCATGACTTATAAGGTTTATTTATTTGGCATCGATCTATATACATGGTCATTGGAACGAAAGGGATGTTAACTTTTATAACAAGAAGAAATTATGTTGGATAAACGTGAAGGGCAAAATTGAATCCAAGTAGCAATTATACTAATACGAGGTGATAACTCATGTAATTAGTAAGAGTGAGCAACTTGGACTAATCGAATAGAGAATCGCTAGGACTGAACCGGGTGATGGTTCGGTTTTCGATTATGAAGGGAGGCGATCGGTTCCTCGTCCTTGAAATTGGAACCAATCGTTGAACGGTTCGATTCCCGGATCCAAGGGGTTAAGGACCGGACGGATTGATTTTTTCATTTTATTTTTAAATTTTTTAAATGTAACCCTAAATCTAAGTCGTTGAGTTTCAAAACTTGGACAACGGACACTTCAAGTCTTGAACATGAATTGTTGTTCAGACTGTTCTTGTGCCATGATTAACATTATATTTCGATATCTAATTCTTTGTGGCATCATTTAACTCAAGCAATTACCAACTTGAAATCCTACAAGCATTTTGTTTGTATTTTTCTTTTCCTATGCCGCAATAACCCATGGTTCGCCATACTATATTCAAATCTTTACTGACTTTGAGATTTTCTTGACAAGCTCGAGAATTTAATAGCACATGAAAGCTAGACATAATGGTGATCAAATGGGACCTTACTTATTTAGACTTCTTGATTGTGCATTATATTCCTCCTCTGTAGTCTCATTTTACGTGTTTTTATGTACCATGATGATTTCGCGCCTAGGTTTCATTGAACCGCCCAGAAATTAAACTAGATCGAGAACCGCTCACCTTTTGTAATTAGGTATTGACAATTGCGGTGCCTCCCCAGCGTGATCGAGCCTTTCTTTTTTCTTTGGAAACATATGATTTTATGTTTCCTTTTTGGTCGAAAGCTTTTATGTTTTCATGTATGTATATTTTCTTTATGGATTTTGGAAATTGAAAAACAACTGCACTCCCCGTCAAGCGAAATCAACACATCGTGGTATGGACATACCACTTGACTCCATCGTGTCGGCATGCGAAGAGACATCCGAAGAATATACGACACATGGATGTGATTTCAAAACGAGGGAATCGATATTTGCAAAAACCCTATTTTATCTTTGGAAATAATTATATGACTATCCTTGATTTATTTGAGATTAACAGCATGCTTAGGGCTTCAAAAAATTAAATAATAAATAATTAAAAATTTTTGCGAGGACCAATTTAAAAAATTTATCGCTAATAATATATTGTTACTCTCATATTCACCAAAAAATTATTTTGCTAACAAAACCCTTTTTTTTATCCATCTTAAATACATTTAGACAGCGTCTGGATTTCTAATTAGGATAGGAGTAGATATCATAGGATAAGAAATTCAAGAATTTTGTCATGTCCTATTTATTGTTTGGTGAACTACGGATTTAAAGCGTAGAATCACGGGAGACGCATGTAGAATAGCACTCTCCTGCAAATTTGGGTCGCGCCTCTTCACTCATATTAGCCCTCCCCCCGCCGTGCCGGGAACTCCCTATAGATCTTCGGCCGTCTCTCTCAAACAGCCTCGCCTCTGTTCGCTGCCCAATCCTACCATCGCTCCAATTCGGCCAGCTCTCGCTACGGGGTAATGCTGCTCGACGGTGGCCCAAGGGAGCCAAGAATGCCTGAGATTAAAATCTGGATGTGATGCTGGAGGAACACTGGTATTGTTCGACGGAGGACGGTGGCTCTTTGGCAGAGTTGATGAATCTAAGGGGTAATTTAGTTTCTTTTCACGCAACCCTTTAGTGCTCATGAGATTCTGTTTCTCATGTGGTGAAGGCTGAACCTCCCCATTGCCGAGATGATGGCTTGATCGGGGAGATGGGTTGAGTGACGCCATTTTCTGCTGGATGTGTACCTGCAAAAGAGAATTTAAATGCAGCAAATGACTGTTTAGTGCGAGGGACTGTTTAGTCGGCGAAGAGCTACTGTTGATCTTGAGAGTTCGCTGGGAGAGCAGCGGATCGCTCCGGTGAAGTAACGGGATAAACACCAAAGCGTGGAGAATTGCTGGATGTGACCTTTCGGGTTTGGGCGGGGGTTTTGGCCCGGCCCCTTGCCCCCCGAAAGCGGGAAAAAAAATTCCAACCCAACCCCCTCTTCTTCCCCGTTCGTGTTTTTTTTTTTTTTTAAATCAAAACTTTCAAAAAAAATCAACAAAGAATATAAAAGAAAAATAAAAATAAATTAAATAATGGATGTTAAAAAGTCGGAACAGAGGGGACGCGCTCAAGTTCTAAGCCCGGCTTGAAAATTAAGGAAATTTTAGGTCGGTTGGCGGCGAGAGGCGGTTTGACACCCGAGTGGAAGAGAGGCGGAGGTTATGAAAAAAAAAAAAAACAGGTTCTTCTCGGGTGTTACTCTATTGAGAAATCATATCCGACTATCTCCCATCCTCTCGATATTTTTATTCAAGCTATATTCCTCTATATTCTCTTTGGGAAAATTTTCAAAAAAGGACCCAAAGTCCTTTTTTTTTTTCTCAATTAAAGGTTTGAAGTTGATCTTATATTAAATAATGGCTTGAAATGCCTTCATTGTCTCAAATAAGGATCTAAAGTGAGCACTTTATTTTAAATAAGGGGCTGAAGTGGCTTTACCAGTCTCAAAGAATGGCTTGAATCACTCTTAATTAGGGGCTTTTTCGTTATTTTTTGTATTTTTCTTTTTCTATATTTTTCATGCTTTTGTTTTTCCAAAAAAAAAAATATAAAAAAAGGTAAGAAAGATACACATGAGGGAGGGGTGGCCCTCCCGCGTGTGGTGGGGTGGGGCCCATGGGGGCGATAGCCGGAGGGTCGCACGACCCTCATCGAAGGGATCCTTATTTAAAACAATAATTACTTTAGGTTATTATTTGTGAAAGTGAGAGGATTTGAGGCTTTTATTTGAAATTTTCCTTTCTTTTTGCCCGTCAGAACATCTACCAAACATAGAATTTATCTTGATTTTTATCGTGACGACGAAACGTTGGTTTAGAAAATAATCACGTGGGGCCTAGAAATCAAAGAAATTGAAGGGGACTTACCCACCTCGAAATTCTTGAGCCCAACTTCTACCCGATAGCCCACCAAAGCCGATATTATTACTGACCCGACCCGATACACTTGAGCGGAGTTTTCCTTGGCGGAGCTTCAGCCGCTGATGGTGAGTCGGCGATGACGGAACTCCAAAAGTTCAGATTGAACAGCTCGTCGTCTTATAATCTCCCTCTCGTTCTCTTCGGTGATTGCTTACCGCTGAGTTGATTCGTTGACATTGACAGTCGCTGTTTGCAGAAGTATCGACTGAAACCCTAATTGCGCAAGATAGGGTCTTTGAGCTCGGGTAGAGATGGGGAAGAAACAGCACAGCAAAGACCGGATGTTCATCACCCAGACGGAGTGGGCCACCGAGTGGGGCGGCGCGAAGTCCAAGGAAACCGGCACTCCCTTCAAGCGCCTCCCCTTCTACTGTTGCGCGTACGCCCTTCTTCCTCTTCCTCTTCCTCTCGGCTTTGTCTCTGTCTCCGTAAATTTGCATGAGAAATCGCGTGCGTTCGAGCTTGTGATTCGAGTGTATGAACCGTGTGTTTCGGTGCAGGCTTACGTTCACTCCCTTCGAGACCCCGACGTGCACGGCCGACGGCAGCGTCTTTGATATTATGTGAGTCGATTGGTCCCATCTTACTCGTGTTGTGGCGTGCTTCGTGTTTTGGTCTCTGATGACAGTTGCATAGTGTTGAGCGAGTATGGTTCTGGTATTACGTTGCAGGAACATCATTCCTTATATCAGAAAGTATGGGAAGCATCCGGTGACCGGAGCTCTGCTCAGGCACGAGGATTTGATTCCTCTGACTTTTCATAAGAATGCTGAAGGTGAGTTTCTGGTCGGTACGACCTAATAAAGTGGTAACCATGCCTTCCAGCATCTGATCGATATCTTGTGGTTCGAAACATTGGATGAGGTTGGCTTAAGTCGAGAGAGAGTCAAGTTGGGAAATTGAGAGGGTAGAGGAAAGATTTGCCTGTGGTCCAATATGTCCACAGATGTTGTTTTGGCCTTAAGTTGAGTTGCACTGGCTGTATAGGACAGAATGTTGCCCAATCAGGATCGCTGTATGTCTCAATTAAGAGAGAATACTGAGAAGTTGCTTCATATCTAGATAGGCTGAAGCCATGCTATGCTTTCACGTACACTATCATTTGAGGTCAAGGGCTGGCATGATGCTTATTGGTGGCCATGTGGTCATTAAGAATCAGTCTGTGTCAAATTTTTGTGAATTCTTTGAAACTTTCTATTCAGTTCCGCGAAGAGTTCCAGATTCTCTCGATATCTGGGGTGATTAATTGGACTTGGAAATATTATGATATTTTGGTTTGTCTTGATCCATCCTCAAATGTGTCAGTTTGTTGCTGTTGGATCTGTCTTTTAAATTTTGGCATTTTGGTTTTTTCTCTTTAGAGTTGCGCATATTTGTGATTTCCTCTTTTAGTTTGTGCATATAGATGTGAGGTTACTCGAAGGAAGTACACATTAAGGGTGCTTTCATGATGATATGGTTGTTGTTAGGACCATGTTACTGTTACCACAAGTAACTGAAATATATAATGAAATGAAGTGATCAGTATGATCACATCAGTTGTAGTTGTACATTAAAACATTATTGTGTTGCAACTGTTCCAGGGAAACAACAACTTAGAGTAGAATGTAGGATCAAAGCAATTTTTGGAGATTTATCTAGTATGCCAATTTTTCTTTTTTTTTTTCCTTTTTTTTTTTTTTTTTTTTTTTTTTTTATTTTTTTTTTTTTTTTTTTTTTTTTTTTTTTTTTTTTTTTTTTTTTTTTTTTGTGTTTCTTCCCCCCCCCCCCCATTTTTTTTGGGTTAAGGGTGTGTTTTTGTTGTTTTTGATCTAGTATCCAATGAGGCTTAGCTTAGTTGAGCTTTGCTTTCTCATGAAATTCTTTGTCACAAGAAATTGCGCTAAGGACAGTAAATATCAAACCTTCTGAAAGTTATAGCAGTGATATGTTTGATATTGTTTGTCTAGGCAGATGTCGTCATTTCTTGTTTTTGTGGGTGTTATTATATAGATTGGTCTACGTTTTTTGGAACTAATTAACTAAGTCTGTCTCCATCATCTTCTTCATTCTCTCAATTCTATGCAGGCGAGTTTCAGTGCCCCGTCCTGAACAAAGTTTTTACTGAATTCACCCATATTGTTGCTGTTAAGACTACAGGAAATGTCTTTTGTTATGAGGTCCGGCTTCTCTTTTTTCCCTCTTTGAAATGTCCTTATCTATTATCTTGTTGTGGAGACCTTATTCTGGGTTCATTCATTCCTTCTGTTCCTTTCTATAGGCAATCAAAGAATTAAACATCAAGACGAAGAACTGGAGAGAATTGCTGACTGATGAACCATTCACACGGGAGGATATCATTACTCTTCAGGTAGCTAAATGAGATGGATTTGCTGGAAAGCCCTTGAGAGATTCTTGTTTCTATTGATGGACTTACTGGCCCTCCAATTTTATCTTGTTTTTATGTAGTTTTTATATGTGTATCTCTGTTGCTTTTGCCCGCAGAACCCAAGCGGCATTGCCAGCAAGGTACTCCTTGACTTCGATCATGTGAAAAATAATTTGAAAGTTGATGACGAAGGTTGGTTATAGGATTTCCTTATCTTATAAGAATTATTAAAGATAGAATGTGCTGGTAACTTTTATATCATTACTTTTCAGAAAAACAGAAAATGAGTTTGGATCCTACCTATAACATAAATGTGACCGGTGACATCAAACAAATGCTTGAGGAGATTGGCACTGAGAAAGGGAGGCAAACTGCCCTGCTTGGTGGTGGTGGCAGCAAGGCTCAAAATGAAAGGGCTGCCGCACTTGCTGCCATTTTAGCAGCAAGGTCCCGCATAAAGGAGGATGCAGAATCCAATTCAAATGGCGAAGTTAAAGCCCCACAGGCATACAGTATTGTTGATGCGGCTTCTGCTGCCGTACATGGGAGAAGTGCTTCTGCAGCAAAAGCCTCAGCAAATGATAAAACTGCTTCTCGGATAGCTATGCACATGGCTGGTGAGAGGGATCTTGTCAATGCAAAGTTGGTTAGTAATTTCTATCTGCTGATCTCATAACTAGATGTAATATATCGTAAACCAGAGTTTGAGGTTTTAATGCGATTTATAAGCAGAAGATATGGCCTGTGCTAAAACCTTGTGCATGTTTAGATGCGCTGATACATCTTACTGAAGTCATTAATATTGAAATTAGTTTCAGATGGAAATCCATATCAAAGCCAAATTTGTGTATCTGTGATTCTAGGCTACATTAAATCAGCTTTTAACTTGTTGGAAACCAGAATAATGGGACGCAATCAAATGAAAAGACATTGTAACAGAAGGTAAAACAATAGAATGAAAGGGAAAAAGAAAACTGAATCTTAACTTATAATTGTCGGCAAAGTTGGTGAGGATTTATCAGTATGTCTGGAAAATCATGGAGGAAGGTGATATTAAGTCCAATAAACTCTAGGATGAGTTTCATAGACCATGAAAAGCTAGGCAGCTAGAATAAGGGAACATATTGTCAGTTTATTCATTAAAACCTATGCATTGGAATATGTGTGGTAGTGGGCTCTAAAAAATTTAAGGTCACTAAATATTAAAAGAAATGTGGGAAAAGTAAAGACTAAGGGCGACAATCAATAGAAAGGCATGAAGAAAAGTTAATAGTGACCAATGAAGGGAAGGAAATAAGCAAGTGGTGGACTGTAAACCCTGATATATTCTAAAACTTGTTCGCATTTGATAGAGAAACAAAAAATGAGTTTGATTGTTGGCGGAAGAAGGGAGTTGAGAAATTTAAACCTAATGGGAAAAAACTGAAATATTTTTCCAGCTTTTGGTAGCTTCTTTATGTTTTCCTTCCCTCGGTAATATTGGATAGGATGAAGAGATCCATGGGTTGTTTTCTTTTACTTTGTCAAGGTTAACTTTCAATTGTAAGTCTGATCTTATAAGGGTACTAGTTATCGAGCAGTGTATGTGATTAGGTACCAAACAAGATACTTTAAATCTCTTCTATCTTTCTTGGAAATTGGTTGGCAGGGTTGCACTGATCTTGTCTTTCCCAACTTCTGTGATCAAGCACCATAAGAAAATGAACTTCATAACATCTAATTAGTGACGTCCTGGTTTTTAGATGATGTGAGATTCAGTCTAACCATGTCTCTGTTGGAAGGATTTGGAAGTTGCACATAGTGACTCATCATTTTCAGTAAACTTGTTCTATAGCGTCATGATTTTTGCTGTTCATAGACCTCGCAGCCCGCTTAGCCCATTCCATCTTGAAGTGCAAGTAGATGGACTTCTTAAAGTATTCCACGTCCAAAAACCCATCTGGCCTGAGTTAGCTGTTTGGGGTCTGAAAATGGATATCACAATGAGTAGGCAGATTTTAATACCAAAGTTGGGATTTTTATTGGAAGTGCTCCACGCACCCTGCACTATCCCAGCCGACCATTTGAGCAGTTCTAATCATAACATTTAAGTGATCGTTTTTACCTAAGAAGGTTGAAGAGATGGATATTTTGGGAGGTCACTTTTCCACAGATGACTATGTGTAAGCAGTCTAAATTACATCAACCTACCACTTTTCTGCATTTGATTTTGACATTCCCCCATTAGTTGTTGACTGCGAGTAGTCGACGAATGTCATCTCATGGTTGGTTGATGTACATCACTAAATTGTTTGCAAAGAAGTCCTCTGCTTTAATCCCTCATTGCATCTCATCCTTCCACTCCTTCCTTATCGATGTGTCCATGAATAGGTTTCTTCATAGAGAATAAATTTCCAATTTTATCTGTTCCAACTTGTTTCTGGAGTTGAAACCATAGTGCTTGAATTGATATATTCTTGATTGGGGTTTCCCTAGTTTGCCAAGAATAGGCAAGGTTTTCCTTCGAGATGAACTTGTTAGAGAGTTGTAAAATAAACAAGGGGCAAGGGTTTTTGATGCAAGGATTGCTGGAGCCAGTTTGTTTAATTTTTTACAACTGAGTTAGTTTAAGCAAGTTCTGAGATTAGATTTCTTTTCAGGTGAAGAGCCGCTATACCACTGGTGCTGCATCACGGTCCTTCACTTCAACTTCATATGATCCTGTTACCAAAAATGAATATGAGTACATTAAGGTTGAGAAGAATCCAAAGAAGAAGGGATATGTTCAGCTGCACACAACCCATGGGGATCTGAATATAGAGCTGCACTGTGATATTGCTCCCAGAACATGTGAGAACTTCATCACACTTTGTGAAAGAGGCTATTACAATGGAGTGGCTTTTCACAGGAACATAAGGTAACTGCAACATTATTTCAGGTTCACAATTAGTTTCTCTCAGTTCACTGTGCTCCAGAGATCCAGAATTTGATTTTTTTACTTCTGTTTCAGAAATTTTATGATTCAAGGTGGTGATCCTACTGGTACTGGGAGAGGAGGTGAATCAATATGGGGAAAGCCTTTCAAAGACGAGTTAAACTCCAAGTTACTTCATTCTGGAAGGGGTGTAGTTAGTATGGCTAACAGTGGTCCACACACAAATGGTTCACAGTTCTTTATTTTGTACAAATCTGCGAATCATTTGAACTTTAAACATACGGTTTTTGGTGGAGTAGTTGGCGGCTTGACAACGTTGGCAGCGATGGAAAAGGTTCCAGTTGATGACAATGATCTGCCCCAGGTGAGTCATTCTATTCAGCAGTAGTTATCTTTTACTGCTTTTGTTACTTTACACAGTTGCATTCGCACAAACACCGTGCACTTACTCGCACAGAGAAGAATGTTCTCGCAAACGCTAGATCACCCTTTGCGGGAGAAATAGGACTTTTAACCATGTGGTGTTCATTCTTTTTGGGAACTTGCATTTTTGGTCACTATGGTTCGGATTTTGCTTTTGGTACTTATACTTTGTTTGGTTATAATTTTAGTCCTCGTTCTATTCTCCGGCAACAATTTAAGTCCTTCCGTCAAAATATCCATTTAAAATTCACCGGAAATTGCTGAGTCAACTCTATCATGGCACCTAAGCGTGCAAGCACAAATTAGACTTTTGGTCCCCATACTCTTAATTCCTACGTTTATAAAATTGTAGTCAGCAATGACATCCTTATTTTTAGTTAGAGATATATGGAAGTGTTTCACGTGCAATTTTCCTAATAAGAGATTAAAGTTTAGATTACAAGAAAAACCAAGAAAGCGGAGGCTAGAAAGGTTTACATGTACAAAATGGACAAAAAAAGGTATCAAGGTCAAAAAAGAAAAGAAAAAACCACATGTAGATGCATCAAGAAAACAAAACTTATAAAGAGCAGAGCATTTCCAAGCTTTTAATGGAGAGAGGATATCAAGATGGATTGGAGGACGTTCAATACAAATAAAGCGTAAATTAGACCACGTTAAGAGCATTAAAGAGATAAAAGGCCGACCAGTCCTATAGTGGATAGAGTCAAACGTGCTAACCTTTTAACAAGATCTTCCATACTAAAACAAAAAGACCACAAAAGGAATATCAATGCCAACTAAAGCATAGCAGACCATACTAGAAGTAGAGAGTTAACATAGACAAACAAAAATTATTTAGCAATTTTTAGAAGACAAAAGAAAAAATCACAGGTGTTTATGATTGAGAAAGTTCAAGACATCTTACAAGTGAGGTTTAATAACACAAGCTATTTCCCAATCAAATGGCACACTTAGCCTATCTTTCCATGGTTAGGACCTAATAAGAGATATCAAGATGAGGCGGATCATTCAATATGCATCGAGAGACAAGCGGGGTAATCTAAATTAGAATTATGGAAAGACGTGGAGCAAAGGGTTTACGTAAGGAAGACGAATACAGAAGAGTCAACATGAGGTAAAAAAGAACTTTTTTTAACAATATTCAAAAAATAAAGTAAGCATAAATCGGATCGAAAAATCCTCTTAGGCTAAAAAAAATTCTAAGAGCAAAACCATACTAGATGAAGTAAAAGAGAACTAGAGACCATACAAGAAGGAAAGAACAAAAGAATTCGAAAAGATAAAAAAGAGAGAACAGTTGAAGTTAAACTAAGACTAAAGCCCGAAAAAAGGATAGGAGAAACAAGAAAGAGAGCAAACTACCCAGGAAAAGAGAAAAAGATTGTGCGAGACAAGACTTGCTAGACAGAGAAAGCGATTAACATATGAGGGCAAAATTCTATGTTCATAATCCTAGTTTTTTTTTCCTTATATTATTATAGCATGTTATGATTTTGTTTTATTTTATAGCTCTTTCGGTCTTGCTTTTGGTTCATCGACCCCACCCCAACTAGTTGGTTAAAGGATGTGATGTTGATGATGTATATATGAAGTGTTGAGGACTACTTTGAAATATTCTAATCACAACTTTAACGCACTATAAATAGGCTAAATACGCTAGACAACTTATGGGAATCCTTCTGATTCAATTTCAACCCCTTGAATATTAAATGGATTTGACAAAAGTTTCTTCAATTGTTACTAATAGAATCACCACTATTATCATACACATAATGTCATGTATGTAAATAATAGCAGATCTCATAGAAGTTATATTTAGAATTAAAGAGTGAAAACTCTTGCTTAAAATCTTGTCAAGTAATGGTACGAGGAGTGGAATTGTGGCAAACAAAGTACATGGACTAAATTTGAACACTTAAAAAAGTATAGGGACCAAAAGGGCAATTTGTTTTAGTGTCTTGTACATGTAGGTGCCACATGTCTGCTGTCAGTGCATGACTCAACAATTTCCGACAGAGTTTGAATGGAAATTTGATGGAAGGACTTGTGTTGCCGGAGAATAGTGCAAGTGCTACAATTATAACCAAACAAAGTACAAGGACCAACAAAAAAAAAAATTCAGCCCAAACTACAGGGACCAAAATTGTAATTTCCTCTATTTTTTGTCACTTGTTAAAATTCCTTTGAGATTTGAAAGACCTGTGTACATACCCCCTGCGCTATTTTGCACATTGAAAAATCTGCTCCCAAGCAATATCATCCTTTGGGGGAGAAATAGGACTCTTTACTGTTTGGATGTTCATTATTTATGCCCTTTTTTTGTTACCTATAGAAATTCCTTTGAGATTTGAAAGATAATGAACGCAGAATCTCCTTACGTACTGTACTGGTCTGATTTGGTAACTCATATCCAAAGGAACTGACAAAATTATAACAGCAAATACAAACATACTGGTACCAGGAGTAGATCTGTTATTGTGGTCTTTTGTCATATGTGCAGGAAGAGATCAAGATTACAGGGGTGACGGTATTTGTCAATCCTTATAATGAACCTGATGAGGAAGAGGAAAAAGAGCTGACTGAAAACGACAAGGCTGCTGAGGATGAAGAAAATGTTAGTGATCAATATTTTGTTTTGATTTTAACTTCAAGAGCATTTTTTTGTGGATAATTGCGGTCTGAAAGACTCATGCTGTTTTGCACTCTCCGTAGGACAAGGTTGGGTCATGGTATAGCAATCCAGTACCTGTCGGGGGTGGCCAGGTAGGGAAATATTTGAAAGCAAGGAGTGCTCCAGCTGGAACAGCTGTCACTGACAGTGTGACGGCAGAAAATGGTGTCGTGAAGAAGAGGAAAGTAGGAGTCTCAACAGAGTACGGTAACTTTTCTTCTTGGTGAAAGAGTTTTCTCTATGGTTATTTAGAGTGTTTCCATTTTGTACCCTTTGAGCAGATGATGTATCTTTCTTTTTTCCCCCCTGTCCCTGCTAATATTGGCAATGGCAACAATTCACTTGTATATTATTCTTCAATGAGATGTACTGTAGTCATTAGGGCCCTCCCCTAAAACCGGTTTCCTCTCTAAAATTTCATCTGCTCCCAGGACGAATTCATAATGGGAAGTAAAATGCTGCAATATATATAGTGGAAGCAGCTGTTCGCTACTCGATTAGCAAGATCACGCTGTGGTCTGAATTGCCATCAGTATATATGTGTGTGTGTGTGGAGTTTGATGGGCTGTCGAGGGGATGCATGCAGTCATACCTGCATTCTGGCTCTCAAAATACTGTGTGAATTAGAGTAGTCAGCACAGAAGCTGCAGCTTGGGACTTGATTATCATGATATCGCTGTGATTTCCTAAGTGCCGTCTCTGTCTGTGCGCCCGTCTGTAGAGTTTGATGGGCGGTTGACGGATTCAAGAGTTTTACTTGCATTTTGACTATTCAAATCACCGGGTGTTTCAGGGTCTATCGTGATTTTTTTCTCTCTTTGGTCTCTGGAGGTTTCACTTATGTGTGTATGTCTCTTTCTGGCTTTAGGCAATCTCAGAAAAGGTCAAAGAGCTAATTCAAAGCAACAAAAGATTTGTCGAGTAAAGGCTTTTGCATTAACGTGAATGGCTAGGTCTGAGTGCATTATTTTCTTGAGTCAGAGACCAGGCACTCAAAAGAGCACCATCATAAAAAATCTGTGAAAGCCAGGAGGCGTCCTTTTTCTTTAGGGCGCTTTGATGGGCTGTTATGATGCTCGTTCCCTTTTCAGGTGTCATGCTTTTTGTCCTAAATGAAGGTACTTTTATTTACTTTTAATACCTTACTGGGATAATACGCTAATTGAATCTTTGAGGATACAATATCAAAACGACATGAATAGCTATCTTTGCAAGTTTTGCCTCGTTTTTTTCCGAAGCGTTAATGACATTGCAAGTAATCGAACTCTCATTCGTTTTTCAGTTAAGCATTTAAACTTCCTTTTTTATTTATTATATAAATTTAGTACCTCAACTTTTGAAAATGAAAGGCTTTCGTCAAGAGGAGCGTCGTGTCCCACAATTTTCACTTAAGTGGATTCCGGATCACATAAATATGATGACATGGGCGGATGCTCATCTAATTTCTCCATCTTAGCGTCTATAGTCTTTTCCTTCTTCTTTTTCTTGGTTCATGATTTGCAACTTCCACAGCCCCACGATTCGCAACTTCAACCATCACCTTCCACAAGGACGTTGATCTTGGCCCTTGCCTAGCTGAACTGCTGCATCTCTGTTATATCTCCATAATGACCACATGGTGTGATGTCAAGCTCAACCAAATATGGCGCATCGCCGAGCTCGACCAAATATGGTGACTTTGGAATGGAGGCAACATCCCTTCCATGGCCGCGGAGCACGACATTGTGGCCGAGATCTTGGTGGCCGAGAGGTTGAGCTTGAAGCAACTGAAGGAGGATCATCATGGTACGTGGAAGAGATGCACTCAATACTGGAGTTGTGGTGCTCAAGGGTCAGCTCCATCATGATGGTGCTCATAGAGTCATCACGTGCCGGTGGGGGCTCGTAGCGACAAAAAATGGGATTGATGGAATCGTTAAGTTTGGATAGTTCACGTCATAAAGGAAGTTCACGCTACATACAGTGGACTATACTCCACGAAACCGTAAATAATGAGCTAGCTCTGTATCAATTGATTCAAATTCAAATTGGTCCTTTATGGCCAGTTTCAGGCTTTGGAATCCTCGGAGAATTGTTTCGGAGAAGTCAGATGGGGTTTGCCACTTTGGTGTCAAACAAGTTTGCTAACACAATTTTGTCTGTTTTTGGCTGTGTCCATTAATTAGCTCTAGGTGAACTTTCAATTTAAGAACAGACCTCTCAAATCTCTTTTGACCAAAAAGACTCCAACATGCAAATCAAGCTTGGAGGCCTTTATGTGTCCGAAAGTAGGAGTTGAAGATTGGCCAGGGAATCAAATCGCTCTCAAAGATTGTCTCTACTTCTCATGCTTATTTTTGAGAAAAATCTTGCCATGCTAATTGTAAATTCTAAGATAAAATAGATATAATCATTGCAGAGAGTGCTTTGAGCGGAGAGTAAAGTGTGTACTTGTAGATTGATCTCTAGTGTTTCGTGGTGAGGTAACTTCATTTGTAAACGCTGTCAAAGGCTTCAGGGATTGCGCTAGTGGACTCTAGCTTGTTATTGGACTGTTAAAACCGGAAGATTGGAGTAAGCCGAGTAGAAAATGCTAAACCATTTGAGCCAAAAATCTGATACCGTTTCTCTCACATTCTGCGTGTAATAGACTCGATGCTGCGCCCACAGAAAAATTGTAACTCGAATTTTCATCGAGAAAGTGTAAAAATCAGTCTCGGGTTGGCCCGGCAACCCTCGCCGGCATCTTAGAAAAAGATAACCAAGAAAATAAAAACCAAAGAAAAAAATGGTAAAAATTTTGAAAATTAAGTAAAATATTATTAAAAATTGTCCACGTCAGCACCAACAATGTCACGTAGGATGGTCGACGTTCACGTCTGCTATTTCCTGCTAAAATTGGCCGGACGGACTTAATTGGCAAAAAGCGAAAAGGTTTAGGACTAATTGGCAAAAGTGTAATAGGTTTAGGATTTTTTGCACAATCTTCCCCTTTGAAAATCATGATTTTCCTAACCCCATAGAGAATTGATATCTACGATTAAAAATCGTGGTATCCGGTTATTCGGGAGTCCGATTTGGGTGAATTGGGTGTCATTGAAAAGCTCTCATAGAACTCAACCTAACTCGTATCAAGTTTGGCCCGCGGACCTTAGCCCATCAGCAATTTATTAGAAGAATGTAGAAGTATCTCGGTCATCTCATTGGGGTAAACATATCTATACCTATGAAAGTCGGAATTTTCGCAAGTTAGATTATTAAGCGGAGTGGCTAATTTGGGCTTGGATTAATGGTGATTATGATTTAGGATCTTTAAGCATTGATGCGATGGAGTAGTGGATAAAACTTTGGTGATGTGCACGATAAAGATTTGGGCTAATGGAAACATTGGAAGGTCAAGGATAATATTTGGACGGACGAGCGATCAATGTTTTGGTTTGGATCTCGTACGATTGCTCGGCTTGAAATTTAAACTTGCGAAACCTTCCCACCGCTTTTGCCACACCCTCCCCCTCCAAAAATAAAAAAAAACCTCACCCCTTTATTTAAAACCCCCAAATCTTTTTCCTCCCCTCACTTTTTCCCTCACCCTTCGTGGACAACACTCCCTCCATCCCTTATTTTCTCCGCCACACTCTCGTTTCTCTTAATCTCTCTCTCGCCGCATCTATCCCTCTCGGCTCATCTCTTTCGCCGTTGACACCGACCCAGCAGCTTGACTTCCCTCGACCTAAGCTCTTCTCTGCAGCCTTGTCATTTCGCCCCTGCGCCCACTCCCTCTCTCTCTCTCTCTCTCTCTCTCTCTCCCTTTTCAGCCGCGCAACACCAAAGGAGGAGGAGGCGACCCAAGCTTCTTTTCAAGGCGATTCGACTTCATTTTGCTCGAATGTAGAACCCGAGGCAAGTGGAGTCTCTAATCATTTGCCTATGCGTCTAACTTTTGCTTGATTGAGCGCGATGACGCCGTTTGGGTTTTGGGTGTCGAGATGGATATTGTCTTGCATGTCCAAGAAATTGACTTTGCATGTTGAATCCGTTGTTTGAATTGAAGTTGAAGTGTGATGAATGGTTCGGTGTGATTCTTTAAGAGTGATTGTACAATTCCAACTTCCTTGTCGATTCCGCTACTTCTATTAGCGTCTATTAGTCATGGGTATTTGGGTTGCAGAGGTTGATCATCTTGAATTTCATCAATTGAATGCGAATGGAAGTTGAGTCTTAATGGGGTGTTTGGCCAAGTAGCTATGGTTCTTGAGGATGCTCAAGGTTGACTTGTACATTAAATCTAGGGGTTAAACGTGGACTGGGGATCTTGGGTAGATCAAAATGATTGATCGATTACCTTACATGACGTTTGAATGAATTGAATTAGAACGAATGTCTATGTCATTGGAGGCCAAGTGCTTTGATGGATGTTTAAGAAGTCCTATGGCTTGTATGTTACATGAGACCGATTAAGGGATATTTGTGCTTGTTGAATAGTCCGATAATAGCGTGGAATTACCCGGATTTGAATTTGTTGTGGTGTAACTTGGGACTCGGATGATGTGTATGATGTGGCCCCGGATTTACATGTGTTTGGATTGTCGGTTACGTATGTTGAGTCCGACATTATGAGATGAGTCTTACTTGTGAGTTTTGTGGTTCGAATTGGTTTTGACATGATAAAATGGGTAATTGATTGTGAAGCCCATTTTAATTGTGGCATGACACGAATTGTAGTTGTTCATTCATGCACGGGCCGTAGGTTGGCGAGTCATTGTATTAAAAGATAAAAATGGTCAAATGAGTGTGCATGAATGAGAAAATAAACCCGATACTTTAGTGTGTCTTGTATCGGAAGCAATACTTGAGTGTGTCATGTATCGGAAGCGATACTTGATTTTGTCCGTGTCGAAGCGATACTTCAAAGGTGTCCGGTATCTATATGTTACTTAGAGTGTGTTTGGTAATGTCATTTTACTTCAATGTGTCTGGTAGCGATGTTCCATCGGATGCATTCCGACGATATCCCGTTGGAGTAGGGAAGGAAATTGGGAAGTCGTGTGTTGGAGCTTAATGATGCGCTTGTTGGATGTCGCAGAGTCCGAAACTCGTATTAATTTTGAAAAATCTAGGTTGGTCAAGAAATTGATTGTCGGGTTTGTCCCGTGAGATAGGTTCGTCCCACTCGACAATAATAATGGGACTAATCGTGTGGGATTCATGGGGATTGCAGCTTGCATTGCATTATAAGAGTCTTGCGATGACGGATCATGTACTTGCTTATGGGCTTATGATTCATGAAATAGGTAAGAGTCATTTGACATGAGAATAGAGTCGTCCTCCATTCTTATTTGGTGATTGTCTATGGTCGTGGTTTTATGTATTTCTCTCAAGATCATGGTTGGTTATTGTTGCTTAATTGAGTTACTGATGTATGGTATAGTCGCTTTGTTAGATGCTTTATTTGCTGAGTTTTATTCTCACTCCCGTTGAATTCCACCTATTTCGGACTAGCAAAGAAGACAAAGCCATGAGAGGCACTTTTGGATGGTATCCAGGGCGAAGTAGTAGCCGTGAGTCGTAATGGCGAAAGAATGATAGTGGATGATAAGAATGATGGATCCGAAGGAGATGTTTGTTACTTTCCGGTTGTTTTCCCTTTTGGTAATCTAAAGTATAAATTAAGTAATTTTATATAGATATAAATCAGGAGTTGTGGCATCCGTTAGTAATTTTATGCTAGGTGACTACGTGTGACAGTATAGGTTAGATGAACCTCTAACAGCCATATCCTTTTGGCATGCATGTTTGGGTTTAGTTGATTGTTTAAGTTTTGACATCATGTATGTTTCCTTGTCTTCCACATGCGCTCTATTACAACTAATATCGATTAAAATAGGGCGCGATTAGTAAGGAGGTGGCGTGCCCGAGACTCCACAATTGGTATCGGAGCGGGTCAATGGAGTGATAAGTTGTACTAGTGGATGAAGTGTTTCGTAGGTACGTACGTGTTTAAAATTTACAAGTGCATGACCTAAATAGTCCATGAACTTTGAGTTAATGTGCATTATGGTTCCCGAACTTTAAATCTGTTCACTATGGTCCTTGAACTTTAGCTTAATGTTCAATATAGTCACCGAACTTTTAGTTTGCTCAATGTAATCCCCGACTTTTGCTACATGTTCAATATAGTCCCCTGAACTATATGAAAATATTCAATGTAGTCCTTTCATTAATTTTGGATGAGGGATTATAATGAACATTTTCATTTAGTCCAAGGACTAAATTGAACATATACTAAAAGTTCAGGGATTACATTAAATAAGTCAAAAGTTTAGGGACTAAAATGCATATTGGGCTAAAGTTCAGGGATTATATTGAACAAGTTAAAAATTTAGGGACTATATTGCACATTAGACCGAAGTTCGGGGACTATGTGTGTCATTTTCCCGTTTGTGATTGTCAAGGGATAGATAGTAGTTTAGGCTACTTTCGAGTTAAGAAGTTTTGTTGATCAATGCTTATGATTGATGATTTCGGTGTTTGTTTGTGGTTAAAGTACAAGTGATTAACAGGTGAATTAGATGGTAGATTCTGGTGGCGCTAGTTTTTCTTGAAGGCTTGAATGGTTGAAGTTTAGTGGTTTAGTCTACTCTAATAGATTGTGGATATGGAATTGGGATGAGATGACCGACATTAAAAGATCATTAGGTTTGAACTTGAGGCAATGTTTTGAGGTTTGGCTATTAAACATAGACATTGGACTAGAACAACTGTGTTATTAAGGAGGGAGCAAAGATGGAAATTTCGAGGACGAAATTTCTTAAGGAGGGGAGAGTTGTGAAGGTCGGAATTTTCACAAGTTGGATTATTAAGTGGAGTGGCTAATTTGGGCTTGTACTAATGGTGATTGCGATTTGGGATCTTTAAGCATTGGCACGATGGAGTATTGGATAAAACTTTGGTAATGTGCACGATAAAGATTTGGGCTAATGGAAACATTGGAAGGTCAAGGATAATCTTTGGACGGACGAGCGATCGATGTTTTGGTTTGGATCTCGTACGATTGCTCGGCGTAAAGCTTAAACTCGCGAAACCTTCCCACCACCTTTGACTAAAAAAAAAAAAAAAGCCTCATCCCTTTATTTAAACCCCCATTTCTCTTTTCTCCCTTTACTTTTTCCCTCACTCTTCGTGGAGAGCACTCCATCCCTCCCATGTTTCTTCGCCATCATCTCTTTTCTCTCGATCTCTCTCTCTCTCCGTATCTGTTTCTCTTAGCTCATTTCTCTCGCTCTCCATACCAACTTAGCAGCCGACCTTCCTTGACCTAAGCTCTACTCCGTCGCTCGTTGTTTCGCCCATGAGCCCACCCTCTCTCTTTCCTTCTCGGCCGCACAACACCAAAGGAGGAGGAGGCGACCCGAGCTCTGTTTCGAGGCGATTTGACTTCGTTT
This sequence comes from Rhodamnia rubescens, assembly GCA_021437795.1. NCBI lineage: Eukaryota > Viridiplantae > Streptophyta > Magnoliopsida > Myrtales > Myrtaceae > Rhodamnia > Rhodamnia rubescens. Next base: position 363,112 of record JAILYA010000065.1, on the reverse strand, counting down.
TCTTGACGGTAGGACCTGCGGCAAGTGGAGTCTCTAATCATTTGCTTATGCCATCTACCTTTTGCTTGATTGAGTGCAATGATGCCGTTTGTGTTTTGGGTGTTGAGATGGAGATTGTCTTGCATGTCTAAAGAATTGGCTTTGCTTGTTGAATCCTTTGTTTGAAATTAAATTTAGTGGCTTTGAGTATCTAGATTACGTGAGTTGATCATCTTGTATGTTTTTGATTTGGCGTGAATTGAAGTTGAAGTGTGTGTTGTGGTTCAAGTGTGACTCTTGAAGATTGATTGTGCAATTCGAGTTTCATGTGGATTTTGCTACTTATGTTAGTGTCTCCTAGTCATGGTATTTGGGTTATGGAAGTTGATAATCTTGAATTTCATCAATTGAATGAGAGTTGAAGTTGAGTCATAGAGGGGTGTTCAACTAAGTGGCTATGGTTCTTGAGGATGTCCATGGTTGACTTGCACATTAAATCTTGGGGTTAAATTATGGACTAGGGATCTTGGGTAGATCAAAATGACTGATCGATTACCTTACATGTCATTTGAATGAATGGAATTGCAATAAATGTTTGTGTCATGTGGAGGCCGAGTGCTTTGATGGATATTTAGGAAGTCCTGTGGCTTGTATGTTACATGAGATTGATTAAGGGATATTTGGGCTTGTTGGATAGTCCGATAATAGTGTGGGTTACCCGAAGTTGCATTTGTTGTGGTGTAACTTGGGACTCGGATTATGCGCATGATGTGGCCGTCGACTTGCATGTGTTTGGATTGTCGGTTCTATGCGTTGAGTCCGACATTATGAGATGACTCCTGCTTGTGAATTCCGTGGTTCGAATTGGTCTTGACATGATAATATGGGTCATTGATTGTGAAGTCTGTCTTAACCGTGGCATGACACAAATTGTGGTTTTTCATTCATGCGTGGGTCGTAGGTCGGCGAGTCATTGTATTAAAAGATAAAAATGGAAAAATGAGTGTGCATGAATGAGAAAGTAAACCCGATACTTTAGTGTGTCCGGTATAGGAAGCGATACTTCGGTTTATATGATACTCGATTCAATACTTCATTGTGTCTACTATCGATATGTTACTTCAGCGTGTCTAGTAACGTTGTTTCGTCGGATGCATTCCGAGGATACTTCGTGGGAGCAGGCAGGAAATCGAGACACCTTGTATCGAGCCCGATAATGCGTTCGTTGGATGCCGCGGACTGCGAAACCCGGATTGGTTCCCAAAGGTTTGGGTTGGTCCTAGAATTGATCATAGGGTTTGTCCCGAGATACGGGTTGGTCCCGTGAGATGGGTTTGATTATTTTCATAAAATTAGATGTCTACATGATCGAACAACAAGGATTTTGATTTTTTTTTAATACTATTCGAGGGTCTTGATGTCTTGATCTCGAATCGATCGCATGATCTTTGGCTCATTTCCCGATCGTATATCCAAGGGCTTTATGGCAACATATGCCATTTTTATTCTTTCTTCACGACCTGGATCCGAGGGCCTTTGCGACGCCCCGAAACGTCACGTGCAACATATGCCATTTTTATACTTCATTTTCTTGTAATTAAATAGCATGTAGAAGCACCATAAACATTTCCACAACATCCCATGCAACAAATCGCACGAGTTTAATCATTGTAGATAGGCTTTTTAATGTTAACGCCACTAATTGCCCGCTTCATACAAGATTCAAACAATATAATGCATTACATATGACCCGGGAAGAAGGTCGTGTCTACTAACATCACTACATCCTTGCTAACCCAAAAGCAAGCCTACATATTAACCAAACTACCATCCATCTCGGGGGTTGATGGCTTCCTACATCATCTCGTCCCCTTCATCTTTATGTCCAGGGGATCTATCGGAACCTCCAAGTAGTCCAACAAACTCTTCATTGGATCTACACTTAGTATATACTACATCTAGTTCGGTACAAGCATATCTTCAAATACAAAATCAAAATGCATGGGAGCTCCAAAAAGCAAGGCGATGGGAGATCCATCCTATATGTCCGAAAGGTAAAGAGTGAGCCGAAAATCAATAAATGAAATCTCAAAGTTAAAGATAGGAGATCACCTTACCACTCAACATGGTACAAGACAACATGATACAAAACAATACAAATATGTGACGAGTGCAAGAATAAATATATTATTCTCCTTATCATGCTATGCCATTGAAAGCCAATAACAAGATTACATAGTATCATTCACTCAATGCAAAATAGCGAGATGAAGCATAGCATATATTATGATGCTAAGGCTAACACCAATTTGTTCATTGGCAACATATAAATTCATGCGACATGTGTGCCTATAGGTAAGTGTTTATATTTATCCATGACATAATTGCTGGCCAAATTCATGTCTCAAAAGAAGAGCGTATGAGTTAAAACTCTTGATAGGAAAATGAAGAGAGGTGAGTACATAAATTAAAGAGAGACTAATGACTTATTCCAACGTAGATATTTCGTTAAAGTCATCAAGATATCTCGGAAAGTCAATATGTGCACAAGAAAACTAGTGTTCATTCTAAATAATGATAAGTCCGAAAATATTTTAAATTCACTAAAATTATTGGTAAACAATACCAAATGCTAGAAAAATCTCAATTCACTAAAGTTAAAACTCGAAAATCTATAAACATATAATTCGACGAACGTCCATCCACATTGACAACTAAGATGATGATACATTAATTAACATCACTCTACATCATCAAAATATACATCACCAATTGGATTTGATGAGATCCACCCAAATATGTAGCCTATCGTATTTATTATTTAAATATATTACGGGCATATATTTATTATATATTTGTTACATCCAATTGAGCATCTAGAACATATATCTTAAACCTTGATGGACGGTTGAGATTGGGCAGCTCTAGGGTTGGTCCAATCACTCCCTCTATATAAAATCTCTTTTGTAGAGAACGGCTATCGCTTCTTTACGCTTCCGCATTCTTACGTTTCCATTTTCTCCACAAAATTACCAAGAGAAAAAAAATACACATCCATCTCAATTGCTATAGAAGAGAGTGGTGAAGATCCATACCCGTAAGGAGACATCTTCTTTCTCCTTGAATCAACAATGGCTTCTTTTGATTCAGTGTACGCTTTATTTATCAATTTAATCTTATGTTCGTGTGATTGAAAGATCCTATCGATTCTAATATGTAGTATCGTAGCATGGTTTATTCAATGCGTGGACATAATTATAATGTTTGTTATGATCTTTCGTCTCCTCTTATGATTGATTTATGGTATTTTGTTGATGATAGAACACATATACGGCGATAATCATTTTTCTTTTTAGTATCCTATGAAATCGTACCTTGATTCAGATTTGGTATTGCTAATGGTGTAAATCATTAGAATCTTCGATTTTTTCCCATAGTTGCTTTTATTATTATTGTTAATCCTCGAATTAGTTAGCTCTTTTATGCAAGTGCATCATAATAATGTGTTATATGGATCATTCCCATTGATTGTTGTGATTCGGCGATTGATGAAGAGAATTTGGGAGTTTGAGAACATAATAAGAGGATCGGTAGAAAAGAAACAGAGTAAAAAAAAAAAAACTCTTGTTGCTTCGCTCAGCCACTCTAGTTTTAAGTATTCCCGTTGATTTATTCTTTTCTTAAGTCATCCGAATATTTATTTTTCTAGCTGCATTATGTGAGAGTTTCTTTATGGTATTTTCGAATAAATAATTTTTATTTTGGTTCTAAATTGTTTGAGCAAGAATCGGCCCAATGGAAAATTATTATTTTAAATAGATTTAAATTTTGATAAAAACCGTCTTATGTTATGCTCATGATTAAATTCAGAATCGGCCCAATGGAAAGTTAAGATATTTAATTTTGAGTAGAATGACAATATGATATCAAATAAATTACAAATATGCGATTCGAATTAATTCCGCCCAAGGTGATTTAGTTTGTTTTGTTATCACCTCATGAAATTTGCTGATAAATTGTGAAAGAATCCATTTAAAGTGTTTATAGTTGGCCCAACGGAAGGCTATAGATGATTCTTGGATTTCTTTTGGTAAGGTTTTGTGTGTTTTACCTTCCAAGTAAGTGAATTGCTTATTTTTCAATCTATTGTGATGGTGTATTGAATTATTTATTTGTTTTTGTGGATTTCCTAAAAGGTACTAATGTGCATAATTTTACTAATCTAGCATACAATCTTGCTGCTATTACAAGTTATCTTTCCTCTATTGAACAATTGAATGGTACAAACTTTAAGAAATGGAAATAGTAAATAAGCCTTATTCTTGGAGTAATGGATTTGGACTATGCATTACGTGTTGGCGCTCCCACTAAACTCACGGACGAAAGCTCAAATAAGTAGAAATCTACTTATGAAAAGTGGGAGCGATCCAACTGCATATCTCTAATGATTATGAAAGGCTCCATAATGATCGCTATTCGGGGAGCCATTCTCGACTCTAATAATGCTAAGGAGTACCTTGCTCACATTGAGGAGCAAGATGAGGGCACTTCTAAAGCACAAGCTGATGCTCTTATTTCCAAAATGATTACCCTCAAGTATAATGGAATCAATGGTGTTCTTGAGCACATTATGCGGATGAATGATATGGCTGCTCAACTTAAGTCCTTGGATATGGAAATCTCCAAGGTTTCCTGGTTCGCTTCATTATGACATCTCTTCTTGCATAGTTTGGTCCTTTTAAGATCAATTGTAATACGCAAAAAGAGAAATGGAAGATGAGAGAGCTGATTTCTATGTGTGTCCAAGAAGAAGAGAGGCTAAAATTCGAACAACCCGACGGTGCTCATGTAATTACTTTTGGTTCAAATAAAGGAAAAGGAAAGATACATGGCAAGTGCCGTAATTATGGAAATAAGGGCACTCATGACGCCAAGATTAACAAGACAAGTCCTTCCGGTTCAAAAGCACTAAGTGGTCCTAAGTGTCATTTTTGTAAGGGTAGAGGACATGTGAGGAAAGAATGCCCGAAATTCCGGACCGGCTGGAAAAGAAAGGTAATACTTTATTATGTCATGTTTGTTATGAGTCATATATTGTTGATGCTCCTTTAAATACATGTTGGATTTATACTAGTGTAACTCTACATATAAGTAATTCATTGTGGGTTTCCTTTCAAAGAAGAATCTAAATAAGGGAGACCTTAATATTTTCGTGGGAAATGGAGAAAAGGTTCCAGTTGAAGCATTTGGCACTCTCCGTTTGGTGTTGGAGAGTGGTTTCAATTTGGATTTGGTTGATATTGTTTATGTTCTCGGTATTACTAGAAACTTGATTTCCGTTTCAAAACTTGATGCTTATGGTTATTCGTTTAAGTTTGAGGATAAAGGTTGCTCCATTTCTCGTTATGGCAAGACTATTGGTTATGGTTTGTTAGAGGGAAACCTCTACAAATTGCGTTTAGATTATTTGTTTGCTAAATCATTAGTTTCAATGAATGTGAATGATGAAGTTGTTAAAACGGGTAAGAAACGGAAATCGAGATTGAAATTCCTCAAAATTATGGCATGAACGTTTGGGCCATATATCACGAGGCGAATGGAACGCCTCATTAAGGATAGAATTCTACATTCTCTAGATTTCTCTAATTTTGACACATGTATTAAATGCATTAAAGGAAAATTTCCAAAGGGCAATAAACATGGTGCCACAAGGAGTGACGGACTTTTACAAATCATCCACCGACATTTGTGGACCTTTTCCTACTCTTTGTATTGGTGGTCATAAGTATTTCATCACTTTCATCGATGACTACTCACATTATGGTTATGTCTATCTTATTCATGATAAATCGAAGCATTATACATGTTAAGATCTACAAAACCAAAGTTGAAAATCAACTCGACCTAAAGATTAAAGTTGTAAGATTTGATCGTAGAGGAGAATATTATGGAAGGTTTTCTCGACACAAGTTATAATCCTGGTACTTTTGCTTTATTTTTGGAGCAAAGTGGCATAGTTGCTTAGTATACAATGTCGGTACTCCCCAACAAAATGGTGTCACGAGCGACGAAATCGTACTTTAATGGATGTGGTACGAAGTATGCTATGCCATAGCACTCTACCAAAATGTCTTTGGGTTGAAGCTTTTAAAACAGCCGTGCATAACCTTAATCGGGTTCCCAAGAAATCCATGGTTAAAACACTTTATGAACAGTGGACAAAAAGAAAACCTAGTTTGGGATATCTTCATGTATGGGCCTATTTAGCCGAGGCAAAGATATATAACCCACAAATGAAGAAACTCGACCAAAGGACTATAAATTGTTATTTTGTTGGTTACCCCGAAAGATCAAAGGGTTTTAGATTTTACTTCCCTTTACATACCATTAAATTTGTTGAAATTAGAAATGCGGTGTTTTTAGAAAATATTGATTATAGTAACTCTAGAATAATAGACCTTGAGGAAACTCCGATCAAGTTCCCACTCGAGATCATGTTTTGGTTCCTATTATTCAAGGGTCTAGTGTACCATTACCTTCACTAGAAGATTCCGATCCACCGGAAGGGGTACCTAATGAAGAACCTCATAATATAGAACCTATTCCTCCTTATGAACAATCTCTTAGGAGATCGGGACGAGAAAGGAAATAAGCTATTTCGATGATTACATCGTATATCTAGATGAGTCGACTATGATGTTGGCATAGGAACCGATCCTATCTCCTATGATGAAGCCATTACAAGCGATCATTCAACTCGGTGGCTTGAAGCCATGAAAGATGAGTTGAACTCAAGAAAAAACTAATGATGTTTGAGATCTAGTGGATTTGCCTAAAGGGGCCAAGGCTATAGGCTGTAAATGGGTCTACAAAACTAAGCTAGACCCTAAAGGTAATGTTGAAAGGTACAAAATTAGACTAGTCGAGAAAAGTTTCACTCAAAGAGAAGGAGTGGATTATAACAACACATTTTCTCTCGTATCAAAGAAGGACTCTTTCAGAATAGTCATGGCTTTAGTAGCTCATTATGATTTATAGCTACATCAAATGGACGTCAAAATAGTATTTCTTAATGAAGACTTGCAAGAGGATGTCTATATGGCACAACCACAAGGTTTTGGTGGTTGAGGGCAAGGAATACATGAAATGCAAACTAAAAAAGTCAATCTATGGTTTGAAACAAGCCTCTAGACAATGGTATCTTAAGTTTCATGATGTGGTCAGTAATTTCAACTTCAAAGAAAATGCGAGTGGATCAATGTATATATCTTAAGATCAGTGGGAGTAAATTTATCATTCTAGTATTATATGTAGATGATATATTACTTGCCAAAGAAGTGATAAGGACATGTTGTATGGACTAAGAGCTTTCTTTCTCATAACTTTGAGATAAAAGACTTTGGTGAAGCCTATAATGTAATAGGCATTGAGATTCACGAGATAGATCTCGAGGGATCTTAGGACTATCTTAGAAAGCCTATATTGAAAAGATTCTCAAAAGATTCAACATGCACAACTCGCTCTCCCAGTGTTGCCCATGTTGTTAAAGGTGATAAATTTCGCTTACTACAATGCCCTAGGAATCAACTGGAGCTTGTACAAATGGAGCATGTTTCCTATGCATATGCAGAGGGAGTCTTATGTACGCTCAAGTATATACTCGCCCGGACATAGCATATATTGTTGGAATGCTTGGCCGTTACCAAATAAACCAAGGAATGGGTCATTAAAAAGTAACTAATAAAGTGATGCGCTACTTACATGGTACAAAAGATTTTATGCTTACCTACAAGAGAACAAATAACCTTGAAGTTATTGGTCATTCCGATTCCGATTATGCTTGGATGCATCGACACCAAGAAATCCATATCAGGTTATATTTTTATGTTCGCTGGAGGACCCATCTCATGAAAGAGTGCAAAGCAGTCTATAATTACATCTTCCACTATGGAGGCAGAATTCATAGCATGTTATGAGGCGAGTTCTCATGGTATTTGGTTAAGGAATTTCATTATGGGGCTTGAGGTAGTTGATACTATTTCGAGACCACCGAAAATTTATCGTGACAATCAGCCGCTGTTTTCTTCTCGAAAATAACAAGTCGAGTGGTGCATCAAACACATTGATATTAAGTATCTTGTTGTGAGAGAAAAAGTTCAAAATCAAATTGTATTCGTCCAGCATATTAGTACGAAAGCCATGTTAGCGGATCCCATGACGAAAGGCTTACCGCCCAATCTCTTTCAAGAACATGTTGCTAGCATGGGTTTGGTTGATAGCCTTTAGTTTAGACTATGGTTTTGGACACATGATGTTATATTTTATGATCACTTTATGCAATGGATTTTGAATTTATGGTTTGTTGCTTCTTGTTATAAATGCACATTTGAAGCCTTATGAAACAAACTATTATGTATGGACCACATGAACAATTTTGTACTATGAAACATTATTGTTGATGACTATTAAGCCATTAGATGTTGTGTTTGATGTTTGTGATGGAATAGTAACTGAAAATGGTATTGTGGCATTGGAACATGGATACTTGGGTTCAATTCTTTTTCTGTATAAATGTCGACATGATCTTATTTAAGGGATGTTTTATATGTCCGATTATGTTGTGTTAAGTTGATAGATAATAGAACCTTTGGCCAAGTAGGAGAATGTTGGATTTGACGAGATCCACCCAAATATGTGGCCTATCGGGTTTATTATTTAAATATATTACGGGCATATATTTATTATATATTTGTTACATCTAATTGAGCTTCTAGAACCTATATCTTAAACCTTGATGGACGGTTGAGATTAGGCAGCTCTAGGGTTGGTCCCATCACTCCCTCTATATAAGATCTCTTTTGTAGAGAACGGCTATCGCTTCTTTTTGCTTCCGCATTTTTACGTTTCTATTTTCTCCACAAAATTACAGAGAGAAAAAAATACACATCCATCTCAATTGCTATAGAAGAGAGTGGTGAAGATCCATACCCGTAAAGAGACATCTTCTCTTTCCTTGAATCAACAATGGCTTCTTTTGATTCGGGTATGCTTTATTTATCAATTTAATATTATGTTCGTGTGATTGAAAGATCCTATCGATTCTAACATCACCATCTATCACTTTAATTCCAACACATCGGATTCGGGATGAATATGATTGTGGACAATCATTCTTCGCGTTTTCTATACCTCGATTAACAATTCAATTAAGATTTTCTACGTGCCAACTAGAACTTCAAGCTAAATAATATTTAGTTTTATAACCTAAATACTTTTACCAAACACCGAAAATTCCAGATGTCACAGCCTTGATGAGGGAAAAGTACAAAAAGTCCTAAATCTATTGTATTAGTACCAATTCGGTTCTAAACCTTTCAAATTAAACCAATTTAATCATAAACCTTTTCACCAATTCACCAATGTGGCCAATGGAAGCCGGAATTACGCGACGCCGGTCGTCATACGTTAGCGCAATTGCCACCGACATAGGCATTATTTTTAATAATATTTTAATAAGTGTTTGAAAGTTTTTATTATTTTTTCATTTTCATTTATTTTCTATTATTTTGTTATTTTTTTCTTTCTTTTATGTTTTCCTTTTATTTTGGCCGCGAAGATCGCAAGCGACCATTGTCGACCACTAGCAAGGGCCGAAGTCCTCGCCGACCATTAGCAAGGGTTAGCAAGCCCTCATCGGCCGTTGGTGAGGGCCGCCGCTAGTAGTCGGCCAAATAGAAAAAAGGAGAAAGAGAAAATAAAAATAATTAAAAATTCATTTATAAATAAATTATTAAAAATATCCACGTCAATGCCAGGTTAGGTGATCTTTGGATGGTTGACGTCCTTGTTAGTAATTTTCGGCCAAAATTGACCGGTTATTATTCCTCTCTTTTATGTTTTTATTTCATTTTGGCCGGTGAAGGACGCGGCGACTATTGTCGGCCACTAGGGAGGGCCAACAAGCCCTCGTTGGCCTTTAGCAAAGGCTAGCAAGCCCTTATTGGCCATTAGCGAGGCTGCCTTGCTAGGGGCCGGCCAAATAAAAAAAAGAGAGAGAAAAATAAAAAAAAATAATTAGAAATTCATTTTTTAAACAAATTATTAAAAATGTCCATGTCAATGCCCGTCGTCCGATGCTAAATGATTGACATCTACTCAGTAATTTTCGGCCAAAATTAGCCGAATGGACCGAAATGGTACTAATATGAAAATATTTAGGACTAAATTTATCCAGGTTGAAAGTTTTAGGGATGAATTGATATCAATACAATATCTTTATAGCTTTTTTGGTACTTTTTCCTCTTAGGACTAGCTTGGTCCGGATTGAATTGGTCAAACTAAGAGGATTAGGATTGAGTTGGTATCAATGCAATAGGTTAAGGATTTTTTTGGTACTTTTCCTACTAAGTTGGCAAAAAAAAAAAAGATTTATGATTGAATTGGCTGAAATAGGTTAAGACTTTTCCGGTAATTCTCCCAAATTACTCCAATCGAAATTTTCTTGAAGGCGATACTATGATTTTTCATCTTGTCCGTCCATGTGCCCTAATCCGCACAAATCTGCAGTCCCGACCCTCTTTTCTAGAGTCAAACCACATTTTTAAAAGGAGAATCAACAGTATTTGAGTGGTTGCAAGATCAACAGTTCGTTTTGGGTCACAAAAAAAATAAATAATTCAAAATTGTTACGAGGTCCATTTCAAGAACTTTTGGCTAACAACATTCTCACAACCATTCAAAAACTATTATTATAGCGAAAAGCCTAATCATAATAACATTTCATCAATCTTTTATGTAAATTCATTACAGGGGTTATGTAGCTCGACGAAAAAAAAAAAAACCCAAAAGTTTATTGTAACAAGTCGAATTTTCAAATTATTTGACAAGTGCGGGAAACACTCCTCAACTGATGAGTCTCTACCAAAAACCATGTCATGTTACTGTCAATTTTCACTTTACTCAAGTGGCTACTTTAATAATCGTTGTTCTACTGCCAAAACAAAATTCAAAGCATAATCGCAGTTTAACTCTATTATTCACATAATGATTGCATGGTTTATATCAGTCTCCAACAGCTTTACGACAGATTGGTGAACAACTATTGATCGACCTGGGGCCTTTTAAAACATCACCATCAACAGGAAAGCCACTGAATTTAACCAAACACTCAGATGCATTAAAAAATTTGACGAACATTTAAAAAAAAAAAAAGCGTGGGAAAGTAAATTCAGCCACGTCATGCCACATCAGCGTGTCTTACATTGACCGCGACGTCCATGGCGTCGCTCGGGGCTGATGGTTTTGGTGGCAAGGTCACATGAAAGACAATTCTTAGTGGTAAAATGGTCCCTCCCCTGCAAGAATTTGATGTAGCTGTTGGTCATTAAGACGGAGCTGTTTGATTAACATCTTGATTAAAATATCGTCGCTATCAGTCCTCATTAGTCCATGAATAAGTAAAACCATGACGAGGGTTCGAACAGTGACGTTTCATCTAAATTTAGTAAAATAATATCCGGGAAAGCAAAATTTGATTGAGTGAAGGTGGGTCTCATTGAGAATATCCGTAAAGACATCCCTCAATTTAAGTCGTCGGAGTACCTTTTACTTATTGATGTCTTAATCAACTAACCCTCTTAAAAAATTACTGAAGGGCATTGAAATAAAAACCTAACTAATCCAGGTTTGAAGTCTCATTCGGAATATCACGGAGTATATTTCTCGGAAGCCGAGTCATTAAGCTCCCACTTTCCAACCAATCCACGACCCACTTCTCATTCTTGACTCTCTTCATCTTTCTGTTTATTAATTCATCCTTCTTCTCTTGGTGCTAGTTTTTGTATTTTCAAGATTCGTGTGTACCTTGGCCGTGCCTGGCCAAAGCCCTTCAATCTAGGAGGAGTAGAGACAAAGACTCCTCAGGCTTGGAATGCTTTCAATGATTGAGATGAAGAGAAAAAACCGTGTGGGGACAAAAAATTGGTGCACTTGTAAGAAATCGTCTTAACAAAAGACCCACCAGAACTAGACCAAAAAAAAAAAAAAAAAGACCCACTAGAAAAAAAAAATGGACTCAGTAGTGGAATTACCAGTGCATGCTGTGCCCAAATCTAATCAGAAACTCTAAATTTGCACCTTAGGAGAAAATCCAGGTGGGGGATTGGAGCTGGACGGCCAATTTCACAATTACAAATTTGAGAACACGGATCCCGAGACTAAATATAAAACCTCAACCATTGATATTCTTATTGGACATAGTTTGATTTTCCAAAAACTAGAGTCCAGCTGGCAAAATTTAGACCGGTAAAGGTGACACAGAAGGCGAACACTTTTTTTTTAAAGCATTTCCGATATATAACATCTATCTTGGAAATGAATTTTGTCCAAAAAATAAGGAGAAAAACTCCAAAAAAAAAAAAAAGAAAAGAAAGAAAAAGAAAGCTTGGAGACATTGGGTGTCGAGGGTTTTTAATTTGGGCTAGTCTCTTCCTAGAAAAAGAAGGAGATCGAGAGAAAAAGAAAGTGGAATAGCTAGCTAGTCTCTTCAATCGAACGGCAGCATTTGGAATGGCAAAACTCGCGGGTGAGGAAGAGATGTGTAGTGGGTGGTAAAATGTGGGAAAAAGAAACGAAAAGAAGATGGAAAGAGAGAGTCAAGTAGCCGAGACATCCCTAGTAAAATAGCCACGAGTCGGTGCTAAGTGCTATAAGAGGGTATGGGCAGATCATAAACTATATATGGGAGAGAGGGAAAAAGGGTGTGGAGGCGTGCTCTTGGGTTTGGGGAAAGGGGTTGTGACATCTGTTTATTTTTATTTTTGGGTCATTAGAATGCAACATGGATTAATGGAGCAAGAGAAGGCAAAAAAGAGAGGGGGCGGCAAAAGATAGAAATGAATAAATAAAGTTAGAAGGGAATGCTTGTGGCAGAGTTTGGAGAGGGTTTGGGGGCAAGAGGATGTGGGTGCCTTGTGGCAAAAAAGAGTGAGATGGTGGTGGGTTTGATGATGATGATGCACGCCGGCCAGCTTTTCTCTCTCTCTCTCTCTCTCTCTCTCTCTCTTTATTGGCACGCCTGCTCCCACTTGATAGCTCCAACATTCTTTCACTCTTTCTTATGTAAAAGATGCAAAGAAACTACTGGCTGCAACTGCACAGAAGCTCAATCTTCATGGATATGTTGTCTGTGGGCACATTTTCTATGCTCGGATTGTGCAAGTTCCAAGTTGGATGGAATGTTTTGTTCTACCTTGAAAACTCACCATGTGGGTGGGGGGTCGTTTTCGATTGCTGGGGGACGTAGGAGGGACGTCCTTAAATCATCCTAAACCCGAAACTTGTCGGTTTCATAGGTTTAAGTTATCTTATACATTTTTTAGGATTTTTATCAAAAAAGGGTTGATAATTTTATTTTTTGGTCTCCATCTCCAACACATTAAGCATAGCAAAACAAGTATGTAATAAGTATTCATGGAAAAATAACAAGTATGTAATAAGTATTCATCGAAAAATTAACGAAAGTTCGTATATCATAGCAACAATTTTGCAACTAAAATATTGTTGCTCATTCTATTATATTTTCATGTGTTAATATCTGTCACATCCTGTTTTATGAAGGAAAGACACAAAATCCGAATAACTGAAGTTAATTTTATATCTATTTGGCAATTAGATACTTGCGTAATGACTACTTTGCAAGTACAAGCTACCTCATATCTTTTGTAGGGTGCTTTGTACAGGGTACAAGTTATAGCTTACATTATGGAGACGGCTACGTTATATTCATCAGTTCTAACTATGTTGATTGCACAGGCTTGACAAATTCTATTCCATAAATATATTCCTTTATTTAATGATGTGATGAATAACAGAGGTGAATCGAGATGTGCTTTTTTTTTTTATTTGTCTAGTTTGGGTTTTCAATATTCATCAAAACATGATTGAGTAGATCTAATAAACTAATACTCACAACAAGTTTAGAGAGTGACAATTCATTTAGTAGACTTGTCTGATTGGTGTGGTCATGGTTGGCCTTAGAATATGAAGGAAAAAATTACTCCTACAAGACCCGAACCCTGCTTAATGTTACAAGCCGTGGGACTAATATTTTTCCCATGACTAAACTAAGCATCTCGTAAAGCATGGGACAAGGTCTTAGAAAATTGTCGTCAACAGATTCCTCATGTCACACGTTAATAAAGAAAGGTCATTAAGAAATTAAGTAAGCCTCTCTCTCTCTCTCTCTCTCTCTCTCTCTCTCCAATTCAAAAGAGAAAAAAGGCTAATCCACCAACGAGCCATGCGGGCATCCCTTGCCTAAGACCGGTCTATCTTCCCTCATAAATTTGAAAAGAAGTGAAGCAAAAGACTTGGCAAGAAAAAGGAAACACAAATTCCCATCATTCCTTCATCGATTACCCCAAAAGGAAGGTCAAATTCTCTCTCTCTCTCTCTCTCTCTCTCTCTATACCTCTCCCTTGCTTTCTTTTGTTTTATAAGACAAAGTAAAATCCAACCTCAAGATCCTCCACCCCTTCTCTTTTTTTTTTATTTATCAAAGTGTTGTGCTCTTCCCATCATCCCACATCTCTTCTTTAACAACGCAATCGCCCATGCCTTGTGTTTCAGAGCTTGGCACTAAAAACTCAGAGAAAAGTTTCTTCTTTGCTTTAAGTGGTAAAGTCCAAATATTTTGATGTGGGTCGTTTTGGGGGAGAGGCTGGAATGGATACCTTGTTTAGACTAGTGAGCCTCCAATCCTCCGATCAATCCTTCAACTCGAGCAGGACCTCGAGCAGCTCCAGATCCTCCCGACAAAACCACCGCTACCATCACCAGCCGGAAGCCGACGAAGAATGCCTCAACATCTTCATGGACGATGAAGACTTCTCCTCGTCTTCTTCCAAGCACTACAACTATCTTTATCACCCCACCGCCACCACCACCACCACCACCACCACCACTAGTAGTACTCACACTCCCACTCCCACCCACGCATATGACCCCGCTGATGTATCCGTCTCCCCCGCCCGCGACCTCAACTTTGACTTCTCCGGTAAGTGGGCCTCCGACGTCCTCCTCGAGACCGCCCATGCCATCGCCGACAAGAATAGCGCCCGCGTCCAACAGCTCATGTGGATGCTCAATGAGCTCTGCTCCCCTTACGGCGACATCGAGCAGAAGCTGGCTTCCTACTTCCTCCAGGGCTTGTTTAGTCGGATGACCGACGTGGGCGAGCGGAGCTACCGTGCCTTGTTGGCCGCGTCGGACAAGACCTGCTCCTTCGAGTCCACCCGGAAGATGGTGCTCAAGTTCCAGGAGGTGAGCCCCTGGACCACCTTCGGCCATGTGGCCTGCAACGGCGCAATCATGGAGGCCCTTGAGGGCGAGAGCAAGTTGCACATAGTCGACATCAGCAACACGTACTGCACCCAGTGGCCGACCCTGCTTGAGGCTCTGGCGACCAGGACGGAGGAGACGCCACACCTGCGGCTCACCACCGTGGTGGCAAGCAAGGCGAACGGTGGGGCGGGGGCGGGCGGCGTCGCCGGAGTGCAGAAGGTCATGAAAGAAATTGGGACCCGGATGGAGAAATTCGCAAGGCTCATGGGTGTGCCCTTCAAGTTCAGCGTACTGTACCACGGTGGCGACCTATCAGAGTTAAATTTGGACGAATTGGATATCAAGGAGGACGAGGCGCTAGCGATCAACTGCGTAGGCTCGCTGCACTCGATAACGACGGTCAGCAATCGCCGGGACTTCGTGGTCTCATCTTTCCGGAGGTTGCAGCCGAGGATAATCACGGTGGTGGAGGAGGAAGCGGACCTCGATGTGGGCGTTGATGGGGTCGAATTCATGAAGGGTTTCCAAGAGAGCCTGAGATATTTTAGGGTTTACTTTGAGTCGCTGGACGAGAGCTTCCCTAGGACGAGCAACGAGCGGTTAATGCTCGAGCGAGGGGCCGGGCGAGCGGTCATGGACCTGGTGGCGTGCCCACCATACCACTCAGTGGAGAGGCGGGAGCCGGCGAGCCGGTGGTCAAGGCGCCTCCAAGGAGCCGGGTTCAACCCTAGTTCGTTCAGCGACGAGGTATGCGACGATGTGCGCGCCTTGTTGAGGAGGTACAAGGAAGGGTGGTCGATGACGCCATGCTCCGACGCCGGAATATTCTTGACGTGGAAGGACCAGCCGGTGGTTTGGGCTAGTGCATGGAGGGCTTGAGGATGATGAAGCTCTCTCATGAACCAAAAAAAAAAAAAAAAATCCATGGGAGTGTTTCACACGTGCGATGTGGGTTTCCTTTTTTTTTTTTGTGTGTGTGGCTTTTGTGGGTTTCCTGGTAGGGTGAGGGAGTTAGAGAGCAGGGGAATATTTGCTTGTTTTTCGACAGAATCAATTGAGTGATCAATTTTCGTTAACTAGTCTTGTCAATTTTATGATAATATTTCATTTTGATCATTCATCTTGAGGGCAAGTCGGACATCATTACTTATAACTATAGGTCGAATTAACTCATACGACAGTCAACACATCGACCGCTCGATCGACACTTTGTGGATCCGCTGGCCCTTTTTCGCCCCACGTGTAGGTTGCTCAATCAAAGCCACTAGCTCTTTCATCCATTTTTCTAACTGAAACAAGAAGTTGAATAGTCGCAATTATTGCGATATGACAAGGACACTTCTCTTGTGTCTATAGAAGACATGCATACAAAAGTCCTTAAAAACTTAAAAAGTATTCCGACTGGAAAAAAAAAAAAAACCTTAAGAGTATGACGAAGAACTCTTCAAGCATCTATTGAATTCTCAAATTGTGCAATCGCTCTCGACGGATGTGACCTGATTGTTAAAATGCACGCATGATTATAAATCGATCACTTCTGTTCGCTTATGGAATGGTCGTTGGAAAAATACTTTTCAAAAAATTTCTTTTTGAAAATCTAATTGGGGTTGGTGTTTGGTGTATTAAGCTGATATCAGCCAGTAGGTAGTAAGACTAAATTAAGGGGAGGTTTTAGTCTAATTGAAAAATTGGAAATTCAGCGGTTTCAAAGTAAGGAAGAGGTCTCAATCAAAGGCTGGAGGGGGCCCTAGAATCTTTAGGACGGCAAGCGAGTCGGGGACATGCCTGGGGAATCTCATCGAGAGGTGTTCAGCCATTACTGGCATTCAAAGAATTTTGATAGTGGCCAGCACGCTGAGTTGACGCGGTCGTCTCCCCAGCCCTTTTCATCTTTATTCATTCAATTTTTAAAGTTCTCAAATGTTCACAAAGCATAGGAAAAACAATATTTCGTAATTACAATGCTATGTAGACGCTTTCTGAACCCTCGAAAGCTCTTTGTTAAACCAAGAGAGAAATGGGGAAAGAAAAGAAACGGCATTAGAACCTTTTTTCTAAGCTCATTGATCACTTGGTCAGCTTAATTGTAACTTGTAGATGATTTTTGCATTCACTTGATTGCCCAAATACTAGTCAGAAAATACTTTGGATCGTGTTTTCGTCCTGCGTTAGAAACTGACACTCGCGACTACAAAAATTGCATGACCAAGTCTATGATGCAGAGAGAAATAATGAACACATAGGAAGGTGTTCATATGACAAAGTAAGCAACAAAGAGCTTACGAGTAAACTAAGTAAACGTAGGAGAGCCGACCTAGCTCCTGTTCAGACATAAGACAAGATATTGTTCAAACACATTCTTAGTTCCAATATCTTTCATAAAGAGCAAGAAAAACAACTTTGAGCTACGATGAATTGGAACTCTTTCTGAAAAATTGTTTTTTCTCATACACCATCAACGGAGAAAAAAGTTCTCCGAAGATGACCGGATCCAATCTTGATGTCATGGTTGACGGGAGAACGAGTAATTACCCACCAAATCAGCCAACAACGGAGAAGAGCCCCTCATGCTCATGGACCTTTTTTTCCCCTTTCACTAACAATGCATGCTATTAATTATCTAGAATTGATAGGTAAGTTTGCGATGGTTCTAAGGCTTCATTCGTTTCACGAAAAATGAATAATTTAAAAAATATATTCTAAGGAGTTGTCGTTTTAATTGCATATAAAAACGTATGAACGAAAAGTAATTTTGTCTTCCATGAAAATGATCGGACAAATTTACTGTCGGCAATGGAAATATTTTTGTTTGACTACCTATTTCAAGCGACATAAGCGATTCTTTTAAAGAAAATATTTTAAAATTACTCAATGTTCGTGAAAGAAAGAAGACGGGGCGACTTTGCACGCCTTAAAGGTTTCACTTGTCAATTCAGTGACAATTGCAACATTTTCTCAGATCTTCCTTTTCAACACTATATTCTATTGGCATCTTATCTTAGAAACAGAGAGAGGAGAGAGGAGAGAGGAGAGGAAAGAAGTATGAACTTTTTTTACAAGGCCCCCACCACCCATTCCATGACTGGCCAAAAGCCTCTTTCATGGAGCTGTAAAATAAGGTTTAAAGGAGGTGGGGTGGTGCTTTTGGCCCACGGGGAAAGGGAAAAAGAAATGCTTGTGGTATAGTGGGAACTCCTTTTTAGGGTTCACATCTTAATCTTTTGATGAGACTTTGCCTCTCCCCCACGTTCACAGCACCCACTCCTCTCCTCCCCTTTTCCCCACCACTTTCTTCCTTGTTCCTTCTTTTTCTTTTGGATAATCCACAACACAAGGGCAAAAGATGGACCATACAAGGACTTATGATATATCTTACACGCTTATGAATCGATCCAGTCCGAAATAATTTACATGCAATTGGTAAGATTTGAACATGTAGCTCAAATTCTTGAGCTGAAAATCGGCTAACGCTCTAATTAACCAGGATTAATACCACGGAAAATCCTAAATTAGTACATCCGTGATAAATTAACTCCAAATTAATTTTGACAGTTGAAAACTCCAAACTAATATATTTATGATAAATTTACCCATAATTAATTTTTGAACTACCAAAAATCTTAAACTCGGTACACCCGTGATAAATTTACCCTCAATTAGTTTTCGTTAAATCAGGTTAATATCACAAAAAATCATAAACTAGTACACCTGTGGCAAACAGAGGGTAATCGTAACGTGTCATCCAATTCAGTAATTTGATAGAAAAATTTAATGGAGGGAAATTTGTCATAGGCGTACCAGTTTGTGATTTTTGGCGGTCAAAATATTAGTTTGAGATAAATTTATCACAAGTGTACTAATGTTAGGTTTTTCGTGATATTAACCTTATTAACTATGCCAAATATGAAAATTGCTTCCATTTTTGGTGTGCTTGTTTCTGTTTTATTTTGTTGCTTATGCATGTCTTTTGAAGTCTACTTTAACGTATTTAAAATTGCCTGGTTTCCCCAGTGCCTTCTTTTGCCTTGCCTTTTGGTTTTCTTTGATAGTGACCAGCCATGTTTTTCTTCCATTGGACCCCGAAAGTTCAGGTGGCACATACTACACGTTCTAGGTTCCCCCTATGTTGTTTTCGTCCCCCGCTTTTCGTGTTCTTACTTAACAAGCTGATCAAATGTTTAATGACAGTCCATGTTAGAAATTGACCAGAAGGAATTGTTATCTTTAGAAGATTAACTATTCTTAAATTGAGATGCAATAATGTATAGAATTCATAGCGGTTTCGATACAGAGTTTTGTTTTTGGTGAGTACATTCTTTCTATCATGTTGAAATATTGTCACATACCGCTTGACAACCGATCAATATATGCTCTTTATATTTTATGTAGTTTTCCTTCACCTAATAGCTTAAGCTTTTAGATTGAGACTTTTTAATATGATGTCAAAGCAAGTGTTATCACTTTCGTGTATGTACGTCTAACCACCATCGGTCAAATTTTAGTGCAGCTCCTACTCGACTTGCATGCGAAAGGGGCTGTTCAAATAGTGTCTTAACAATGAGTTATATATGTTCTTTATATTCACATGGTCTCCATCTACCTAATAGTTAGTTTTTTTGTTGTACTTGTTAACAATTTCAAAACAGGTTTCATGAAAATCCGCAATCGTACAACTTACAAAAAAAAAATAGCGAAAATTATTTTCAATGTTCACAAAAATATTCATATATAAATTGTTGTCAATAATGAAAATATTTTTCATTGACTATTATTCAAGCGATAGGATTAATTATTTTTTTAACAAAATTATTTTTTAAATCATTCTTTTTCGCGAAACAAAATACTACTTCCTCTTCTTCTTCTTTCATCCTCATTATTGTGGTCGACAGTCGCGACATAAATCCCATTCGTTCGATCGGTGATCAGTTTTCGATACATCATGTGCATTCGAAAGCTGGTCATCACCTTCAACGAAAGGAGCCCATGCCTGACCATTCTAGCACAACAGGGAGACACCATTGTCGTGGAAGTTGCCAAAGAGTTGGTGATAGAGAATCTCGTAATCCATTGGCACGACCGGTATATAGCAATAAGATCAAAACTACATGAAGAAGGTCTCGGTCAAGTGTTTGATGAAGATTTTAATGAGAAGTTTATGAGACAACGATTTTGTGTCGGATTAAATGGCAGATTGGAAGTCCGAGGAGTGATGGAAGAGAAGGTGCGACTCAGCGCCCCATTTTGCTCAACGACAAATTTACCTATCCTTTTGTCGTTGACCGGGTAAGTCCCACATATAGTACAAAGATTGCCGTCCACCTATGTTCATGTGAGCTCTTCTGAACCGTTTAGATCATGTGAATTTCATGTGAAACTCAACTCATATGATAGCTCATAAGAACTGATCTCACATGAGCTGAGTGCATCCCAATATTTTTGTCCCTCAAATTCACCCAGCGATACTTGTCCATAGCCGTAAAATAAATGAATACACAACGGGCATGAATACACACGCAAGATTAAATTATCATCAGGGAAGGACAACTCTATGACATTATACTTGTACCTTATGTAGCCTGGAACATACTTGTACCACGCCCATTACGGGATGCAAAGAGACGTCGGACTTCTTGGGTCGACCCAGGTTTCACTGTCGGATGGCGTGGCTGGGCTGAGCGATTCATTTGCAACTTATGACAATAACACCACCCTTGACGACCGGTAACATGAGAACACTTACGAACAAGCTGCTGGTTTATCCTCCATTCCCTTCGGTTTGGTTGGGTGCCTCGGGTAATTAAGTTAATTTGATTTCCAGTTATTCATTAAATATACTCAATCATGAAAAACAAAAGCACCATTTTCACTAATTGCTCATATTCTTCTCATTCGCTCCTTGTTACTAAGTTTAAGGGAAGGGAAAGTTCAATTGCCCCAAATTGGGCACTTCAAGCTCAGACCCTTGTGACGCGGACGCGACCAATCCTGAATGTTTGCTGGACGTACTGACAGTCTTCCCTGATAAAACCTATCGCCTCATCATTTTGAGTGTGACCGCTCTGCGCTTTCAAGTTGAGGTAAACTTTCATCACCTATGAATTATACTTCCATTTTTCTTTATCGCTTCCTACAAGAATGTCAAAGTCCTCAAAGATGAAAAATTTCACTCTTAACATTTTGTTTCGGATTAAACACGAGAGAATGTGTTAAATCATCTTGCAACGTTGCACACATCAATCTTTCTAATGATTTTATACATGAGTTAGTTTCATTCGACTTTAACGAGTTAAAAATTATGGCCTGGATATTAACAATTTCATAAGGTTCGAATTCGGGAACGGTAAGGAAATGATAAATGAGAATATGCACTGGTACCAAAAAATCAAACACGTTATATACACACATAAATTTTGAAATATCATCCTCTTTTTTCGAACAAAGTGAAATTTGTACTAGGAACAAGCTAAGAGCACCGGTGAATTAGGAGTCGACTAAGGATTGTGCTCACGGAACTGAAGATTACTGTATTACCAATGGACGTTAATGGGTGCTCGAAAAGTCCCGAACACCTATTTGTTAACGGTTAATGAAAAAAGAAGAAGAAGACGTGTTCTTTGTAATTTTTTCTATATCTCTAAATACTATTTGAATTTCAAGAATTTTCGGAGATAGATTTGAAAGATAAAAGTGGCCGTTCATTTTTGTTACTTAGGACCTCAATCCAAAAACAATTAAAGCTAACATGGTTTTTATATGCAACATTCTCAAAAGACTTGTACATTGGAATTTACTGTTTGTATACATTTTGCAGGGTCACAGCATGACCCTAGGACGGGCACCATGTAGAGCCAATGGTGACCCAAAATCTGTTCATCTACTCGGTCAAGACATATTGTCTTGATCAAAATCGCCTGAGAACTGTCACAAAATTAGTAGATCACGGCCAACCTCACCGGCTGGAATGCCACGGCCATGACCCCTCCTAGTCTAGGCCATCCTCAGTTACTACCTGAACCCCCGAAGTGGGTCTAGCCCTCCGATGCACTGCCGACCCTATTTGAACTACGACCGTACCGCAATTGGCTCAGGGCCTGTCGGTCAAAGCCCGCCAAAGATAAGTCCATGCCCTGCCGCCAAAATCGGACCGAGTGATTGTGTTCTTCAACACGCAGAATACGGTTGATGGTTATTACCATTGTTCATGAACGTGTCATCCAGGCTATGCACACACCGTACTCGATCGCCCTCGAGGAAAATCTCCACCACATGTTCCATGAACACACAGTGTCTGACCGGCTATACGACTCATAAACTATGACGTCCACCCCAAGGCGAACAACCCCAATGCTACCTCTAGCAACGCAATCTATAGACGAAAGTTCAACTCTATAGTGGACATCATATTGCGAAATGCAAACACCATGGCTGCGAACAACGGCGGGACACACCCGTGGCACCTCCATGGCCATGATTTTGGGGTCCTTGGGTACGTGATAGGGAAATTCGATGTCGGCAATGACCAGAAGAAGTACAATTTGACTAACCCGATCAAACACGGTGGCAGCCCACCCATTCTTATGGGTGACCGCCCTGAGATTAGTAGCAGATAATCCGGGTGTTTGGACGTTCCATTGCCATATGGAGTGTCATTGCTATATGGGCATGGGCGTGATATTTGAAGAAGGTGTCGAGAAGGTGGCGAGTTGCCTTCGGATCATGAGATATGGTGAAACAAAAGCTTTCAAGAGACCATACTGGGATTGTTCGCACATTTAAAGGAACGGTCCTTCACTTGCTGATTGTTCACGACTCGAACTCGCTCTCTTGCTAGGCCTTTCACCCACTCGCTTGAGTCGGACTCCATCACTCTTTTAGAGGATCATTCGTTCTTCACTCTCTTGCTAGTACCGGTAGTGAGCGCTGCAAGCAAGGTGCCTATTATCATACAGAAAGAAGCGTAGCGTATCACATAGAGTTTCCCCTATCTGCCAGCGTGCGGATAGATAGGGCGGGCGATGCGCGAAGGAGATGGATGTTTGAGCGGATATATGTATAAGTTAGGTTCCGCTTATTTCGTGAAAAATTACGAGTTAAAGACGTAATAAATACAAGAAAATGTGACTTTACTCAGCAGGAAAGGTTGGTAATGCAAGACAAGATTCTTAAAGAGTCACCGAAATTAAATTTTTTTTTACTAATTTTCCATCTTATTGAAAATATTGTTAAAATTTATACAAGAGTTATTGACATCCAAATTTTGGCTAACATATGGAGTCATTTATCACACAAGAAAATTAGGAATCAATCCAGACCCTACACAAAATGTCACTAACTTAGTTCGCAATTGACATTATAGGTATAATTTTCATTTAATGATGATACGCCCACGCACATTAATTGCATTCAACCCGGTCACAAATGGTCTTGGAGTTAGCCCAAAGATGCTGCATGGGTTTAAGAAGAGAGGGTCCTGTTGGTTTGTTTTCGAAACCTCTTGCTCACGTCTCTCGTCAAATGATGCTATTCGATAAAGTCTATCCAGCAGATGCCCAATTTCTCACGAACAAGCCCATAAGATGAAGAATTCGGTCAAGTCTATTAATCCCCTATGGTGGCCGAAAGTTCCGCATGTGCACATGAGAGTGTTATAAATTGGGGAAGTCATTTGTTTGACGAAATTTGAAATTCAATAAGGCATATCCACTATAATTGTCGGCCACGTGGGAGAATAAGAGAGTGATATCATAAGAGAGTTGCTACCATGACAATCATTATTTCTAACCCCATGATTTTTCCAATTAATAAATACCTTATGCAAAATATATAGTGATAATGTGTGGGTTTATAGTTAAAAGTAACCGACAAGATCTTGACCGTCATAAAAGCATTTCCCATCCTAATTTCCTCACATGAGAGGGTCAATATACTCACTTGGTCTAAAATTGGAAACTGTAATTTGTTCTTCTTACAAGAAAGCCCATAAACGCCTTATTATCTCGAACACACAATAGAGAAAACATTAAGAGAAGTCGAAGACGGCCAAGCGCTCTCTTTCTCCTACTATCATAAAAAAAAGGGGACACGGCCCCTCATATCTAAAGGACGCAACCTCAAATATAACTAGCATTAGCCTCTCACCAGGCAATATATCCCCATTTAAAATCAGATAAAATAGAAAACTGGTTACAAAATCAGAGTTATAAAATCAATTAATGATATTTACTTCCCCAACTAAGAAACTAGACCACAAGATATACCGTTTCCGACATGTACCACATATCCCAACTCATAAACAAGATTAAACTACCAAAGGTCCTTGTCGATATCGCTCTCATCCTACTAGCCACTAGTTAAAGGACGTGAAAAATATTAGAATGAAAGGAGTGAGCAATCATGGCTTAATGAGTAGTGCGTTTCTCTTCTAAACAGATCGAGCACTAACTATGCATATATAAAGCAATAACATGAACTCATCTCTTCAAATCTAGTACATAATATACCAAAAATGAGTTGTATCCATTCAATGAAACTTTAAACTTATCAGAAATCCTCATTTAAATCAACAACATCAAATCATATATCAATGGTCTATTCCATTGATCAATCTCATGTCACACATCAATGGTCTATTCATTGATCAATCTTATGCTCAATAGCCAACCATGGTCACGACACAATGCCTTGTGACAAGGCAACCAAGATTTCCCCATTAGCAAGGTTACCATGTATTATTAGAAGGTAGTTCGGTCCAAAAGGACATCTTGAAAACATTATGCCTACTCAACCCCTCACTAGGTTCTAATCCAATTATGTCAGCATAATCCACTAACATCAACATCCAATAATCCACAAACCAAATCTAAAGTCCCTATCACAAATCCGCTTCACAAACCAAAATGCATCATCTTTGACTAATCAATTCTTTGCACATAACATTTCTCAAATCATTTCACAATAATAAACTCATCTTATAAATCGGTTTCACAAATCGAATCAAATCACCTTTCACAACTCAAATGATCAAACAAAATGCATTTTACAAATCAATACATATAGCCTTTCATCAACCATGTTCAAAATCAAGAGCTTTTCGTAACTCTTTTACAAAAAAATTTCACAAACCTAAAATATATAATCTTTCTCAACCCTGTTCATCAAATGCGTGTGTATAGATGGGGGAGTGGCTCTGCTAAACCGAAATTCTGGAGAATAGAAACGTTCAAATCACCAATATTCAACACTTTCGAATCCCCAAAAGAATTTTCCCCAGAATTTCCTAAAAAGCTTTAGAACAAAGAAAGAAATCACTAGAAAAATCCCCCATGCATGAACCTACTCCAATCTTAGATAACCCAACATCTAAAAGTCTAGTAATAAAAAGATACACCTGACCAAATTAATGCTCTTGACAAATTTACCAATGAATCAGAAAGTGAATCCACTCCTGCAGTAATAAACTCACATGGAAAAACCAAAAATCATATTATTCTAGAGTCACTCCACCAGATATAGCAACAGAAGAATCTTGACACCGAAATCAAAATAAGTATTCACCTGATGCAATTTATAAATGGAATAGAGATGGCATTTCTGAAAATAATACAATAGATATATTAAACCAAATGGTTATGATAGCTACTAACCTTTAAGACACAACAAGATGCTTCTGATCACGCGGTAGCAAACCTTCAAGTTGCAGGATTTGCTGGACAACTAAAAGGTTGGTGGGATAACCATCTCACTGGTAAAACATTTCCCAGATCCAAACAAGCCAAATCATATTACTCATTCAACAGCCACCTTATGCCAGATAAAAGCACTCTTTAGTGTAGTCGAAATATGAACTAAAATGGAAAACAAAACAATAGCATCTGATGTGTATACAATTTTCTATCTTAGTGTCTAATGTACCTGAAAGTTGGTCTTTATTATTTAAGCAATTGAATTGAAAAATCTTTTTGTGAACCTTCATGACTACATTAAGTTCCTGCACAATTTGGACTAGTTGTCGAAATATCGACATTTACTGTTATTCAAATTTGAGTATGCTTGGTTGATAGTTGCGTCAAAGATATGATAAAATCACTTTTGGATCACCTCGTTTGTCAATTAAACTCAAGGACCTCAATCAATTACTATTAACCTCATTGAAAATTTACGATTACCAATTCGTTTGTACGATGTCGATTCGATTTGACACCTTACTGATACGTAACTATTAGGTTAACCGCTGATTTTATGAATCGAAAGTAATTTTTTTAATTTGCTAACGGATCTACAACTAGATACGTATATATCGATTCAAGAGCTTCAATATTTTATTTATACATTTGTCTATCATCGAACGATATACTTACAGGTCATGTAGAAGTAAAATCATATTTTATAGCGCAATGGTAAATGAAACGACAAAGAAAGAACTGTAATTGATATTTGAATGTAATCGTTATTTTCATAGAACAATGGGAAATCATACAATTCATTCTGTCAAAAAAAAATACGGGATTATCATATGAACATGAAATTAAGATTTTTTTCCCTAGATCATGGTTTGTACTCATATTTTCATAACTTTTATATATACACACATATGTTATTTATAAACTTAATACTTGCCTTCGACATAAAATACAAAATTTAGGCATTTCTTTTAGAATTCTATGATTCGATTTCGCTTTTTGATTCACCATTCACGATTCACAAATTTAAGATTTCAATTCACGATACTTTTCTCGGTTTCAATTAGCATGCCCTGCGATCCAAGCAAACTCAGGCAGGCAGCCACGACACTCATTGCACCGTATGCTTTGCAAGCGAAAGCATATATAAGTCAAAACAAAATGCAATACGAGATCCATGATAAGGAAGAAGATGTGTACAATTCATGTAATTACAGTAAAATTCCTTGGAGAATAGAATCAAGGAAAGCTTTGATCACATCATATAAGATACGATCCCTTCTTATACAATATTTACCTTAGATACATGAAAAGTGGAATCTATCGATTGTAAGCTGTGATTTTAATGCTTTTGCAAAGAACCCAAGAATAACACGTATAGATATGCGAATCACGGTTTCATAAAGTAGAAGAATTGACGCACCTTATTTTGGATCCATCGTTCTTGATGCGGAATTTACGACTATCCGATGCTCAAGAGCTTTTTCTCTAGGAACCCTCTTTCTCACCGGCTTCAATGAGACGGCCCCTCACATATCGCTTCCGACGACTCTTTATGTGAGGTTATGTGGATATTAGGATTTAGAGGAGGTACTTGAGCTCTATTTTTAGAGATTGAAACCTATCCCCTTCATTATAGATAAGGTTTATCTCGGCCCACACTATCCAACACCATATTAGACTAAATAGGAAATTGTATATATCTTTCTTTATTATACCAATTAATATTTATAATAACAATTAATAATGGCCAAATAATATATTCTAACATTCTCCCACTTAGGCTATATTAATTAAAATTGTACTCTATATGCGCATCTTTATATTGGCCTAGAGATAATTCCTAATAGTCAATCCGATCCCATAAAGTCTTAAGCACCGAAAATGACAAGAATCGCATCAAAAGACATAGAGTCATCCATGGTCACAAATGTTCTTAAATTTACTGATATGGATTTAATATGGTAGTGTGGTAAACGGATAATATCTCAAATAATAGAGAAACCTTATATGTTATCTTCCTTGTCGAGTCACCATTCTCTTACTTTAAGTATCACGAAACCCGATGTGCCACTAGAGAATATCCTTATTATTCTAACGAACCCACATATGTCTTACATTTATAGTTAACTATACTTTACGTATAACAAGATTACCTTGAGATTTTCAACATATATGTATTCAATAACACATTCATAAATACTTCATTGAATGTAAAAGAGTCAATACATATCAAAATCATTACTAAAAGTCACTTAATACAAATGTAAACTTTATTAGAGAAAAAACTAAAGAGCTCCCACTAAACAATGACATCCAACGATACTTCTAAGCCCATGTTAATGACATGTCATTCAAATTTATAAGGGCGTAAACCTTTAGTCGGTGAATCTGCAATCATAACATCAATAGTATGCTCTATTGTAACGTTACCATTATGTACGGATTCATTTATGGTAAAAAACTTGAGCTCAATATGCTTAGACCCCTTGAGACCTATGTTGTTGTTAATGAATAACACTACATAGCTATTGTCATAATATAATTGTATGGGTCTATTGATAAAATCAAACATGGTCAACTCCTTAATGAGATTCCGGAGCCAAATAACTTGAGTAGCAAGAAAAAAGCATGCTATAAACTTTGCTTGCATGGTAAAGGATGATGTCGTTTTCCATTTATCACTTTTTCATGATACTGCACTACCTACTAGCATAAAGATGTATCGTGTTGTTGACTTCTTGTTATCGCGATAACCAACATAATCTGAATCTGAATACCCCACTAGCTGCAAGTTTTGAACATATCTATAAATCAGCATATAGTCTCTAGTACTCTTTAAGTACCTCAAAACCTTCTTGGCAACAACCCAGTGATCGTGTCTTTGATTTGACTGATATCTACCTAGAAGTCCCATTGCAAAAGCAATGTCCGGCCTAATACAAATCAATGCATACATGATACTACCAAGTGCACTAGCATAAGGTATATTCTTCATCTCGTGCTTTCTCAATATATGAATGAAGACATTGTGAAAGAATCAATTTGTCACCTTTGCGGACATGGGCATTACTTGGTTTGCACTTGTTGTATATTGAATCTCTCCAAAATACAATCAATATATGCCCTCTAAGATAAGCCCAACATGCGGCGAGAACAATCTCTGTGGATCTCGAGTGCCAATGATAAAAGATGCATCACCAAGATCCTTCATATCAAAGTTACGTGACAACATTCTCTTTGTTTCATACGGTAATTCAATATCGCTGCTAGCAAGCAAGATATCATCGACATAAAGAACAAGAAAAATAATTTCCTGCCAATGACCTTGCAAGATATACACCGATCTAATTTGTTCTCAATAAAATCAAAAGAAGTAACAACACTATGAAACTTTAAGTACCATTGTCTAGAAGCTTGCTTCAAACAATAGATAGACTTTTTCAATTTTCAAACTAGATTACATGTATCATCTCGCTACAAAAACTTCAAGTTGTGCCATATAAACTTGTTCATTAGGGTCTCCATTCGAACAGTTTAACATCCACCGATGATGTTAACAGTCCATCTACGATGTATCAGCCTTAAAAGGTTTTTTATAACAAAATAAGCTATAAAAGCCATGATCACTCTAAAAGAGTCTTTATAAGAAGATTGGAGAAAAGGTTGCCTCATAGTCTACTCTTTCCCTCCGAGTGAATCCCTTAGCTATTAGTGTAACTTTAAATTTTTCAATCTTTCCCGTGGAGTCTCTCTTGGTCTTAAACACTCATTTACAACCGACGGGTTTTTAACCTTTAGGTAATTCAATAAGTTCCCTAACATCATTATGTTTTATAGATAACATCTCATCTTTCATCGCATCTAGCCTTTAAATCGATCAAGGCAAGAAACAGCTTCGTATAAGTTACCGGATCATCAATACAATTGATATCATAATCCTACTCTCGTAGATAGACTACATAGTCCGGTGGTATAGCTAATCGTCTCTACCTAATGGATCTCCTTAGAGGAGCATCTTCAAACCTCATTCTATTCCCGAGAGGCTTGAGGAACTTCATTAGGAATTGCTTTAGTAACAGGTTCCCGAACCTCGTCGGGTTCGATCGTGGAGTAGGAACTTCCACAATTGTCTCGTATAGGTATAGAAAATGACATAGAAGTACTCACCGTCTTGTTATCTTCAACAGCCTACGAGCAATCACCTTTTTCGGCCACATCAAGCTCTAGAAACTTCGCTATCTCGTGAATCCACAATTCTTGTTCCTCTATTGGGATTATAAAATCGATATCCCTTTGAATGATCTGGATAAGACACAAAATAACATCGAGTGATTTTGGAGTCCAACTTGCTTAAAGTTGGATTGTACAATCTTACTTATGCATGGCATCCCTAAACCTTTAGATGATTTAAACTAGATTTCCATCCAGTCCATAATCCAAAATGAGTAAGAGGCGTAAATTTTGTAGGAACATGATTCGAATATAAACTACCATTTTCAAAGCCCCACCCCACAAAAAATCATGTAAATTAGTTCTACAATTAAGGCTCCTAACCATATCCATAGGGTTATGTTTACACCTTTGAGCTGCACCGTTTTGTTCGGGACTATCGAGCATAGTAAACCGAGCCATAATCCAAGAATCCTCTAAGTACTTGGCGAATGGCCCTTTAAGGCTGTCCAAAGATCGCCATGTCGATCATAATACTCACCACCGCTGTCAAATCTAATAATTTTTATGATTTTTCCCAATTGTTTCTCGATTTCAGTCCAAAAAATTTTGAACTTATCAAGAGATTCAGATTTTTTTTTAGTTAAGTACAAATGGCCATATCGGGAATAATCATCTATAATATGATGAAATAAAAATTTCTACACAATATTGTTGTATAGGGTCTACTTATATTTGTATGGATGATCTCTAATAAGTGAGAACTACATACTGTAATTTTCTTCTTTATTTTAGTCATCTTACCTCTATAGCAATCTACGCATGTTTTTAAGTCATTTTTTAGAGTGGGTGGAATGTCTGCCTTTATCAATCTTTCCACTCTTTCCTTATAGATGTGATCAAGACGTTTATGTCATAATGCGTAAGACTGTTCCTTAGGTAGAGGTCTTTTTGTAATAATTTTATCTGTTGTATAAGTGACATATATTTCATTGGAAGATTAATATAATCTATACAATCCATTGGACATAGTGCAATACCCAACTTTATTTGAATTAAAAGAAATAGAAATTGCATTGTCTAAAATCTCAAAAGAGTAACCACACATGTCCAAACTTGATACGGAAATTAAATTTCGTCTAAAAGAAGGTACATAAAATGTATTCTTAAACATCAAATTAAAATCAGAATCTAGAATTAAAATAACATCTCCCACGAACTCGACGTCGGTTTATTATTGTTTCTGCGATGTGCTTTGATTCTTCCTTATCCGGCTTCCCTCAATTTATGAATCCATGTATGGTAAACGCAACATAATTAGTTGCACCGCTATCTAGCCACCATGAATAAAATAGGGCTTCGATAGATTAGATTCATAAACCAATGCCAAAGAATTATTACTTTTAGGTTCACGCTTAGACAATTAATTTTTATATTTAGCTCAACCTTTCTTTACATGTCCTCCTTTCTTACAAAAGAAATAGAGACCATTCTTACCAGCATTGCCATCCTTTTTTAAGGTCGGTTTCTTTGGACCGAAGTTGTCGAACAGACCAAGTAGATGAATGAGTTCCCTTATGAGCACGATTTTTGTGCACCTTACTTTTTTTAACACCGATCTAGAAGCAAGATACATAGCAATATGTGCTTCACCTTTTTCAGTTTCATCTCCTCTAACACTACCCTTGCAATCAAGTCATTGATTATCCATGTCCGATCAGTGGTATTATATTGTGTTTGGATAACACCAAATTCGGGTGGAAGAGAGTTGAGTGCAAAATGCACAATACAAGTATCGGGGATATTAACATTAAGCGCCTTGAGCTTTGATTGCAGATCTACCATCTTCGGGACATAATCCCTAACACCAACAAAACCATTGTATTTCAAACTAAATAACCCTAACATATGCGTCCCAACTTCAGCATTATGAGAGTCACGATTTCTTGCCACGAAGACCTCCATCATCTACCTAGCAATGATATTAACAGCAAATCAACTTCTAAGATGTTCATGTATGGATCGCTTTATTAACGGTAAGCAAATTCTATTGCTCTTTCCCCAAGTGGCAAATTGTGCTTTACGGGCATTTGTACTAGTCTCATTAAGAGCAACACAAACATCCGTTAATTTCATACCAAACAGAAAATTCTCTCTCCACTTCTTAAAATTAGAACCAATAAGAATCTCAATAGCTATGGGGTTGCCGTTCACGAAAAGATGACTGAAAAATAATCAATATTTATAATTAGCATAATGTGAAAATTTATCTTGAGAGTTACATATATTATCCTATAATCACCTTTAGGCGAAAACATGATATGCAATTGTATACTCTCTACATTACAGCGGCCATGAGAATTTAATTTAATCTTCATTAATCACCACCTTTGGGTGTATGAAAGCACATAGACTAATCGATTCTCAAGCATATGCTATACATGCAACCCTCCATGCAACAATGCACAATTACCTCCTTCGGGAGTATAACTACGCATTAAAACAGGAGACATCACAATAGTTTATAAATTGTTATTTATTAAACCCAACCAGGTTTGCTACTTTAGCGGTCATAACCTAATTGAATTTTCCTAAAATTGGGAAATAAACTTTATATTTCACATTGATCTTATGCATCTAATTCTAGAAATTAGGGGCAATTATCCACAAAATTACATGTCGTGCTAAGTTACATTGATACAATCAACAATACATGTTAAATCATATACATGTAATTGACAAATTATTCTCCACATATCTGTATATGGTACTTACATGTGAGCTTGCACTTGTACATCACGAAACCATATAGAAATACATAAAAATATGCCAAAAATATCCCAAAACATACACATATTTAGGGTTCTATAGGTATTTTTCATCCATAAATGCATCAAACATGTAAAAATAAATATACCACGTTATAGAGCATGAGCATACGAGCACGCCGGTACCTAGAACTCGCATTTCGGACATCGTATGCTCCTTCACGCGCTACTTTAGTCCTCGATGCGTGAGGCCCACGCATTGACACGTGCGGCGCATGGGCTCTACTTGTCGCCCAATTTTCAAACCGGTCCGATCGCTCCCCTCACCGAACCGGTGAACTCAATCAAGCTTGACTCGGTCGACCGATCAACGATCGATTTAATTAGGAAGCCCGAGTCAACGATTAACCGGGTTCGATCGGGTCACGAGTCGGGTCGGGTCGTATTTGCATCCGGCTAAGATGATATCAGCCGACGTCAACCCCACACGTGCAGTACATGCGACGCCGGGTCGAGCATGGACTCCTCTATGGCGCATGGCCGGCACGCACCCGATGGCCAGCAGCGCGTGGTGGCACATCTGCCGGTCACCGGCGATGATCTTGATAGGGTTTTGCTTGTCTCGATGAGCTCTTTCCGAATATATAATTTTCTTTCACTTTTGCCAAAAATAAAATTTTGAAAAAAATACCAAAAGCGCGATTTTAATCTTTTGTAGCAACCCAAGAATAACACGTATAGATATGTGAATCACGGTTTCATAAAGTACAAGAATTGATGCATCTTATTTCGGATCCATCATTCTTGATGCGGAATTTACGACCATCCGATACTCAAAAGCTTCTCCTCTAAGAACCTCTTGTATCACCGGCTTTAATGAGACGACCCATCACATATCGCTTCTCACGACTCTTTATGTGAGATTATGTGGAGATTAGGGTTTAGAGAATGGACTTGAGCTTTATTTATAGATAAGGTTTTTCTTGTCCCACACTATCCAAAGCACCATATTGGACTAAATAAGAAATTGCATATATCTTTTCTTTCTTAGATCAATTAATATTTAAAGCCCAAATAATATATTCTAACATCAACCATTAACTTGTCTCCAGGTTCTCTTCCTTTATAATTGTCCTTTTTTCTTCCTTTTTTTTTTTATGTAATCCTCAGAGAGAACCTACTTGCTATTGCATATGCTAGTTGCCGCGAGTAAACCACCTGACACAATTATAGGGGAGCCTAAAATTGCCTCCGAGTAAGTCGGGGATTCATAGATGGCACGGCAGTTTCAAAGATTACACGGGCTCGGGTGAGTCCAGTGTGGGGGAGCAACTTCCCAGGGGGGCAATTCTCCCTTCATAGGAGCAGGGACCGGCATGGAATCTTAAGCAAATCCCAACCAACTAAACCTAGAAGATAGGTTTAGGATGGTTGGTCTCGTTGTGTGGTAGAAGGGTAGATGTCCCCTTATAAGAGTTCATTTGTGCAATAAAAGTGCAAGAAAGCCTAGATAAGCTGTTGGACCAAACAGAAAAAAATAGTTTAGTATAAATAGGATAGTGGGTCAGTCCATACTAGTGAGAAAAACGAACATTTCTGGCCAATCCAGATCTTGACATAGTGTTCTTTCCCTCTTTGCCCATCATGATCCCTCGTGCATGGATGAAGTACTCTCTGGTAAACCACTGATTCGATGGATCATCCGAGAGATGACCATTGGCATCACAAACTTCTCCACATGGACAAAGACTATAGAGAGGGATTTTCTTTTTTTTCCCCTCAAGTCGCAGGGCTTGGGAACATCGATCGATGGAAGGCTCTATAAATAGGCAAATATTTAGTCATACTCATAATTGCCATGGATAGACTCTCACAATCTATTGTAAATTTGTAAATGCATTCTCATATTCGGATTTTCTCTAGGATTTCTTTCCTCTATAAGCCTGACTATATTCATCCCTTGGCGATTACTTAACTATTTAAGAAAATTGAAATCTAGACCTTTACATTGTTAATTATTTTGATCGAGGAATGGTGGACAGCAATTTTACCAAATCGAAATGGCTATTAGGGGCGTTTGGTTAGGGGAAAACTCCATGAAAAATGTGTAAGAATTTTTCTAATTTGGGCCAAATTAATTGAAATTAACATTTACTCTTTAATGGGGCTGGTCTATTAACGTATAATATATGTGTGTGTGAGTTGTGTTTACAATACATGGAATTATAAATCAGAGGAAGGCAAATCAAGATAAGTCAAAGCTCACCGTAGGAAACAACAAGAAAGTAGACATTCAATACATGGAAGATGTCGGTTTAATTCTAGATTATGATTTTAATGTAATGTTGAGAAACGCTTTTCATGTACCTTCTTTTATTTAAAACTTAGTTTCCATATCTTGTCTAGACATGTGTAGCTACTCATTTGAAATAAAGAACAATGTTATTTTTTTTAATTCAAATGAGATTAGGTGTTGTAACATGTCTAATAGATTGTATATATTGTATTTAACTCCCAATGACATTTATGTTGCTTACACAAACAAAAGGTTATTTTCAAAAGGCTTCTATCTAAGGAACAATCTTATACATTGTGGCATAAACGTCTTGATCACATCTCTAGGGAAATAGTGAAAAGTTTGACATCTTGCCTGCTCTTGAAAGTGACCTAAAGACTTGTGTGGATTGTTGTAGGTCTAAGACATAGAAGAAAACTGCAGTCCGTAGTTTTGACTTATTGGAAGTCATTCACATTAATATCAATGGATTTTATACGGTAACTTTTTGTAGAAATTTTATTTCATCACATTTATTGATGACTATTCCCTGATATAGTTATCTTTACTTGAATAAGTAAAAGTCTAAGTCTCTTGACAAGTTCAAGATTTTTTGGATTGAAGTCAAGAAACAGTTAAGAAAAGTCATAAAGGTCGTCGGATCGGATCGAGATGGTGAGCATTTTGGTAGGCATGCTGATGTTAGACAGCTTAAAAATCATTTGCCAAATACTTGAAGGATTCTAGGATAATAGCTCAGTTTATTATGTCTTGGAGTCGTGAACAAAATAGTGTAGCCGAAAAGCACAATCTCACCCTTATGAAAATGATGAGGAGTATGATCGGTAGGACTAACTTACCTATTTTTTTGTGGAGGAAAGCCTTGAAAATAGCTATGTACATTCTAAACCATGTACCTACCAAAACTGTTTCATTGACTCTTTTTGAGTTATGAATTAACGTAAACCTCGCTTAACCATCTTAAGGTTTGGAGATGTCCTGCAAAAGTGAAGTTATATAATTAGACTTTGAGTAATTTGGACTCCAAAACCATTTGGTGTTATTTCGTACCTCACCCGGATTATTCAAAGGGGTATCGATTTTGTAATGCCGATGGAGGAACAACAATTGTGGAATCACAGGCAGCAAAGGTTTTAGAGTTTGATGTGGCCGAAAACGATAGCTGCTCACAAATTATTGAGGATAGTGTGGTGAATGCTGATGTCTCTTTGTCTCTTCCTATATAGAGGACAATGGAGCTTCCCACGCCATAAACTAGTATCTTGTTGTTGAGACAGCTCCCGATAAAGTTCCTCAAGCCTATCAAGTGCAAGATGAGGTTTTTGGAGCTCCACTCGGGAGATCCATCGGGGAGAAATGATCAGCTATATCACCGACTATATGGTCTATCTAGGAAAGTATGACTACAATATATGTTCTAGGGTTGATCTAGTGATTTATACGAGATGTTGTTTCTTGTCCTCGGTTAGATTTATGAATGGATGCGATGAAAGATGAGATGCGATCTAAAAAACATAATGATATTTGAGAACTTATTGAATTACCTCAAAATCACAAGTCCATCAGCTGCAAATGGGTGCACAAGACTAAAAAGAACTCCAAAAGAAAGAATGAGATATTTAAAGCTAAACCAATAGCCAAGAGTTTCACTCAAAGGGAAGGAGCAGACTATGAAGCTCCTATTTCACTAGTCTCTTCTAAAGATTGTTTCATAGGGATCATGGCATTAGTAGCTTGTCGTAACCTAAAAATCAATGTTCCTAGGCTAATGGATTATTAGGTTAATTAAAGTAACTAACCTAGCTCGATCTCTCCCGAACTCTACCAACTCGCAACTTATGGTTCAAATAATTAATATGCAAAAAGATTTTCAACTTGGAGTCTCCACTAATCATTTTATGGTAGGCTGATTAGACACCTAAATAAAGTATTGGGAGAAATACTTTATTCCTACGAACTATAGATTCATTGAGTTTGGGAACTTGGTTATGCTAATATTTCTATTAACGCCCTTTCGGTACCTTTCATTTCAATGAAAATTATCCGAGTTGGCAACTTTCAAGGATTCTTATTAAAGTTCCAAAGGTGTAACTATTTTTTTTTACTTTTTTTTATTTAAATGAATGCAATGCTTGAATGTAATTGTATTATGAGGATACAATTAGTCTAATGACATGATAAGTGACGAATATGACATGAACGTATGACGAAATTTTTTTAAAACTTTTTGTATCTTAAAGACGTCCAAAACAACATGAATTCTAACCTACATGTTATGCAAAAATAAATAAATAAATAAATAACATGGATTTAATCTAAATGGCATGTGATGTTAGACTAAACTAGTCTACTAAATTAAAATGAATGAACCTTGACATTATTCTAGTGACGTACGAATGGGACATGGCATCGGTGACGTGTCAAGCTAATAATATGCAATAAATATTTGACCAAATGACATGCCGAATTATATGATATGACAGACTTTAATGATATGGCAAAACTATATGACATGGCTAATCAATGCAGCATGAAAATGACATAACGGTTATGCAACTAGGTCTATATGACATGCATATGTGAAATAAAATATTGAACCTACATGAATGAAATGTTCTAAACTATATGCAATATACATGAACGAGATATTTTTGGTGTTTTGAATGGATTTTCAAAACAAAAAAAATGATGAAAATCTGACATGAGCTGGTTAAATATTATATTAAAAGATTCTGAATTAACTTTCATTAAATCCCAGAATTTTTAGAAAATCGTTTTACCCCTTTATTCGCATGTTTGAAAAGTGATGCAATTTCCAACAGATTTGTAGATTGATTCAAATGTGTTTGATCTACTACCCAAAACCAATGAGATGGGAAATCTAAAAACTCCTATCTTCCTAATGCAAGATTGGATTGAAAGAAACTTTATCTTCTATTTTTGGCATTTTTTACGTAACACATCAAATCACTTCACAGACAATGCATGATCTTTTTTACGAAAATATTCTGCTATTCGAATTAGATAACGGATTGGATCGAGGAATCAAATCTTGTGGTTAAGGTTAGATATCTCGATCCTCGTGCCATCAAAACAAATCTCAAGGTCGAGATTAGTCCGAATTTGCACGTTGTCGACAGGAAATCATCCCTTTAATTCAAACCGGTTTTTTAAGTCTAACAAAATATGCAAAGCTCTAAAACATTTAAAATAGGCAGTTAGAATACATCAAAATACTCATTGACAAAAACGTACCCAATCTGAACATATTTGAGAGCCATGCGAATTCAAAATTAGGAAATAAAATCAAGCAAATTGAATTAAGATTGGACTTTTTGCCTGATCTGAGTTGCCGCCAATATTGTTTCCTTTCGAACTCGGTTGATCGGGACAACTCACGGATCTGAATAGAGACAATGAAGGACTTCACGGCCGACTTCAGGGCTGCTCACAGTGGACACTGGTAGCAGCTCCGCAGATGTGCTGCAGCGGCATCGACGACAGGACTCCCTAGTAATCAGAGGCGATGTTGGCGTCGGACAACAATGACGAGGATGAGAGGTCATGGTCGTGACGGTTCACTGAATTAGCACGCGAATATCGCATTGTTGGTGATTGTTATCATGACTCGTGGCTCCTATGGATGATTTGGAGATAGGCGGCCTGGAAGATGAGGGAAAGCACACACGTGTGGACTGATTCTTTTTCCTTCACGACAAAACATGGACTCCCAACTTCATCATATTGGCTCTAACAT
Source organism: Rhodamnia rubescens (assembly GCA_021437795.1). Lineage (NCBI taxonomy): Eukaryota > Viridiplantae > Streptophyta > Magnoliopsida > Myrtales > Myrtaceae > Rhodamnia > Rhodamnia rubescens. The sequence continues at coordinate 324,118 of JAILYA010000065.1, read as the reverse complement.
CTTTTGCAATTCCCAATGTTTGAATGTTCCTCATGGAGTAGACGAAGGCGAGTTCTCTGACCAACAAACTTCTGTGTAAGAGCTTTGCCGATCGAGAGCTCTCTCACTCTTTTTCTCTCTTTTTTTTTTTTACACGCTCTCTCTTTCATTTACATGGACTCTGATAAAAAAAAACTCCTCTCACGAATACTCTCAAATGGTGGAGCTCTAAAAAAAATTATTCCCTCTTTCACGTGAGTGTTTTTTATCGTCAAAATTATGACGTGAATTTTGGATGAAGGACCCGTGGACTCTCTCTCCCTCTCTATCCTTTTTTGCTCTCTCGTCCCCCTTACTCTAGACCTCGCTCTAAACCTCACTAGACGAAGCTCCCCGTCAATGACCTCATCTTTCTCCCTCAACTTCTCACTTTTCCTTTCTCTCTTTTTCTCTCTGGACGAAGCTTCTCACTTTCTCTTTGAGTTTTCTGCCTCCTGGTACTGTGATGCCCCCCTTGAACGTGAATCAAAGAGCCCTTTTTATAAGCCAAGACCAGTGGGGTTTCTCTTCCCTTTTGAATGTTTAAAATATATTCTGTCTTTATTTCGTATCTTTCGGGATTTGGACATGTGAAAACCTCCCCCGCTTTGCAAGTTAAGATCTATTCTGGAAAAACGATTCTGGTTCTTCAAATCTCCCCTTCTCTAACTAATATCACTTTGATGGCAACAAGTTCGGACGTTCCTCTATCTCCAGCCTTATAAACAGCATCATATGAACCTTAGAGGAGATCTTACTGGCCGGCCTAACCCCTGCATCTCCCTGTGAAGAAAAGGATCCACTTCCCTTCACGTTGTTGTTTACCTCCAAGCCCCATCTCTCCAACGGCCTGCATGCTCAGTTTCACCACCATCGTCGAGAAACCCTCGCCATTGTCCTCCTCGTCGTCATCTTCGAAACGTAATGCATAAAATAAACTATCCTATATGAAAAATGATTTCAATATTTTTCTAGGGACTAAAGTTAGTCCCTAATTTTTATGCAAAAATTAATGACTATTAATGACTAAAAAGGATAGCTAAAATTCAGGTGTTAAGAGCTGTCCCTCGTTGAGTGGAGGCGCGCAGAGGTTTTGCTCAAAGACAAAATTGAGTCTAAATTTTGGCAATGCAAATGATGAATGAATTTTTTTGGCGGAGTTTTAATCTCAATTTTCAAATTCAATGATGCATGATATGCAAAATGAAAGCAATAAGGAACAATATTAAGGCTTCTCACTTCATACGGAGCGGTAAAAGAGCCTTACATACGGATCGCATACAAAAAGCGCCCAAGTGAGGAAATGCTTTATTATGCTGTCCATTCTCTTGATCACCAAATTTCTATTCCATTGGAAGTAAGGTTTGCAAGGTACTGGGTTGCCTTTCTATTACGTGTAATTTCCTACGGATGCGAAAACAGGACATGATATGATCTTAAAAAATAATATTTGAAGGAAGAATTAAAAGGGACGTGTTGCCTATACCATTGGGCAGCCGCGAAAAGGATTATGTCACCTATTCCAACGGGTGAACATGAGGTTGGTTGCATTGCCTATTCCACTAGGCAGACACAAAGAGATATGTCACCTATTTCACTAGGTGAATATACAAGAGGGATCATGTCACCTATTCTACTTGGGTGAACACGAAATGGATTGTGCTACCTATTCCACTAAGTAGACACAAGAAATATGTCACCTATTCCACTGGATGAACATATGACGGATCATATTGCCTATTTCACTTGGGCGAACACAAAATAGATTGTGCTACCTGTTCCACTTGGATAAACACAAGAGATATGTCACATATTTCACTAGGTGAACATATAAGAGACCATATCGCATATCCCACTCGGGTAAACACAAAATGGATTGTGCTACTTGTTCCACTAGGTAGACACAAGAGATATGTCACCTATTTCACGGGATGAACATATAGGAGAGATCATGTTGCCTATTCCACTGGCGAACATGAAAACAAAAACAATGAAGAATAATTAGGAGACGTGCCTGAATTCTTCTTCACATTACAAAAAATGATAGATTTAATCGCATTGCACCTGTTTTTTTTACCCGAGATAGGGTTAAACTAACACATGTGCATGGGAAAATAAAATAAAATTCATGAATCCGCCTACATTACCAAGTTTCACTTGGGAAATTTATCAATAAGAAAAGAAGTTTCATCCTTTTGACAATTTGATCACATTAAATGAGGGACCTTCAATTCAAAAGGACTTTCCACTCACTCTCAATAAAAGGCTTTTGACGCGACCTTTGATGCGGTATAAGAATCATTCGGACTCTCTTCATTGCACTTGACAAGGGTCTGAATATTCTCGAAATCAGTATGATCTAGCCAATCCGAGAGTTCTTTATAAGGATTGAAACACGAGGCTTAGTCAAAGGTTTAACAATGGGGACTCATGAGAGTCATGGCTTATAAAGAATTGACATCGTCTATTGCTCCGGGTTTACAAATTAAGAACCCCGCAAAATGGGATGTAAAAATGTTGTTCGCACTTCTTTGATCAACATTTATAAGCATTTAAAACTCTATGTTAACATAAATGCCCTAATTTGAAAAGACTTCGATAAGGGCCATGACGCGAATTTGGGTAGGTTAGAAATGAATAACTTATTTTCATCAAGAGGAGTATCATTTGAGGAAACTGGGGATTGTTGATCATTTATCGGGGCCTCCATCACGATTTTTGCTCGGCAATTTGTGAACTCCTTTTCGGATCCTTTCAAGTGATTTCCTTTCGAGGAGCAATTTTGCACATCAAAATTTTTTGAGGTCTCTCTCCTTGATTTTCTTTTCGAGAGAGATTTTCTCTCACTTCCTTTTTTTTTTTAGAGAACTCTCTTTTTCAAGAAAGAATTTTCTCTTCGAGAAATTTTTTTTCTTGACTTTCTCTCTTTTCTTTCTTTCAAAAGAATTCGGTTTCTCTTTTTCTTTTTCTTTTTTTTTTTTTTAGAGAGAGAGGGATCTTCTTTGAGAGAGAACTTTACTTGATAGAGTCTTTTTACGTCCTTTCTTGCTTTGAGCTAATTTCATTCGTTCATCATGGGAATGATCACCAATCGGATTTAAATGAATCAACCACTCAAATTGGGTATGCAAAGGGTATAATGTGTAGAGAGATAGAAAGAAATGTTCTTCGTCATATCTAAAGCACTCAAGCTAACACAGAATTTGCATGCAATAAATATGCTTGAAGATTTATGCAAGTAAAAGCAAGAAAAATTCTAACCATTTCTAGATTTCGAGATATTGCCCGAATGTGGGGTTATTCCTAACAGGGATAAGAAATGAATCTTCGCTCAAAGGGTTAAGCAAATGATAGCCTGTAGTGTTTAGATAGAGGAAATGAATGCCTCTCATCACTTTGGTCGTCATACTTTTCTCGAGATAACTTTTTACATTGTCGGCCAGAATTTTCACTCAACTCGCACTACGAATTATTATTCGGGACATGTATGTAAATGGCTTGCCTTTCATTATCCCGACGCCTCTCATACAATATGATCGTTTCATTAGGATAAAAATAGATTACTTGATCAAAAGCCTTCCTCAAACAAAGCCTAGTACCGAATAAGCAAATCAATAGATTCAGGAAATTCAATTTGAAACTTGATTATATAGAAATAAAGTCGAATGAGTACAAATCAAGTGTAATACTTCTTCATAGAATCGAATTAACTGGACTAGAAAAAACACGACCATCCATCTTGACCAAAATCAAAGCACCTCCTAGAAGGACTTTCTACACAATACACGGGCCGCCATAGTTTGGAGCAAATTTTCCTTACCGGGAAGAGGAACTATCGATAATGACTTCCGCAGGACAAGGTCACCTACACCGAAAATGTCGAAGCCCGACTTTCTTATTGAAAGATTTAGCAACTCGTTGTTGGTAACACTGGCCATGATATATAGCTCTAAGCCTTTTCTCATCAATCATATTCAACTGATCCATCCTTTGCTAGATCCAATATGCCTCGACAATTGTACTTGCGAAAAAATACGCAACGAGGGAATTTCAATCTCAATAGGTAGAACTGCTTCCATATAGTACACAAGAGAATATGGAGTTGCCCTTGTAGATATCCGGATAGAAGTCCGATATGCCATAAGTGCAAAGGGTAATCTCTCATGCTAATCACGATAGTTCTCCGCTGTTTTAGCTAAAATTTTCTCAATATTCTTATTGGTCGCTTCGACCACTCCGTTCATTTGTGGACGCCATAGAGAGGAATTCATATGCTTAATCTTGAATTCCTTGAACAAAACATCCACCAATTTATTATTCGGATTTGATCCATTATCGGTAATTATGGTCTCAAGTGTACCATAACGAGCAAGGATGTCTCGACGAATGTATTTCACTACATTCCGAGCCGCGATCGCCACATAGGACATAGCTTCAATCCACTTCGAAAAATAATCGATAGCAACCAGGATAAATCGATGTCTATTTGATGCCCTTGGATTGATTTGGCCAATCACATCAATGCCCCACATTGAAAATGGTCATCGCTCGGACATCCGATGTAACTCATTCGAGGAACATCGATCTTGTCTCCATGAATCGGCACTTGTGACAATTCCGGACATAATGAATGCAATCACTCTCTAACGTAAGCCGGTAATAACCCATCCTCATTATCTTTCTTGCTGGCATATAACCGTTCATGTGCAAACCTCATACCCCCTCATGTACTTTTAGCATCGAGACAAACACTCGGTTAAATCTACACATCTTAATAAAACCGAATCATAAGACCTCTTGTATAGGCATTCCCCACTCAAGAAGAACTTCAACGCCATTTTCTTGATATACTTTTGGTCGATGCGGTATTCTTCTTAGGAAACTCCTATGCCTAAAGATATGCATTGATGTCATGATACCACGATTTGCCGTCGAGGCTCTTCCGTTACGGCCATATAGTATGTTGGCTTTCTTAAGACTTCGATCTTCGGTGGTTCGACCTCAAGTCGGTCGGTGACTTGCAACATCGATGACAATGTAGCTAATGCATCGCGAACCGATTGTGAGTTACGGATAGATACTCGAACGAGATATCATCAAACTCCTCCACTAACTCGTCTAGATACTCATGATAGGGAAGCAATTTAGTATCCCGTGTCTTCCATTCCCCTACGGTCAAATTCAGGACACGACCATTGGGTTCTTTGCCAAGAAGGTTTTAAGGTACTATAGCGACCTAAATTTTCAATGCCAAAAATCTAGGCTAATGGATTACCAAGTTAATTATTTAATTAACCGAGTCGGACTCTCCCAAGCCCATACCAAATTGTAACTTAGGGGTTGTGCCTTTCGCAAAATATATTTAATTTAGGAGTCGCCACTAATCAATTTACGGTAAGTAGATTAGACACCTAAGTAAAATAGCGGGAAAACAAAATTACTTCTATGAGATAGAGATTATGAATTCGATGACTTGGTTACGCTAGATTTTCTAACGGCCTTTTGGTACAGTTCATTTTTTTGAAAATCATTTGATAGGCAACTTGATTGAATTTTAACCTAAGTCACTAACTTAAGTTATCATGCGTGTGTGCAATCAATTAAATGAAACACCAAGAAATCAGAATAAATTGCAAGAAGCATACACCAAACAATTATTCTCACTTTATGGTTTTCGATTTTTAATTGAAAGGCATATGATGCATGAATTCTATTATAATGCAATGAATTAATTACATGGAAGCTATCATAAGCTAATGCATATGAAATTAATTTACTTAGCTACATGACTATCCTAGATAGCATGCAAATAATGTTACGGTCTAATTAATTAGACTACATGAATTGCGAATTAATTATAACCTTAATCATGCAATTCTATATGTAATGTAAAGTATCATGCAATCTATATGACTTGGCAAGAATGATTTTTGTATTTTCGAATTTATGAATGACCATAAAGGAAACTATGTCTAAAGATAATTATCTTGCATATTTTAGGGTTCAAATTTAGCCTAGATCCTAATCTATTATAGATAGAATATTTTTAGATATAAAATCTGTTTAAACATGCATATTCTATCCTATAGTGCAATCTAATTTGAATTATTCTAGAATTAATTTAAACACGCAAATTCTCTACATAATTCTAATCCTAACAGATGCAATCTATTTTAACATGGCAATTATCCACATGCAATATATTTCATAATTTTAAAATATATCATGCATGACAATATATATTCTAAAAGATAAAGATACCAATCGATTCAGTTCAAATAAAGAAAGAAATCAATCAAGTTGCAATTTAAATCCCATCATAACATATCGAATTTAAAATATCAATATCCACCTAATTGAATTTTTTAACTGTAATTTTACGGATAGAAATATCCAATTATAAGGCGTTGCTAATGAGGAAATTCCGTAATCGTACCTATGTAGTTAGACATGTAATATTTTCAAAATAGGCAATGATATGTTCTAAATATCTCAAGATTAGTAATTTACCAAAGACGCATTTCCTAATTTGAACTGAATTGAGATTGAACTCAATCTCGGCCTGGCTTGTGGATCATGGACCGAGGGGGACTCAATAACAAGCGGTGGACATGGCGGCTAACGGCTTGTTGTTCACGGGGAGCTCCGAATCGGGCTGCTATCCACAGTTGGTTCGCTTGTGGACAGCTAGTGGGTGGCCTCGCGCCGGTGATTCTTGTCGCCCGGTACTTCTTGGTGGTCGATGGTGGGAACGCGGCCAAAGACAGCAGTCCAATCAATCGTTCGCGAGGTAGGACGGTCAAAGTCCGCTACTGATTGTGGCTTCTGCGAATCGACGCTGCTAGTTTGATGGCGAAGGAGCTCGAAGGGTAACACTGCTTGTTCTTCGCTAAGGATGCCAGTTCGAATGTCTGCAGTAAATTGGGGAGATTGAATAGCGGACAAATTCTCTGACAAAAAAAAAATTAGCTGACATATTCTTTTGACATTGACCTCCATCATTCGATCTCACTTCTCTAATGTTTTCTTCTATTTGTCTTTTCCTTTGGCGTTTTCTACAAGTGAAATCTGCGAGCAAAAACCTGGGAAGAGATAAAAATATAACTTAAATTGAGTCCCAAACGGCTAAATTGCATTAAATTGAGTCCTATGGTCATTGGAGAATTCGGCTAGGCCCTGTGTATGGGCTAAGCCAAATTTTCCCTACCCATTGTGGAGCTGTTCGTACTTTTGCAGGCTTAGTGGATATTCAATTAAAAAGACTTTTCTTTTAATTAGGCAATAACGGGCTACAAACAAACCTGAAATAGGTCCATAGGCCTATCAAATTTCAGCAGGCCCCTTAGGATAAAGGGCCTAATTGAATCTCATTTAATACAGGCTTACACGGGTCCCAAATAAAGTCCAATTCTTTTGCCGATCCGATTAAATACAGATGTTAATGCATGCAGAAAATGAAATGCAAACTAGAGACTAAGATTAATCTCTAATTTTTTTTTGCAAATTTTCCTAAATGAATTAGCCAAAATGTAAGTGTCAACAAGTACTTAAAGAGGACAAAGGACTATATGTTGATTTATAGACATGTTCAGGACCTACAACTAGTAGGATATCAAGATGTTGACTTTGCTTGGCTGTCGGGATCACATGAGGTCGATAACAAAATACATCTATATGTTAGCATGAGGAACAATATCATGGAAAAATGAGAAACATGAAATCTATATCATCCTCTACCATGTAGGTAGAGTTTATAGCATGCTTTACGATCGCTACTCGGGTTGTTTGGCTCTGGAATCTCATTAGAGAGTTGATCACATTTGACTTTGTGGATAAACCCATATAGTTGCATTGTGATAACAACTCGCATTGTTGTTTATCGACAATAACGAGAGGTCTAAAGGGCTGTAAGTATTTAGCAATCAAGTTTTTTACTATAAAGGTGATAGTTCGGAATGGTGACATTGCGGTAGAGCATATTTCTACAGATGATATAGTTGCGAGATCCACTAACTAAAGGCCTTCGCTTTTTATGTATTTGAACGACATATCATTAGCATGAACTTAGGAGCGGCATGAGATGCTGTTGTTTAGTGGGAGCTATTTAGTTTTTTTGGCTCTAATGAAGTTGACATCTACATTTATTACAACTGTGTAATACTTTGATATGTATAAACTCTTTTGCATTCAATAACGTATTTGTGAATGCATCATCGTCAAGTTGAATACATATATCCGGTGAAAATTTCAAGGCATTGTGCGAACCATGAGTAAAGGCTAGGGGCATTCAATTATTAACCTTAATGATATGTCTCATTACACATAAAGTGAAGTTAACTTTACGGATAAGACATACGTATGTTCATTGAAACCATAAGAATATTCTCTTGTGGCACACCAAATTTCGTGACACAAAAAGAAAGAGAATATGATCGACAAAAGTGATGATATATAAATCATCACTATTTTGTGAGGTGTTATCCATTTGCCACACTAACAAATTGAATCCATATTACTAGAGTTAAAGGCATTCGTGACCATGGAAGGCTCTATATCGATTGATATAGTTACCGCTATGATTCGGTGTTGGAAAATTTTTTATATCGAATTGACTATTAAAAATAATCACATGACCTACATAAAGGTGCGTACATATAGCGCAGTTTCAATTAATATAGCTCAAGTGGGAGAATACAAGACCTTTTTTTATGTGGGCTAAGTTAATTGAAATTAATATTTATCGTTTAACTAAGTTGGTTTATCTAAGTATGATACACACACATATATATTCTTACTTAGTTTAATATGGGCTAGCTAGTGTTGGTCAAGTTAAGCCCGGCCGTGATGAGAGGGTCTGCAGTTGAAAACTCTATAAATAGGCTCAAATCCCTCCTTGAACTCTCTAACGCACAAATTAGAATATATCATTTATTTTCTTGGATGGTTTTCTCATTTTGCCGGTGTTCTAAAGAGGAAATAGAGGGGAAACGCTTGAGTTCAGAATAGTTATCGTTCCACATCAAGTTTCGATGGATTCCAATCCATGTTGCGAAACAATTCCTCTCTTCTATCATGTAGCATTTTCAATTCTGGTTATGGTGTTCTTGGGATGTGCCATTTTCATGGCTCATAGAAGAAAAAATGCTTTTCGAGAAATCATTTTTCAGTAAAATGTTTAGCTTACCTATGTTTTGTGATATGTAAGGAAATCGTTTTCTAGTATTTGGATCTCATTTAGAAAATGATTTGAATCGAATGACTTTATCTCCTTGCCAAAAAGAATCAAACTTTTAATTAATGTTTTTCTATCTTTTTTTTTCTTTTCCTTTCTCCCTCCACCGCAACAAGCCGGCGATGGCCATGGCGAGCTTGAGCCTCAAGCTCAGCAGCCCATGTCTACTGTGGCCGGTAGCTGGCCATTGCTAATGCCCGGGGACCGGCAAAGGAAGAAGAAAAAAAAAACAAAAAAAAAATTCAAAGAATAAAAAATAAAAAAATGCAAAAAATATTGAAAATATTAAAAATTCGAGATGAGCAATTTTTTAAAGTATTTTCACCTCTTTAGATTTAGGAATCAACATTTCTAATTATATGCATGAATTTTTCGTTGACTAAGTCATTTTCGGGAACCGAACGAGTGAAAGTTCGGAAATCAATTCCTGAAGAAAACTTAGGCCGAAACAAACGCGCCCTTAGATGTGTTATTAGATGTATCTGATAAAAACTCATAGTACTACCGACAGCTGAAACTAATGGATCCATATATCAGCCTTATGTCTCCTTCCTTTTACACACCATAGTAATTGGAGTATAGATTGGAAAAATTTAGAAGGACTGGGTATGTCCTTGTAATGTTGAGATTTCTAACAGGTTTGAAAAACAAAAGCTCTATTTGGAAAGGAAAAATCAAGTACTGAAATAATTGTGTTCTGACAAGACATAATACCATAATTATGTTACACGTTTATTATTTTGTGTTGAACACTTGTTTGGCCAAATCACCCTTGTTTAGGATATGATGCATTTGAATTGAGATACTTCAATAAAATGCTCTGGTGAACTGCATTAGAATCCTCTTGCCTTATGCACATTCAAATAAGTGAGGTAAGATGGCCAGAGACGAGCCAGCACCAGTGACAATTGTGATTGCACCCGTGGCGCAAATGAAATGTCAAAAATCCATTCCAACGAAACCGTAATTTGAAATCTGACTAATGTAAAATATCACGACCCTACGCACCCTAAACTTTCATTACCACAAGATTTTGCAGCTAAGAAGCACCTAGATTGGACCCAGCTACTCAGAATTTAAATAGATCCAAATTTACAACTCAACTACGAAAATTCCTTCAATTTCATGAAATAAATGGTTCAAGCCCTTAGCAAGCGCTATGAAACGGATTGGCTTGTCGAGGCGTCCATAGTGGCAAATGCAGCAAACATTACCCTTCCTCTCTTATTTCTCTCTTCCTCGGTTTCTACGTGCACCCCATCTAAGTTTTCTTCATTTCTCACGATGGTTTCTACAAGAGGAAGAAGAAGAAGAGTTCTTGAAGACTATTTAGACTGAGGAGGGGTTGAGTTAGCCCTTTAGTTGCTGGCCAACTTTTAGATTCCTTAAATTTTATTTTCTGGGACCAAATATTGCGTTCTATCTCCTTAATAATATATTTGATTCTCGAAATTTAAACTTACCTCAACTTTTAATAATAAAAAAATTAAGGTATTTGCGCCTTGGCTCCTCCTCAAACTCTAGAGTGGTCATTCTCTCGCTATAGTTTTGCCATTGAACCTCGACGAAGGGAGGAAACTAGAGATTCTGCTAGGGGTGTCAATGGGCCGGGTCTCGGCCGGACCCGAGCCAGCCCAAATTGAACAATACCGAGCTCGACCTGGCCCGACCCAGGCCCGGGCGCCAAGTCGAAAATGGGCACGATTCTAGCTTGATTCTTTTTTTTTCTTCTTTTTTGGAATCAAAATCAATTAACAAACCAATCAAATGAAAGAATATAAAAAGAAAAAATAAAAATAAATTAAATTAAAATGAAAACATTAGTGTTAAAAAAGTCGGTGGAGAGCCGGCCCCGAGAACCAAACCCGGCTCAAAAATTAAGTGAATTTTCGGGTCGGGTCGCTCAAGCGCGCCGGCTTTTTAACACCCCTAGGTTCTTGCCAAGCCACAGCCAAAGGGCCCAACACCATGCAACTTCCATCTACTGAAAGGAAAAATCTTACTTGCCAGAATCCTTCACCCGTCAATGCAAGCACCAAAGGAACCTACCCTCGCATGTTGTTCCATTCAGGAAACAATCACCTTTGCTCCTAAACTAGTGATCATTCAAGGTGTTGGAATTTAATATTAGAAGTACGGCTAACCTCTATCAACGTACAATTGTGGAATTAACCAGGAATGGGTGTTGAATCACCAATGCATCTTCGATCAAATCTTCAATCCACGATGGTCCAGATATGATCATAGAGAAAGATATTCACGTATCACAACGTAAATACGATTGATTCTCAAAGTAACGATGTTTTTCCTTTGTTCGTTTGTTTATTCTTGAGAGAGGGAGAGAGGGAAGGAGAGAAAGAACGTATGTTCGTTTGTACGTTTCTATTCATTCGTTATCTCTCGTAACGTACCCCTTCGGAAGTTATCTTTAACTTCCTTATAGATAAGAAGACAATGCCCTTTCAAATGCAACTCTTCATGGTGCCACTCAAATGGTGCCTCTCGATCGCACCTTTTCATCAATACACTCCATCATGGACGTAATATTACATCTAACACTCGGATATGATGGGCCCGATAACTCTCTATCAAGAATGTAAGGTATTCAACATCATCTACTTTAGAAGCAATTCATACTAGCAAATATGTCATGCAACTAGTAAGTATACCTACACTTGGGAGCTCGGTTGTGCGGTTGTTAAGAATACATAATAGCTACAAGCTCAAAGGAAAAACAATGTCTAACAAGTACCTCGAGACATATTTTGTTACATTAGTCCAAGTATATCTATCCCTTATGACTATTCTTTACCCATCATATATTTACAATTACATCCGCACCCACAATAGGCGATATAATTGGTCGATTGCAAAAACATGTGGTATTTGTAAAACAACATTAGTCTTATTTTGCACTCATGCCTCTCTCCATTTCAGAGCAACTTCTTTCCTAGACATGTCCCATAAAGCCATATTAATTTCATAACCGTCGATAACATGTTAAAGCAACAACATTGATCCGTCACTTTGAGAACATAGTCGAAGTAACATAGGGTACAAAATGAGGTAATCAATTCACAATTATCTCAAGGACTCACACGATGAGTAAGCGGGGATGATGATACTCATCTTCCTTATCGGTCGAATATAGCACATGTATTATGAATTACATTCTATAGCGGATTTATCTTTCTTTAAGAGCGTATTGCATTTATCAAGCATATCCACTACACGGATCTTAGCCTAAACATAACCACATGCTTCTCACGTAGATATGTTTAGCCCGAGTACTATATTAGCTCGCTCTTAACAGGCGCCCAATTAAGCACTCGCATCCGGCTTCCATCAGTCATGCACAATTGTGGGACTATCATGTTCGATCTTATTACATAAATCATAAACCTCATCTTGATTCCACTCAAGGTGACGTAAAATATATTATGAACCGAATTTGCTCTTCCAAGCATCCTTTGTACATATCGTCAAATCTCCACTCACTTTCCATAGCACTTAAGGCAATTGCTTGTGTGAGTGAACCGAGTCATTGCCTGGTGACATACCTTTCAACAACAATATATGTGTGTTAGATACTGGTCTCATCATATCTCTAATGAAGTTATCCTTTATGTCAATGTGCTTCGTCGTACCATGATACTTAGAATCTTTCACATAGGCAATGACTACTTGACTATCACAATAAAGCCGTCACTAGTCTTAGAACATTAGTGGCAATAGCTAAATTTTCCAAGAATGTTTTAGCCAAACTGCTTCTTGCACCGAAGCAGAACATGCCATTAAATTCAGCCTTCCTCTCACGTAGAGTTGTGCATATCGGTTTCTTATTTCTCCAAGAAATTTCACCTTCATTAAGCAAGAATGCATTTTCAAATATCGATTTATGCTCATCTAGGTCTACTCCCCAATTAGCATTGGAGTAATAATTAAGCACAAATAACTCCCCCGCTAATCGGATGGATAATCTATATTTATCTTTCAAAGTGTCTCAAAATCCTCTACACTTGCTTTCTAGTGTGCTTGACCAGGATTTGGCTAGTAGCGACTCACTAATCCAAGAGCATCACAAATGTCGAGTCAAGTGCACATCATAACATACATCAAACTCTCGATTGCATTAGAGTAAGGAACAATTTCCATTTTTTTTCCTTTTCTTTTGGACTCTTAGGACACATCTTAGAGTTCAAGCATTCACCTCGTATGATAGGGGTATCAATGGGATTACAATATTGTATATTAAAACATGCATGAATCTTTTTAATATATGAACTCTTGAGATAAAGCAAGAAAGTTCCTTGAACGATTACTTTGTATCTTTGACTCCCAAAATATTAGCAGCTTCTCCATGTCTTTTATTTTCAAAATAAAGGACAACTACTTTTTTATGGTGATAACCAAACCTTTATCATTTCTAGCTAATAGAATGTCATCCATACAAAGTAATAAAATCACAAATTTATCCTCGGACCATTTGAAATACACATAATGATCTTCTTCGATCATCGTAAATCAAAAAAAGTTGTAGCTCGATAAAGATGAACATACTACTATCTAATTGATTGCTTAAAGCCATATATCGAATGATGAAGTTTGCAAAGTTTTCGCTTCGCCCTTTAGCTTTGAAACCTATCGGTTGCTTTAAATAAACTTCCTCATTTTGTTCTATATTGAGAAATGTCATCTTTACATCCATTTAACGTAATTCTAAGTCCAAATTTGCGACTATAGCCAGGATAAGGCATATGGAAGCAAACCTTACAACTAACGAAAAAGTTTCCTAATAGTACATGCCTTCTTGTTGAGTATAGCCTTTCACTCTAAGGCAAACCTTATACTTCTCAATGGATCCATCCGCTATACGCTTAATCTTGAAAATCCATTTATTTCCAATAGCATTGCATCTAGTTGGAAGATCAACCAAGTCTCGGACATAGTTTGCTCTCATAGACTCCATTTCATCTTCCAAAACATTTCTCTATTCTTCCTTGTCAAGAGATGAGATAGCCTCTACAACTATCTTAGGCTTTGCATCATATTGTATAGCAATCATAAATGCTTCCTCTTCAATCTCAAATCGATGACCGGGAATGCTTGTATGATTACTCTTACGTAACTAAACTTCTTGCGGATTTAGTTCGCTAGACGATGCAATACTCCCACTAGGTCCAGTACGTCGAGGTAAATTATTATTTTCTTCAACATCATTGATGGGTGCGTTATCGGGATCTTCTATCTCATATAACTAAAAATCCTTATCAATCTTACCTCTATTAGGAAAATCATTTTCTAAGAACGCAACATCTCATGACTCCATTTCAATCACACTTACATCAGCTTGTTCACCTATGAATGCATACCTTTGACGTGTTTAGAGTATCTAATGAAGACACATTTCTTCCCTTTAGAATCTAATTATCCATATCTATGGAAAGAGTCGTGAACATATCCTATGCACCCCTAAGGTTGCCGATTGCATAAAACTTGTTTTCTATGGGGTTATATTCCTTCTCTAATCAACCCCACTTTGTTGTGAGATATAAATAGTTAGATGTCTTATAATACTCTTTTTATCACAAAGAGATTTAAATTGCTCAAATAGATACCCATGTCCGCGATCGATTTTTAATGTCATTATTGTTTTGTTTAATTGATTCCCAATCAAACTCATATATCATCTAAAGTAATCCAATACTTCTAACTCACAGGAGATAAAAAAAAAATATATAAACGAATCGCATGAAGTCATCTATAAATATGATGAAATATGAGGCTTTATGCCTCATCCTCACATTCAATGGACCACAAATGTCAGGATGTACAAGTTGCAATGGAAATTCAGCCTTAGTTCTTTTACCAAATGATTTTCTAGTTGTTTTTCTTGCTAGACAATGTTCACATGTGGATAGATCGATATTAGCAAGAGTCCCTAGAAAGCCTTCTCAAGCTAATCTTATCATTTTTTCTCATCCAATGTGACTCGATCTAATATGCTAGACATTTGCATCAATATACAATTTTTAGAAGATGCATGTAAAGAAAAAACAATTATCAAAATTAACATCGAACACATCAAAGTGAATGTCTCAAATCATAAAACCATTCAAGTACATAACCAAAACCATAATCAAACTTTCTAAACTAATATCAACACAATCACGATGGAAACGGAAAAAAAAAATGACCAAAGCTTAGAAGGACAACAACAAAGACCAAGTTCCAACGAATTACAGGAGCATAGAGGATATCATGTAGGAATTGAGTTTGACCAACACGTAAGTTTAATTTACATGTGTCGATACCTTTCACCTCAATTCTAGAGTTATTTCCAACATATATCCATCTATTTTCAAGAGGTATCCGACGATGCTCCACAATTGCTCCTCGGTCTCTAGCTACATGATCTATGGGTTTTGAGTCTATAGTCCACACATGACAAGATTTGATAAGCATTACAATGCTAGAGAAAAAAAAATTGCTTAAAGCAATGGAGTAATTAGGTACCTCTTTCGCCTTAGTGCATTCACGAGCGAAATGACCCAACTTGCTTTGTTTGTAGCATTTCATCTTGGTCTTGTCTTTCTTTCCACCATGCTTCTTGAGTAGGATGGTTTACACTCTCTTGGGTGCATGATCAATCTCCTTCTCGTTGTTGTTGAATTTATAGTTCCTCTTGCACTTGAAACCCAAAGCTTTATGCGAACTATTGTCACCAAACGATACGATCTTCAAACCCGAGACTCGCCTTGTGTACCCCATTCGTATTCAACAATTCATTCATATTAATCAAGCCATAACTCTACGGAAACAAGGCAGAGATTCTAACCAAGGCACTAATACCAATGTTGGAATTTAACATCGAGAAGTACGCTAACCTCTATTGACGTATGATTGCGGAATTGTCCAGGAATGCTATTGAACCACCAATGCATCTTTTATCGAATCTTCAACCCATGATGGTCCAAATATGATCATAGAGGAAGATACTCATGTTTCACAATGTAAATGTGATCGATTCCCAAAGTAATGATGTTTTGCCTTTGTTCGTTTGTTTATTCTTGAGAGAGGGAGAGAAGGAAGGAGAGAAATGATGTATATTTGTTTGTACATATCTGTTCATTCATTATCTCTCATAACATACCCTTTGGATGTTGTTTTTAACTTCCTCATAGATAAGAAGACGGCGCCCTTTCAAACGCATCTTTTTCGTGGGGCCTCTCAAATGGTGCCTCTCAATTGCACCTTTTCATCAAAATACACTCCGTCATGGACATAATATTACACAAGGAATACTATCGAAGCAATAGATTACCCTACAAGCACGTGATCAACCATGAGCTACTCTCTCTTGCTATAAATCGGAGTAATATTGAGCTTTTCCTTGAAGGCATTCTAAAACAAAGAGGATTAGGAATTCTTCCTATCGGCAATCCTTTGCTCTCGTATCGGCATCCCCATCAGCAACTATTTTTTCCAGCATCACACCCTTTGAAAAATCACCCGTTGATACCGAACTTTCGCTACCAATCGACCCTCAAAGGGAAAAGGAAAAATGATCGAAGAAGAAATTACCGAGGAAGGTGAGCTCAAATCTTCCTGAAATTGGTAGCGAAACTATTGAAAAAGTCGTTGTAGCATTTGAAATTGAGAAGATCATCACTGGTACTTGGTGAACCCGCCGGATTTGAGAAAATCCCTTTAAGCCACACTAGGCTTATTCCTTTATTCTGGAAATTTCTAAGCTAGTTTGTGGAGTCAAGATTTCACCGAGCATGCTCTCACTAAAGTCAACATGATATATAAGATTATGGTCATGTGCCTGCGCCGATAGAAAGAGAGTTACATATTTTCTTCCTCTCATTATTGACAAATGAAATTTCTTGTTATGAGGCAAGACTTCTATGGGCTATCATGAATGGTGTAAGTTTCTCTCTACCCCATCTGATCATTCTCCATATATATGGATGATGAAGAAGAAGACAGTAAATTGCCTTATGGGGCCCTCATCACTCCCATTCTACTTGTAAATGGAATCAACATCATCGATGATCTCAAGGACGAGAAGATGATCATCCTTAAGATTAGCAAGGAAACCCTCAAGAAGATTGTTGTTGCATTTGACGCCCAATGGTTAGGTCAATATGCATGATGATATTGTCCATATCAAACATGGTGATGATGAGGAAACTAAGGAAGTATTGAAAGAAAGACTCGAAAACGCATTGAGAAAGCGATGCGGGGCAAAGGGAAAGCACCATCGGTGATTCCAAGGCAATCCACCGATTGCCCTCAATCAAGATGATTAACATCTTAAGGGGAGCCTCTGCCTAGGAAAGACTAGAAGGATGAACCTAATAATGCCTTGCTCTCTACAAGAGATTCCGCAACCTTAAAAGCAGTGTTCAATTCTCTAGGTAGATACCTCGTTAGACTAGAGCAAGCTATCATATCCCTTCAATATGATAACCATGTGCGAGTAATTCACTGAACCATCTGCTACGACCAAATCTACTCCCTTCTCTAGAAGCATCCTCGTAGATCTTGGTAATCTATGCTGAAAGTTGAGAGATTGTTAAGATAGTATCCTTATGGGATTTTGATGATTCCAAAACTATTTCGGCACAAATATCTACTATGCTAAGTGCAAGTGCTAACTTAGTTTTGTAAATGACTATGTTTTTTTTTGTTAGATTATGTCTCGAGGTTAAGCCATCAATATATAAGATCCAACCCGAATTGAATCGGGTTAAGCGAATTCCTGACTAAAAGCTTAGAGTGCTCATGGTAACACTATTGAAAATGAATTTCCGCTCCGGAAGTGCATCTAGAGCAGAAATCCATTGGGTAATGCAACTTATGAAGTAGAAATATATTTGGCTACACAACATTATATTTCTACTTATGAAGCAAATTTTTACTTGAAGTTGTTTTTGAGCCAATTCCAAAAGCTAAAAAAAATTTACTTCTCTTTCAAAAGTATAAATGGTTCAACATCAATATCTCCCTCACTTCGACCTCTTTTTATTTTCATCTCTCTCCCTACCACGCCTCCGCCTTCACCTTCCCCGCCGACCACCACCACGCCCGACCATTGCTACCCATTGCTAGCTACCAACCGCCCCCACGACCATTGCCGATCGCAAAGAACTACCGTCGACCACTGCCCATCTCTATCGCTACCGCCGCACCACCGACCACTATTAATCACCGCCCATCATCGCACGCCCGTCGCGAACACTATCTCCATAGGGTCGCTATCTCTAGCCACCGAGTAAAAATAAATGATAATTTTTTTATTTTTAAAAAATTAAATAATAATTTAAATAATAAAATTTATTTTTAAAGAAATTTAAACAAAATAAAAATGAAGTAGAAATTTTTCAATCTCCGACAATAATTTTTCATAGACAAAATAAAATTGTGTTAATAATGTTCCGAAGTAAAAATTTTTAACCATTACTAAACAAATTTCTATTTCAAAAGCAAAAATTTTGTCCTTTTATTTAACTCTTTTCTCTAATAAAAAATGAACTTTGGATCGAAGTAGAAAAATAAATTTCTAGCCAAAAGTTGATTTCTAAAGCAAAAGTATTAACCATGCACGCCCCAAGTGGTCCAAGTGTTGAACTATTTATATTGGCCATAGAGAAGGGATTTCCATTTAACCATATAAAAGGAAGGTGAAGTCCTCTACCGCTAAAAGATAAAATAAAAGACTCATGTTTATATGTTGTATATGGTGGTAAAAAGGTCTTTTTGGCCTAAGAAAACAAAACTAAGTAAAATATGGGGTTTGCTTTGTGGGTTCTTTTACGCAGCCATAAGAACAATAACATAGGAACTCGTGAAATTTGTGAGAGTGGGCATGTGCGTTGAACTGCGCCAAGGACTCCTATAGAAGTCGAAAATTAGAGATATTCAAAAACGCATAGAGAAGTCCGAGTTGCGTAGTAGAGCTTCTCTAGTGGCACATAGTGATAGTTTTACATCCATGTAATCTAGATGTGGGAAACATTCAAGCACTATGAGCGATTGTAGCTCTAATTTTCATTGTGGCTCTCCCGTGGATATAGGTATTGACATTCGGACCGAACCACGTAAATCTCTTGTATCCTTTTATCATTCCTCTTTTATTTCTCTGGTAATTTCACATTAACTTATTTTCAAGATTCATTGGCCTTTTTATATTATTATCATAACAATTAGTATCAAAGCTACATTTAGTGTTTCTAGAGTTGATTTGGGGCTTTTACTTGTCCGATCATTGTTTGGAATTTTGTTGCTGCAATTTGTCTAGAACGAAATTTGAAATTAAGAAGTTTAACGGGAGGAACAACTTTGGGTTGTAGAACATTAAGATGCGTGCCCTAGTAACAACCCAAGGTTTGAAGAAGGAGTTGGATGGCAAGGATAAATTGCCAGAAATTATGAGAGAGACCGATAAAGCAAAGTTGATGGAGAAGGAGAAGAGCATAATCCTATTGAATTTATTGGATGAGGTGTTGATAGAGGTGGCCGAAGAGAAGAATGCCGCAACATTGTTGGCTAAACTTCAAGTACTCTATGTAATAAAGAGTTTGAACAATCGCTTGTATATACTGAAAATGATATTTTAGTTCGGAATGGTTGAAGGCACATCCATCGAGCCAACTTCGATGAGTTTAATAAACTCATGATGTTCTTGAAGAATGCCAATGAGGCCTTGCACGATGAGAAACAAAGTATGAGTTGTTAGCGTCTCTACCGATTCTTTTGAACACTTTTTGGATTCATAGTTGTAGGTATGCACTATGATTATCTTGGAAGAGGTCAAGTCCGCTTTGTTTTCTAAGGAGTGGCAAAAGAAGTTACGAGAAGATAACTAGCGTAAAATATGGTGTAAGGTTTAGTTATCCGAGGTAGAAACCAATGAAGAAAATTTGGAGGTAACGAGATAGAAGAGTCGTTCTAAATTGAGGTCCAACATTCGGAACCATCGATGTTATCACTATGATGAGGTGGGGCACTACAACAAAGATTGTCCGAAACACAAGGGAAACGGAGTTAAGGTAGAGTCTGCAAGCAATGGTAATATTGTTACCATAGCGGATAATAGTTCTAGTGATGCCGATATCCTAACAATCGCCACAATTTAATCGGATGATGATTGAGTGCTTGACTCTAGATGCTCCTATCATGTGACTTCTCATATACATTAGTTTACTACCTATTAGTGCATGGAGGGTGGTAAATTGGTTGTGGGAAATGATGTTGCTTGTGAAGTAATGGGGATCGGAACAGTTCCGATTAAAATGTACAATGGGATGGTGTGAATGTTGACAGATATAAGGCATGTACCAAAGTTGAGAAAGAACCTTATCTTGTTTTGTGCTTGAGTATTATGCGGGGGAAGATAGATTGCAGGTCGTATATCCTCCAAGGAAAGACATTGGTAGCTCGTTTACTAGGATTCTCCGATACTTCAGGTCATGATACAACACGGTTGTGGCATATGAGATTTGGACACATGAATGAGAGGGAGATGATTGTTATGAGTTAGAAGGTTTACTTGGGAAGTCATCGAATTGACAAGCTGGAATGCCGTGATCACTACGATAGGGGTAGTCGGTGGAGAGTGAAGTTCGATACGGTAGTTCACCGGACTTTGGAAATTGTAGGCTGCTTACACTCACACTTATGGGGACCTTCTCACGTTCCGTGGAAGGGATGTGCCGGTATGTATTGCCTTTTGTTGATGATGTTTCAAGGAAAGTCTGGCTTTTCTTCTTAAGCAAAAGAGAAAGTTGCTTGGTCGGTTCAATCCGTGGAAAGCAATGATCAAAAAATAGGAAGAAAGAACACGTGCTCGAGAATTGATAAAGGGTTAGAATTTTGTTCTAATGAGCTTGGTCGGTTTTGCACGAAAAAAGGTATGATGAGATACGTATTGTTGCGGACACATCATAGTTGAATGGAGTTGCAAAACTAATGAACAAAATTATATTTAAGAGAGCTCTCGCTCTGCTCTCCAATGATGGATTAGGTGAAGATTTCTAAACTAGAGCAATAAATACCACTTGTTGGTTAGTGAATAGATCACCATCACCAGAGATTGATCGGAAAACTCCTAGCAAACGTGGTCGGGTAAGCTGCTGATTACGCCGAACTAAGAGTGTTCGGTTGCCCTGCTTATGCTTGTGTGAGTGATGGGGTCTTTGAGCTAGGTGTAAGAAAGTGCATATTTCTAAGCTATGCACATGGGGTGAAGGGATACAGATTGTGGTGCACTGGAGGAAGATTAACCCGATTTTATATTCAGCAAAGATTTTACCTATGACTAATCTACTCTATTTAAGAAGAGAAGTGATGGATCAATTGGGGAGAAAGATCTAGATGGTATTCAAAAGCGGTAGAGCTTCAAGGCGAGCTTAGAGATGTTTATAGTACGGGAGATGTGATGGAGTCCGCAGAGTCGTTAGTTTCATAGTTAATGAAGCTTCAAGGTGGTTAGCAGAGGTAGATGAGATAGAGCGACAGCTGTATGCAGATATCAAAACAGATAATTCGGGTGCAGTAGAGACAATTTCGGTTATGGGGATACAAAGAGAGACAGCTAGAATGTTGCGAGTGACTCGGAAGAGTTATGCGGGAAAAGTGTCAAAGTTCTTCAACATACGGTTGAGAAACTATGGAAGTACCCCACTTGCTGAATATTATAAATTGGCTAGTCTGTCACCATGTACTTGGAAGGAGGTGGAGCAATTGTCCCATGCTTCACATGTCGGTATTGTTGGTTGTCTAGGTTATGCCATGGATAGTACTAAGCTTGAACTCTAACAAGTCAGGAAAATGTATATGATTAATTCGGGTATTCATTGTAATGTTGTGAAGTGGACCCTCCCGATTTTATTAGGGATGTTAGACGTCGAGTTATATTTTGGAGAATGTAGCTCAAGTAGTGTGGCAATAACTAGGTTTATGAATCTAGGTCATGCAAGGAACCCGAAAGATGGTCGATGGCTGAGCGATTATGCCTTTACTTTTGTTAGTTGAGATATGAGTTGGAAAGCATCGTTAGGAGACAATATTGTTTCATGACCGAGACTATAAACATGGTAACAATAGAAAGAGTTGAAGAGACGGTATGGTCTAACGACTTGGTTAGTGATGTTGACATGGGACATTCGGTTGATGTATTGTGCAATAGAAGTCGGATATATCACTTTGGAGAATCAAGTTTATTGGTGACCGAAAATTCTGCATCGAATATAGCATGTCGGGAGAGGATGTGATTGTAAAGAAGTTTCTTGCAGGTGGAGAATCCTGCAAACATGTGGACCGACTTTATTCCTTTAGATAAGTTCAAGCTGTGAATCGAGCTTGATAGTCGTCTATGATGGTTGAGCACCCGCTGGGCGTTGGGAGAGCCGACGTGGATGATGAGTACTATGACTTGGTTTGAAACGTCAAGACAAAGTAAAAATTGTTAAATTATGTTTCGAATTTAAGCCAATATATAAAACCCAACCCGAAGTGGATGAGTTCAAGCAGAATTTCTGACTGAATGATTACTGGTCAAATATTGAATTGTTTGTATAGGCCGCAGAGAACTGATTCTGCTAAGAGTCTCATCCGATTAATCCAAGGATCTTCCAATGTTCGTCGCACAAAAGGACCAACTAAAGCCGCTTCCTCTTTATGGTGATCGATGGATTACAGATACAATTTTGACATCCTTTAGTTTTCAAAGCTCCAACTACTAGAACATGACCTTAGTGCGATGTGAAATCTAAATGGAAGCTGAACTCAAAAAGAACATCTTCGTTCTTGTCACTTATACGTTCAAAAAAAAAGGGGGGGATAAACGACATAAATGGTTCCTCAATTTTGGCATACTATGCACTGTGATCCATGAACTTTAAATTTATTCAATGTAGTTCCTAAACTTTAGTACAATGTGCAATACCATTCTTGAACTTTTCATTTGTCCAATATGCTCCTTGGACTTTTGATAGATGTTCAATTTTGTTCCTAAACCGTTGAAAATGTTCAATGTCGTCATTCTATTAATTCAAGTTCGGGAATAGCATTGAACATTTTCATAGAGTCTGAGAACTAAATTGAATATGTACCAAAAAGTTTAGAGAGTACATTTTACAAATTTAAAGTTTAATGACCACATAGCGATTTCTATTTAACCGTACAAAAGAAAGGTGAAGTCCTCTGCTGCTAAAAGACCAACTAAGGGACTCAGGTTTATATGTTATATATGGGGGTAAAAAAATTTATGGCCTAAGAAAGAAAACAAAGTAAAATACAGGGTTTGCTTTTGTGGGCTCTTCTCTGGCAGCCATAAGAATAGTAACATAGGAACTCATGAAATTTATGAGGCTGCGGGCGTATGCGTTGGACTGCTTTGAGGATCCGACCTCATATGTATTTAAAATATTCAGAAAACGCATAGAGAAGTCCGAGCCACGCAGTAGAGTTTCTCGGGTTGCACACGGCGATAGTTTTGCATCTAAATTGAGTTATTTTATTTGCAAATATTTTGGATTGAAATCTAGGTGTTGGAAACATTCGAGCATCATGAGCGATTGTAACTCTAATTCTCCGATTATAGTAGATTATTATTACTAGCTCTCCCGTGAATGTAGATACCAATATTTGGACCAAATCACCTAAAGCACTTGTGTCCTTTTATCATTCCTTGTTTATTTTTATGGTAATTTCACATTGACTTATTTGCAAGATATTATAGTGTTTCCACATTATAATCACAACACCTTTTATATAAGCAAAGACAGGAGAAAAATTGCTAATATGAGATAGTATCTCATGGTGACTTAGAAGTACGAGAGTCATGCCAGTGTTCGTGGAGGTCTTTGCTTACTAATAAAGGTGGAAGAATCACTGATTACTAATACTATTGGTGATTATTGTTACGTTTGGAGATTACGTAAGATTACCGTTAAGCCACAATGTGATCATTTTTAACTTATGTGATGCATAGCTACATACTGCAAAGCAAGTTCTATGTCGCCTCATTATTGAAATCACTAGAGAATATGTTGTCTCTCAATGTTTGTCTTAGATTGAATTGATCTCTTTACATCTGCCTTACTACTACTCTCTTTGAAGATATCAAGAGACTTATGCATTGCTTTTGATCTTTTTTACGGGAAATTTACTGAAAAGTAGATTTTCATTTAAACTGCAACCGTCTCTATACTCTATATATTTCACACCTGTGGGACAATTTTGTCGTCATAAAAAATGAGAGATTCTTGAGAAAATTACCCCATGGGATTTTGATGACTCCAAGACTTATCTTTGGTACTAATATCTACTATGATAAGTGCGGATGATGAATTAGTTTTGTAAATGACTATGTTCCTTTTATATAAGTAAAGACGAGAAGCTAAGCTGTGACAATCAGGAGAACAAGCGCTAGTATGAGTGGTATCTCACGGTGACTTAGAAGTATCAGAGTCAAGCTAGTGTTCGTGGAGGTCTTTGGTTATTAATAAAGGTGGAAAAATCATTGATCTTGCTATCATGTGTTGTTTTATTGGTATCATTGCTGAAGATTGTCAACCAACTCATTTACGATTTGCACATGTCGATGATGAGTTTCGGATCATGCTGATGACTAAGTTTCCAATTGATGACGGCGAAGGATATGTATGAAGATGACCGTTGATGGTACAGAAAAGAGCTGTCACAAGACTGGGGTCTGTAGTTGAAAAACCGGGAAAAGAATTCAAAAAAGCAGTTGATAGGTTCTACATCAGTGAGGTGACAGCAGCATCGGACTGCATTTTAGGAAACATGCCCATGTCAGGGGAAACGATTGTATGGGCAAACCTGATTCTAGCAAGGGTCTTTGCCTGCTCTTAAATGGCTAGCTTGATCTTCCCCGAGGTCTCTAACGGACAAATTGAAGACCTCTATAAAAGAGGATCAAAGAAGCTTAGAAGAGGTTGGAGACGATATGCACTGCAGTTCTTCTTTAAGCTAGAAATCTTCACTATTCTTGATTTAATATTTCTCTGTAGAGGTTTTAGCATTGTAATAGCAGATAGCCAGGTGCACAAGTGCAAGTGTAGTCATTGTGTGCTAACAGTGTCATCCATCATGTGAAAGGAATAACACTTGATAATTATAACTTGCAGTGATGATCATAGTGCAATCCAACCGGTGTTAAGGCTGTTATCCAAGAGTGGACATAGCCTTGGGAATATAAAGTCGAAACACTATAAATCGCAGTGTGATTTATCTTTATTGTTCATTATCTTCTCTATTTGCTCACTATCTTCACACACGCTAATTATTCTCATCCTATCTCCATTACTAATTGTTGTGTTATAATCCGGGAAAGATTTTTCAAAATCTTCATTCAATCTATTCAACCCCTTTTAAGTTGTATTATTAGCCTCAACAATGGGTATCAAAGCCTCCTTGCTTGTTATCTAAAGTCTTTTACTTCTAAGGATAAAGATTTGTGTGAATGGCTAACTTTGGCGGCTTTCTTTTTTTCTTTTTTAATTCTCATGCTCCTAGCAAGCCTCCGTGCTTCGTTAGAACCAAATATGAATTCTAGAAGCAACGCATGCAAGTGTACACTGAAGCAACTGATAAACTCATGCGGGAAGTCATTGTCAATGAACTTGTACCAACAAGAGCTCCTGCTCAGCCGAATGGTGAAAACGTCTGACCAGCTGTAGTTGCTGCTGCCATCGCAGCTCTACTAGAAGAACCACGAAGAAGACAAGCTCACAATGCTAAAGCAATCAAATTCTCTCGCTCTCTCTCTCTCTCTCTCTCTCTCTCTCCCTCTCTCTCTCTCTCTCTCTCTCTCTCTCTCAATTTAACCAGATTTCTTCTTGTCTTATAGCTAAAGAAATATGGAAAAGGCTCCAAGTCACATTCGAAGGAATAAATCAAGTATGAGAAACCAAGATGAACATCCTTCTTGGAAATTAGATGAAGTCTAACGAGACAGTCACGCGAATGTTCACGTTTCTCAAAAATCGTGAATGGTCTTGCCAGGTAAGGAAAGATCTTCACTGAGGCTGAAAAAGTACACAAATTTCTAAGAGCGTTACAAAAGGAGCAGAGTCATGTGAACACATCAGTTCGACAAACAATGAGAATCTAATGCATTTCGATATGATAAGAATCTTGATGTCTTGTGAAGCTGAGCACTTAGACGATGAATCCAATAGAAAAGGTAAGAAAGTCTTTGCTTTTAAGCCAGATTATAACGATGCAGGTGAACCAACGACATCTAAGGAGGATGACGATGAAGACAAGGCACTTCTAATTAGAAGATTCAAAACCAACGACAGTCTTGGTGGGTCTGTATTTAAAATATTAAAATAACTTCTTTTTTCCCCATTATTTTTATTTTTATTAGTATTGTAAGTTTCACCCACTAGTTATTGGAGTATATCTTTCCTTAGTTGCATTTGGCATTGTTATTTTTATGTAACGTTCTAATCTCAGTTATTGTCATAATCCATTATCAACGTAAATCATCTTCCATACTTTACATTCCATTTAATTAAAATGTTAAATCCTCCAAATTATTTGTTATTGTACTTTAAAATTCACTACCAAGTTGTAACTTTTTCTTACTCTTTCATTGTGAACCAATACAAAAAAAAAAGGAAAAAGAAAAAGAAAATTGTCTGCAATGTTTTTTCTGTTTTGGTCAGAAATTGTATGCAATGCTAAAAACCAATTTTTTAGCATCTTATAATAGAAATAGCGACTTTATCATAGATTTGATTTAATATGACAGTATTTTAGTAAATGAATCGAGTCGGGTATCGGTAACTGAATATGTATTGCATATAAATTTGTTAAAACGGATTAAATGAATTAATTTGGATCGGATTTTTTAGACTCGACCCTGCCCAACCATTTGATGGCCCTTCTTATACCCGCAAGAAGGTCCGGTAAGTGCCCTTGTCTTTTGAAACTTCCGTCTTATGATTTGATGAGAAAGAGATAGACCATATACTGGATATACTGGCATTGCCGAAGCAAATCCAGTAAATGCATATTGGGAGAATAATATCCTTTTACACTAGCAAATAGCAATACACATTGATTTCCATGCTCTCCTTTCCAAAGAAATGCACAATGTTTCAACTTGGTAGGTTTTCTCGGTAAAAGTGAAGGCATCACTTCTGTGGAAACCGTGAAACAAGCCTAGGAGACCCAGTTCATGAACAAGTCCTTGAAACAAAGTGATTGAACACCTAGTTCACAGCATCGATAGTACACCACTCCTTATGACTTTCCATCACGGGTACCTCAACCGAAATGATAAGATCAAAGTTGCTCTTCAAATACAACGGTGCCACGTATGCTGGCGTTATATCTCGGCTACAATAAGCTTGTCGATATAGAACCAATGGTGAGAATTCTTCATTCTCGAGAGGGAGATCCATACAATGCCAACAGTTCTCCTAGAAACTCCAAAGTCTCTTGGTGTCTAATAGCCTCTGAAAAGCCCTCAGGTCGAACTATTAGAGCCAACCATATGTTACTCAGATCAATATGGTCAGGACTGCAAATGAGATTGGGTGTCCAGCAGAAAAGATGATGATTAAGCCGATACCAAGGAGGATCTTAGCGTAAGGTACTGGACAGGCATACCCAACTACTATCTACACTACCTATACAAAGAAATGAGTAAGCTCAACGATAGTCCTCAGCTGATATTCTTCAGCATATGCACATTTGGCTCGAAAAGAGCATCTCCCAGGAACACCAGAGATCAAATCATTCAAGAAATCAAACCCAGCGAGTGAAACTAACTCAAGAGGCCTCGTGTATGATACTAGTATTTACCCCATAAAAGAACCTCATCGTTTCGTATCACTCCATCCGCTGGGAAGTCTCCACTTCCTATGCCAATAAATTGACACTCTCGACCATGATGGAAACCCAAAATTGTACTCAAGTGGCCAATCAGCAGGGCCTCCAACTATCAGAGGCAACCAGACATACCGGGATTCCCTCAAATCAGCTGGGTTCCATCTATCAGCCATGAAGATAAATGACCCGTGAAGCCCTGCTATCGGGAGGACAAATGTACCCTGTGCAAAAAAAGTAGTCAGCTGAAATATTTTGCCTCCACCGATGCATGGATTGCCCATTGTCTCCCAAGGCCCCATGATCGACTCCGCCGCGTGGGCCAATGCCTCATTTGGTGCCCAGCCAGTGCACCCAGATGTAATCATGTAATAAGTCCCTTCATGCTTGAACAAAGCCGGAGCTTCCCTGTGTTGGCCCACGAGAATTCTCTTCACGACACGTGTAACATCGAGATAGTCATCTGTTAGAGGACCAATATGAAGTTCGCTGTTGTCCTCAGAAGAATACACGAGATAAGCCATGCCATTATCATCTTTGAAGATTGTCATGTCTCGGCTTTCAAACCCATGGGGCCGCTTACTGTAGACATAATCAAATGGACCTGTGGGATAATCACTGATGGCAACACCAACTGCTGCTTTGGTATAGTTGGCGTCATCTATGTGCATCCACATGACATACTTTCCAGTCTTTTCATTGTAGATCACTTTTGGCCTCTCTAGCACGTTTGACTTATGGAGATCATGGGTTTCATTTGCTCCTTCGGCTGCTAAGACTATTCCTTCATTTTTCCAAGTCGACAAATCCTTTGAAGAATAACAGCCGACTCCTATGATGTCAACCTGGTTTCAACAAGTACCTGATGAATATAAAGGAAGTTCACAACTAAAGGAAGTACTTAACAATGGACGAGATACCAATGCAAGCACAAAAGGCAAGATAAGTCATTGCAAATAACGGGTTAGGTCACATTGCAATACCAATTGCCAGGAAAAGATTAAAGCAAAAGGCACAATGAAAAGTGAATAGACTTGTCTGATATATCTCCTCTGCATATAATCCCAGAAGAAAGTTATAAAGAGAACTACTGTACAGACATAAATATTCTCAAGGCTCAAAAGCAATCACTGGCGATGCCATACACAAATAATCAGCTTTAGGCAAACTGAATTGGCGTAATTAAAGAAAAAATGGAATTAACTGGCCATTGCCAGAGAGAGAGAGAGAGAGAGAGATGATTATCGAAGTTTGAAATAACAGCTACACTTAAAGTTGCTTCTATTCCAATTCATCCCATCCGCATCATTAGGCCACAAAAAAACCAACATCATCCTATATTACTCCATGGCCATTAACAGCAGGCTGAAACAGATTGTAGAATTTGCAGAAGAAAGAAGGCTACCAACGCAAGATCAAGAGTGTCACACCCAAAATCTCAGTACAGCATCAAGTACCCATGAATCGGTAAGACCATTTACGGGAAAGGGATAAAGTAGTATGGAATCAGAGCTTTTGCTTTGTGTTGGTTATAGATAAGTATGGCTATACACATTGAAGATGCAAGTGAGGATACAGTCCCGCACTTTTCCAATAAGCACAAGGAAGACACGCAGTTCCTAAGGCCACGTGCCTTCAGCAACCACTTATTAAGCATGAGGAGGACATATTTTTTTCTTCCCAACAGCAACATGAACTACAGAATTGAATGTTGCTTACAACTCACATTACAGACGTGCGATACTGGCCAAGCCAAAACGCACTTACTGACATCCAGCACCAGCACCATCCTCTATACTCTCAACCTAGCCAGTAATTTCCAAAACAAAACATTCTGAATGAGATTAGGAAATCTTCCCGCCCTCATAAAAATTGTAATCACTAGGCATTTGTCATGTATTCACAGTAATGCAGAATACTTGAATCTTGAAAAATTCACTATTAGTTAAATTGGTTAAAATAAGAAAAAGAGTGCAATGATGTAATACAAATACTTGAGAGAAGTATCTCCATATTGCTGCAGTGTCATTGTCAACAGAATACCTCAAACAACTTTACACATGTAGTAAGAGACATTACTGCAGAAAGTAAAGAAACCAGATTCTCAGATTAAAGCTGACATGTAAAGTGCAATAGAATATTAAAAATTTGGTCATCAGTCAATTGAGTCAAAACAACCTAATTTTTTAAATCAAGAGCTAAACTTCTTTGAAGGCTAAGGTTGCAATTAAAACCTTAAAATCTCATAGTTGCCAACATTTGGTCACTGAAAATTGCATGCTCTCAAATTTTCACAGAATTAAGCATGATTTTGACAACAATCAAGAGATTCAAGATAACCAAAAACACAGATTGATTTAAAAGAATTAAACCCAAATCTAATGTAAACAGAGGACAAACCTGAGTCTTATGATATTAATTTTCCTTCATATATATAAAACACAGATTTTATTTCTCACTAAATTCTAACGCTTAATTTAGCCACTCAATTATCGATGAAACCCATGTATTATATTCTTAACTGGGGCCCAAATCAGGCTTTATTTCGAGAAAAACTAACAGGGTAAGATTTTCCAGTGACCAAAACAAGCGGTGATATAGGGCCCAATTGTGTCTCTCTCAAACGCTTTATGACTCAATTTACCAAACAAATCATTTAGGACTCAATAGATCAAAGATAAAATGTTTGCAACTCATATTGCACTTATCCCACTAAAATACAGAATAGCTATACAAAGACACAAGGATGTAAAAGATGTGTCATAAGAGTTTTTAGTCCACAAGCACGTAAGGTGCTTCTACACCCCACATACAATGTGAATCATCCAAAAGGAACCACTCAGCTGATTCAAAGGAGGAGACCTGCCCAGTAGTCAAGGCAAGGGACAGACCTGCCCAACAATGGTGACCATCTACATACTTTTGGCTGAAAGCTTAGATCACGACCGAATTCACCTCAGATAACTATGGTAATAACCAGAGGACATGACCAAAGCTAACCATCAGGTGGTAAGAGATTTAAAAATTTCATCTATCCTAGGAAAAGCCAGTCAGCTCAAATTTCAAAATGGGATGCCATGTGCAGTGCAAGAAACAGGGAAGGTCGACAAACAAAGATGGTTATTCTCTCAGCTAATGCTATAGGAACAAAGACAAAACTGAATGTATACAGGCATATGTTAATTAGGAAGCATAATTAACTGACTTTAGCCCCCCACAGAACACAAAGGAGACTTACAATTAAGCAGATAAATTAGATATCTGAAGGAGATAATTCTGGATCAAGCAATTGGATTTAGACAATAAGTTTGATTAAACAACTTACTCGTGCTAATCCCTTCGGGGCAAGGAAAGTGGGACCGTCTTTATATTCTCCATACCAGTAATACGTCCTCGAATGCAGATCATACAGAATACCACCTCCATGGGCCTGAATGGGATTTCCTTCAGTGTCCAACCACATCCTCCCCGGAAAGTAGTAAGAGCTATCATTGCCCATGTCCTTGGTTGGACCTATGGCACTTCGATGATCGGGAAAAAAGACATGCCTGATTTGGGAATTCTCATCAAGAAACTCATCGATCAAGGTGGTTTTCCTTTTAGGTCTCCGTTTTGCTGCACGAGGAGAACGCCTTCCACGAGGAGGAGGGATATGGATATTTTCCTCCTCGACCACCTGCAGTTCTTGAAGACTATGGTGGCTCATTCGCAGCCCTGTCTCCTCCCCTTTGCTGTCAGTTTTATGGAGAGTGGAATATAAATGAAGCAAAAGGAGGAATCCCACCAAACTCCATACCATAGCAGGCATTGAACATCTGCCCCCTGCATTCCAACCTAAAATTGTTGTGTTTCTGTGTTTGTTCCTCATCCTCATTTTCTATTCCACTTTTCTCTCTCTTCAGAAGAATGTTTCAATCTATATACAACCTACAGAGGTGTGGAAGGGTACAAACATGAGATGCCAAAACTATACAATCTATATTTCACGGCAACAACAAAACCAATGATGATTTAAAGGAATAGATGTGATACAAAGGTATGCTATATATCTTCAAAAAACTTTATCGAAGCAAATTGCTTCTTTGGTAGCTTTGCTTTTTGCATATCACATAAATCAAATGATTTCCACTGATCTGATACTAGCTCTGAAGTTTGAAGCATCTTCATCTATAACTAGAATCCAAGTCCTTTCAATTGCAATTTTCTTCCATGAATAGCGAATGAGATCCTGGTACAACCAAACAGCGCCATAATGTGGAGATAACTAGTGACTATATAGAGGCAGTAAATAACAGAGACTGCAGTGTCCAATGCACCCATGAAGCCCCTAGTCTCTAATGCACCCATGAAGCCCCTCTGAATACGTGCACTGATGTTTTACTACTGCAGAAAAAATTAGCTGTGCTCGACGTGTTTCAACTACGAATTATTTAGCCCACCTTTTCGAGGCCTTTCGTCTTAGTTTACCAGTCTAGGATTTGTTTAGTTCAGCCCATGCTATACATCTTAATTTACCAGTCTCATAGAAATATCTCCCAGTTATCTGAATAATCTGAACTCATCCTTCCCATAAATTGCAAATCTCTAGATTCAAAGGGATTCAGTTGGCCGATTCACCCAACCATCGGTAACCTTTGTAGACTTTACTGGCTGGATCATGCAGACAATCACAGCTGGATCTATTTGATTTCGAATGGAAGCATGCCTAGCCTTGATAAGAAACTTCACACAAAAACACTTGTATGCGCATGTTTGCATTTTGTTATAATTTCAGTAACTGTGACCAGATTTCATCCTTGTTTTTTATTGGAATAATATTTTGCCCTGCATGCAGTCATTTTGGGATGACCCAACTCTCTGACACGTTTCCTATCAACTTCAGCTCTGAGATGCATCTCATGCATGTGTAAGTTCTGATAATCACCAGGACGATGCATTTGGTCTATCCATAGTTAACTTGGGGCTTCTCAAGCCATGTATTAAGAAAGCCAGCTCTCTCTCTCACCTCCCCCCCCCTCTTTTCCTCTCCCGCGACATCTTTCTTATCTCCACATCACTACTTAAAGCATCTCTTTGGGAAAGAGTAAGCGAAACAGTTGAGGATGGTAATGGTCTGCTTATACTTTATCGTATGAGAGAAATACTAGAGGATGTGTTGAAGCTGATACTCTCGGAGGTGGTTGATGCAACAGAAATAGGCTACTGAAATTAACGAATGAAAGCTAGGGCAGACTGACAGAGTACACGTGAACAAGGAGCCAAATTGCTCTACTAACAATCACACTTGAACAGCAAAAAGAGCTGCTGTTAAACAAAGGTTACAATAAATTGGATCTCATGGAATAAGCTCCAAAACAGTGGACCCTTTATTGATGCTAAGGAAGGAGAAAGGAATGGTCAGACATGGCAAAGCAGAAGAATTGGGAAACAACGCTGCTTTAACAATCAGAATCCGAGAAAAGAAACAGGTTCCTACAAATCTATGTATTTTGCTCCATTGCGATTGATCGAGTCCTACAGTCTACTTAGTCGCAAACATACGCGAATATGTTTAGCCAAATTGGAACAGATGCCCTTCAGCCGTGCAAAACTCAGCAAAATTTCCTAAAAAGACGATATGTTGTCCTAATGGATGATACGAGCTCAGCTCATCTTTTCGTATAAATGACAGAGAGGGGGCAAAAGAATCGCAAACAACCCAGAATTTCTTCTAAGAATTGAGGTTCTACCACCGATTAAAAAAAATGCAACCCGGAAATTATCAGCCGAACGGCAAATCCCCATTTCGGAAATCATGTTCATCCCACAAATTTCAACTCCTCGCGCATCGTCTTTACATAGCGATCGCGACACCAGAATCGCACTATCACGAACTGAAACTCAGAGGCGCGTGTATGTCGGGTGCTGAAAAAAGACAGCAAAAGCAAGAACGCTGAACCATAAATTTGTCCGACAAGCCGCCAAACAGTTGAATTTATCATCGTATGGAAAGACTAACATCCTCTGGGAACAACTGACCTGAAAACAACCCAGTCGCGAGCATCGCAGAATTTGCAAAGGTGTAGCTTCGCAGCTGAAACTGCTTCAAGCTGACTCAAACCCAGAAAAAGAGAAGGCAGAATAGCCCTCTTCAGCTTCCAATGCGCAGTCTCAGGCGAACTTTTGCCCAATTTGATGTCAAAATCAAAACCCAGTAGAGAGAGAGACGGAGAGACGGAGAGAGAAGGTGGGTATGGTTTTCTTTGGGGTTGCGCTTTGAATTGGATCAGAAGAGGTTGACGATGATTAGGACTCGTGACCGAAGGACCCTCTCGGCTCGTGCCTGGTGTCAGTAGGGACCTTGAAGGCATCTCTCGCAGGGCATGGAGATGTAATGGCGACTCATCCATGGTGGTTAAAACTCGCCTTCCATTCACCTCCCACCCTTTGATTCCCAGTTTCTGAGTCAAATTCATGACGTGTGATCAGATGATAACGATCGGAGATGATCAGTGACACCTGGCCTTATACTTGACTTGTTCGGAAAACCGCCCTATTTCACTTCTACTTAATATTTGAAAAATAGTGAAAGAACGTTCACGTTCAAAGAGTTAACTTAGCAATAAAAGTCCGTCGTAATTATGATGGGTTAATATCACGAAAAAAAAATCGATAATATTACAAAAAAAAATTAAATTAATATATATGTGATAAATTTATTATCGACTAATATTGATTAAATTTTACAAATTATAGTTGAGTTGAATGACACGTGCGGTTGATAGATGTGCCGGTTTTTGATTTTTACCCTTCATTTCTCATAGGTACACTAGTTTGAAATTTTCGTGGTATTAATCCAATTTAATTAAAACTAATAAAGGGCAAATTTATCATATATGTGTGTGGGGGGTTTAATACCATTAAAAACTCCAAACCGATATATATAGAATTCTCTTAATATAGAACACTTTCAAGCTTATACTTCATCAATTTCTTTTGTCCAACTCTTATCAATTGTCGATCCGTACTAATATGATTCCTTTTCTTCATCGAATTTCTCGGTAATTAAGATTGTCGGGATATCGATAAAACAAAATGCAAGATAGATTTGCGAGAGGATCTTCGATCATAAATTGTTTAAAATGTCTAAGTTTACGCCTATTAATCTATATAAAACGATATCGGCTTGAGGGTACGGTTCATGGATGATTTTTGTTTAGAAAAAGCAGAAATAAATGTGTGTTTGGGATCACTCAGGGAGTCATGTTAGACTTCTAAAAGCTGTTTTGGAAGCATTTTCCTATTTTAAATTGCCAAAAACGAAAGGTTTTTTAACTTTTTAATAATCATGAAAAATTAACTTGACTAGGCTCCATTTGTTTCTTATAAAATGAACTTTGCTGAAATATTTTTTTCACGGAAATCGATTTTATTTTCCTATGTTTGGCCTTGCTTGAAAATAATATGAAATTCATTTTCGATGTTTGTCAAAGGAAAACTATGAAATAAATATTTGAGAAAAGTTCTTGAGTACAACCAAGGTCCTAATATTCGACGCTAGGGACCTGACCGAGCACTTGGGTTCGAGAGCGGGAGCCAAGGTCCCAAGTCGAGTTGCTAGGGACCCGAGCTCGACCATCGATAACCTAGGCTCAAGTGCATGGAACTCGGGCCCAGCCGCCAAAGTCCCGTCGTCGACCTTAAGGGTGGAGAATGGGATTTGAGGATACCCCAACCTCGATTGTCCGAGCCGAGCCCCGGGGTCCCAAGCTTAGCCTCGGGAACCCGAGCCATTCCCCTAGAGTCCCCAGTCCAAGTACTAATGTCCGATCGCACTTTGAAATATGGTCGAGTGATTTAAAAAGGCAAAGTCATTTTTTCTTAATTTAAGCATAGTTTTTTTGTCGGCTGTGAAAAGTTTTTTGTTAACTCGTTTTTTGGGCGAATAGAATGAGGGAAATTTACCATGAAATATGTGGTGAGATTCATATTTTCAATTTGAAAATTTGAAAAATTTGAAGTGTTTTGCAATCAAATAAGTATTAAATACCCTTCATTGAGTCACTCTAAACATAAAGCATCCCAATATTCCCAAAAAACAGTCACGTATTCGAGTTTATTTCAAATTTATCTCCAACCCATATAAGATGTTTATTAATCATGTCAAAACTTTGAAATTCAAATATAATACTTCAGTACACAACATGACACGATTATTGTACTTAAGATGTGAATTCCCCATACGTAGACCTATCTTATATTCATTACTTGTGTTGTAATATAACGCGAAAACTAACCAGGGATTTTGCAAATAAGTCAATCTGAAAAGCCTAAAAAAATAATGAGGAATGATAAAAAAACATTAGAGATTACGTGGTTCGGTCTGAATATCGTTACCTACATCCACGAAGGAAGTTAGTAAGAACAATCCACTACAATCGGATAATTAGAGTTCTGATCGCTCAATACGCTTGTGTTTTCCGCGACTTTTATACCCAAATCCAAAGTATTTACAAATAATACAACTCAATTGGATGTAATAAACTCACTGAACACAAATCGATGTATACGCAGCTCCTCCCATACAGCCAAAAATAAGAACAATGCAGTTCGTTCTTCTTCTCCTTTCCTTCACGTAGCGACGCGGCACTCTGTATCGAAAGAACCCACAATTCTTCGCTGTGCGGCTCTTATACTTTTTCGCACGGTTTATGCAGGGTGAGGTATAAAAGCTAACCCTTAGCTTTTGTTTCTTTCTCTTACAATTACCCTTTTACCCATAAAATGAATATACATGGGACTTTTTATTTTATTTTGTAGTGCAAAACTTTTCAAGATAAACTTGGAGTCGTACATGCACTGATGTACTACTGGATAATTACGAAGAGCTATCGCCCAAGAAAAGAACAAATCTTATTCGGTCAGGGGTACACCAGATTTAAACAAATCAAAATCTTCCTATGGAGCAAATTCCATAATAGAGCTCAAACTTGAGACATTATTTAACAATTTTTCACATTAGTTCGATGTTTGTAGCCAAGTGAATAGTGCTTATCATCCATGCTAACTCTTTCATCACCTCGAAAGATGATTACTCTCTACAAACGTCAATGATGCTCAAGCGGAGCTTGAGCTTCGCCAAAAGAACGAGACTTAGTCATTATGTCCGCCGGGTACTCCGATGTCGCTATTTTTTTTTCACAACAATCTTACCATTCACTAAGACATCTCGAATGAAGTGGTACACGATGTCGATATGCTTTTGTCTGCTCGTGATAAATCGCATTATACGCTAGATAAATCACACATTGGTTATCACAAGTGTATATCAACACTTTTCTATTCTACCCCAAAGTCCAAAAACAAACATTGTAACCATATGGCCTCTTTTGCTATAAAGGTTAGTGCCATATACTCCGTCTCGATCGACGACAAGGCAACGTGGTCCTGTAAGGATGCCTTCCAACTAACTATACCACCTGCAAGCATAAATACATACCCTGCTACTCGCATTCATCCAAGTCACTCGCATGGTCGAGTCCACAAAACCGAAGTGGTCTCTCTCGCCATTCTTGTCCCTCCGATATACTATACCAACGTCCGTTGTCGCCTTTAAATATATGAGAATATATTTCACAGCTTTCCAATAAGTTTACCAAGATGCTTTATATAATAACTGATTACGCTCACTTGCTTGTGAAATATCAAGCCTAGTGCATACTATAGCATACATAATACTACCCAAAAGACTAGAATAAAAAATATGAGACATATGCTCTTTCTCATCCTCGATCTGCGGTGATAACTTAACCGAAAGTTTAAAATGCTTCGCTAACGGTGTACTCACAAATTTTGTTGACGAGCATATTAAAACGTGCTATAATCTTCTCAATATATATATTTTTAAGACAAACGTAATACTCCTACGGTCCTATCATGCAAAATCTCCATGCCCGAAATTTTCTTTGCAAAGACCTAAATCTTTCATCTCAAACTCGGCACTCAACCGCCTCTTTAGCACATCAATATCGGACATATTCTTTGCTAATATCAACATATCATTAATATATAATAGCGATATATCAAAGACCTATTATCCAATCTCATAAAGTAAACACAGCTATCTATCTAACCTTTCAACTAGTCCCGACTAGTTATGAAAGCATCAAAACGCTTATATCACCACCTAAGAGATTGTTTTTAGCCCATACAAAGATTTTTTTAACAAGTAAATATGATCTTCATTACCCGAATAGTAAATCCCTCTAGTTGCCTCATGTAAATCTTCTCCTCCAACTTACCATGAAGATATACCATCTTCACATCAAGCTGCTCCAACTAGAGATTCCTATGCAACAACTAAGGCAAGTAAAACATGAATAGAAGTATGTCTTACCACATGAGAGAACACCTCGTTGTAGTCAATGTCCTCCTACTGGGTATACCCCTTCGCAACAAGTCTTGCCTTATATATTGCTTGCCTAGACACTAGGAAAGCCTTCTTTCCGTTTGTAAACCCATTTACTTCCGACAATCTTCGAGGCTCTTAGGTACTTTAACTAGCTCCCATGTCGATTTCAATGAAGCGATTCTATCTCTTCACTCATAGCTCCTAACCACTGCGAAGACTCAAAACTAGCCATCGCCTCAAAGTAAAATGAAGATTCATCTGTCTCCACCTCATCACTTACAGGTTAAAGTATAAGCAATATTTGTATAAGCATAACGTACCGGTAGTTTAATTTGCCTTCTTTGTTTGTTTACGGCTATACTACGTTGTTGCTATATTGGTTGTTCAATATCACCAACTTTAGGAACTGCGGCCTCATCTACGATCTCAACCTCTGTTACCTCCGAGGTTTTCGAAGTGTCCACCTGAAGCTCCACCTCACTACCGACGTCATGATTTGTCTATTCAATTGGTTGTGCTTCAAAACTCCTCTGTCGAAGCATTGCGGTCTCGTCGAAGATCACATCTCTAATAATTAGAAAATGAGATAACTTGAGATCGGTGCACCACAACCGAAGTAGCCTTTCACCCTATGTGTATAACCCGAAAATATGCATTTCTTCGACCTCGGCTCAAGCTTGCTATCACTCGCATAAGCATACGCGGGACATCCGAATACTCGTAATCCGGAGTAATCTACGGAGTTTCCCGACTATACTTCCTTTGGAGTCTTCCACTCGATAGCAAATGATAGAGATCGATTAATCATTAACATGTCATGTTCACTACTTCGGCCCAAAATTCCTTGTCTATTCCGGCCGCTCAAGTACGGTTCTGTTCTTCCGTTACGCCATTCTCGCCATGCCATTCTCTTGTGGTGTCCCAAATACTATGCGGTATTTCACAATTTCTTCTCTCTCTTAAAACTAGATAAAATCTTTATTACGAACTCCATGCCGTTATTGGTTCTCATGCACTTGATCTCGTTTATCCGATTGCTTCTCAATCAATGCCTTAAATTTCTTGAATCGATCAAACACATCGGATTTGTGCTACATAAAGTATATTCATACCTTCCTGGAATAGTTATCGATAAATGTTAGCATATAACATGCACCTCCTTTCAAAGGAACCGGAGACGAGCCCCGGACATCCGAAAGAATATATTCCACTAATTGCTTGGTCAAATGAATGCCCGTAGTAAACTCAATCTTGCGTTTGCTTCTCACGATATACGAGTGCTCACATAAGTCTAACTTACTTGTTTTCCGACCCTTTAACAACCCCCTATTACTCAAAGCATCGTCATACATGCCTCACTCTTGTGCCCCCAAATGCATATATCATAACCGAGTTAAATCGAATCGGACTCATCCGATGAAACTGCAAACAACTCTCGTCATGGTCTCTCTTAGTAAATAATAGAGAGAACTCATTTTTTTCCCTTTCATCATTATCATGGCACCTCAAGAGATCTTCGATACTCCATCTTCAGCGGTTTACTTACACCGATATCATTGATCGTCCTAGAGAAATAAGGCTTTTCTTGAGCTCCGGTACATGGCTCACGTCTGTCAATGTGCGCACTACACCATTATACATCCGAATCCGAACCGTTCCTGTCCACACAACCTTGCAGGCTGCATTATTCCCCAACAAAACTCTACCACCATCCGTAATTTGATAAGTAGTAAATCAATCCTTATGGTGCTTCATATGATAAGAACACCTCGAATCTAGCACTTATTCGTCTCCTAACGAACTTGTAGCCACACACAAGACAACCTC
Source organism: Rhodamnia rubescens (assembly GCA_021437795.1). NCBI lineage: Eukaryota > Viridiplantae > Streptophyta > Magnoliopsida > Myrtales > Myrtaceae > Rhodamnia > Rhodamnia rubescens. Next base: position 283,772 of record JAILYA010000065.1, on the reverse strand, counting down.
TACATCACTAGTTCTCTCCTCAAGAACGTTGGCCACATTGCTTGTGGCTTTCTCGCTTATCACCTCTATTTCTCGGCTTAGGGCAATCTCTCCCGATGTGCCCCTCCTCATGACATTCAAAATACTTCACGCGTCTCTTGGACTTTCTATAGGGTAATTTAGACCTGCTTTTATCTCTGCTTGCTATTGAACCCTGCCGTTGCTCTCTACCTCGAATCATTAGTCCTCGGGCTACATCATGCACTAGGTTGTCATCTCACAACTTTCTCTATCACTCCTTAAAAAATAAGGCGGACTTTATCTCTTCCGAAATAATCGTAGTATGCCCTATAACGATGAATCGAGTAAAGTGCTCCCATGACTCTAGTAAAGAAGCCAACAATATCATGACATGCTCTTCATCATCAAGTGTCTTACCGAGCGTTCTTCAAATCCATCATGAGTTTATTAAATTCATCTATGTGAGTTCGATAGACGTACCTTTAGAATGTTTGAACCGAAACATCATCTTCGACATGTATAAACGATTATTCAAACTTTGTCACATATAGAGCCCGAAAGTTTTGCCCACAACACCGCGGTATCCTTCTCCTCGCCTACTTCTAGTAATGCTTCATCCAATAAATTCAACAGGATTAAACTCCTAATTTTCCTTATTAACACATCCTTTTCAGCATCTTGCATCATTTCGGGCAACCTAGCATTGTTCTCCAATGCTTCGCTAAATCTTAAGTCATCAATAACGCTTCCATCTTGAGACTCCATAACTCAAAGTTGTTCCTCCCATTAAACTTCTCAATTTCAACTTTCACTCCAAACATAATTACAATCACAGATTATCCGGATAATAATCGGATAAGTAAAAGCCCTAAATCACAATCCGAATATCCGATCCAAGCTCGATATCAATTGTTGTAATATAACGTGGAAATTAACCAGGATTTGCAAATAAGTCAATGCGAAAAGACTAGAAAAATAATCGAGAACGATAAAGGACATCGGAGATTATGTGGTTCGATTCGAATATTAGTACCTACATCTAAGAAAAGAGCCAAAGAATAACAATCCATTATAATCGGATAATCGTAGTCACAATCGTTCAATACGCTCGTATTTTTCGCATCTAAATTATATATAAACCCAAAGTGTTTACAAATAAAATAACTCAATTGAATAAAATAAACTCACTGAGCACAAATCAATGTATACGCAGCTCCTCCGGTACAGCCGAAAATAAGAACGACGCAGTTCGTTCTTCTTTTCCTTTCCTTTGCGTAGCGGCGCGGCACTTTGTAGCGAAGGAACCCACAGTTTTTCAATGTGCGGCTCTTGTACTTTTTCATACGGTTTCTGCAGGCTATGGTATAAAAGCTAACCCTAGCTTTTATTTCTTTCTTTGACAATTACTCTTTTACCCATAAAATGAATATACATGGGACTCTTTATTTTGTATTGTATTGCAAAACTTTTCAAGATAAACTCGGAGTCATACATGCACTGACGTACTCCTGGATAATGACCAAGAACCACCGCCCAAGAAAAGAACAAATCTGATTCGGTCAGGGTACGCCAGATTTAAACAAATCAAAATCTTCTTATGGAACAGATTTTATAATGGAGCTCAAACTCGAGACATTATTTAATAACTTGTATCGCTAAGTTAGTCTTAGTATTGGCTCTGCATGATTTTCTTTTCACCACGTATTGGCTTTACACAATTGGTTTGTCAAAGTTTAAACTCTAGTAAGGACGGTCGCTCTAAGTGAATTTTCATAACTTTGCTTCAATGGGAAAATTGTTGAAAAATTCTTAAAATTATGGTTGGTTTGCCAATTCGGTTTTAAACCTTTTAACTTTGTCAATTGAGTTCTAAACATTTTCACATTTTATCAATTGGGTTTATCGAGTCAATTTTGGCCGAAATCGGCGACGTGGACGACGGTCGTCCTGCGTGGCGTGGCCGACGTTGATGTGGAATTATTTTTTTTTTTTTTTATTTTTCCTTTTTCTCCTATTTTTTCCTTCACTTTTTTCTTTCCTTCTTCCCTCCGCCGACCTCAGGCAAGAGAAACGAAAAATAAAAATAAAATAAAATATTAAATTTTATTAAATTTCGTCGGCGTCGGCATCGATAAGTCTTGCGTAAAACAACCGATGTCCACGTCGGTAATTTCGATCAAAATTGACTAAAGGGACTCAATTGACAAAACGTGAAAAGATTCGGGATTCAATCGACAAAATTAAAGATTTGATATTGATCGGCAAAAACTGCAACAAGTTTAGGATTTTTTGGACAATTTTACCATGCTTCGGTGGAAAAAAAATTAACACGGGAAACTGAGAAAAATTTCATGCTGCCCGAAAGAATTCGGTTAAGATGTAGGGCGCCGTGCCCGACGGGCCCGTTCAAAGGCATTCCCGCAGACGAGCAATCAGTTGAGAGATTAAATTCGCAAAGTAGTTATTAGTCGCCTTCTTCTATGATTAGTCCGAACACCCTGTCCTTTGAAAGGTGTTCGTCGCAATAAATACGTCCTTTGGTCCTCTCAAGATGATAGAACCGAAGTGGTACCGAAAATAATTAGGCCTGGTCCTCCCTATGATTGGCAATATTTATTTACATTAAATGTGGGAAGATCATGTTCCGTCCCAATTTGAAAGCCTCTTGACCAATTATAATAGTCCACGTGTATCGTCTATTCATTGTCCTCCATGAAGGTGGTTTGGGTGGGGATGGTGAGCCAAGGTTGGTGAGTTAGGGACACGACACAGGCTAGCGTCAAAGCTACAATGGAACACCAAAGCCTTTACGTAAATCACAATTGATGCCCTTTTGCAAGTAACTGCTTAGATAGATCATCGTGTCGGAAAATCCGAAATTCGCAAATTGCAATGAATGCTTGAATTTTGATAATTATCTTAAGCGAAAACAGGCGTAAAGTTCAAATTCTTTGCAATTATGACAAAACTCACAAAAAAAAAAAAAAGGAGTATAGGGTAGATTTGGCTTTAAAAATTTATGCGAGAAATAAAGAAAAATGGAGCTACATGTGTGATTAAGGGTAAATGCAAGACAAAACTAAAAAAAAGCCGGAATAAGAGAAAATGTGCTTTTCCGGAGCTTGGACAACATGATGGTTGTACGGTTTACAGGACTTGAGTATCGAAAATACAATAATAAAACTGGAATTACTTAGTTTTAAGTGAATTTGATTGGGAATCTGGCTATTCCCACCATCGAAATCTTTTCTTATTGTGATTGTTAAAAAGACGGATGCATTATATCATACAATAGAGGGACCACAATGACCAAAAATGAGCTAATCATTTCCATGTCCTTTCATGCGAGAAAATTATCTAAAAAGTCCTAAATTTATCACACTTTTGTTAATTCAGTTATAAATATTTTTATGTTTTTCTTAAATAAAAATTTAGCTTTTCTTTTTTAGATTTTAATCTAATTTAAAACAAAAGAAACAAAAAAAATTAATAAATTATTCTTTAAAATATTATTAAGAATTAGGGGTGTGCAATTGGGCCGGGTTTACTCGGAACCCGGATCGGACCACTCGAAAAATAGTCTTGGGAATCAATTCATGTTCAAACATGTCCAGGTTCCGATTCCTCTTTTTGAGAACCGATTGAAACCGGTGCGATTCCATGTTCTAGGTGGAGAGCCACCTCGGACCAATTTTAGAAATGATTTTTAGCTACTCTTTCAAAAAAAAAAAAACCCTAGCCTTACTCGCTAGTCTTGCCTGCCCTCCTTTTTATTTCATGTTTCCCATCTCGACGCACGCGCTCTCTCTCTCTCTCTCTCTATCTCTCATTGTCGCCATCATCGACTCGCCTCTTGTTGTCGCCCTCATCGGCATCGCAAAAATGCAACATAGCTCATCATCACCTTTTGTCTCATTGTTGCCAAATTGGCCACCATAACCTCTCGCTGTCACATCTGTTTTGCATCTCATCAGCACCGACGCATCTATCCGGAGTGAGATGAGTTAATCGATGCTCGTATTTTTTTATAGTTTTATGGAAAAAAATAAAATCGAAAAAAAAAACAAAAGGAAAACGAGGTTCTTGGATAGATCCGGAATAGGACCGAAAAACACAGTCGGTTCCAAAACAAGTCCAGGACAAATATGGTCGGTTCTAGGTTTCAAAACGAGAACCAATTATAATAAGATCTGTTTTAGGGTTTAGGTCTAGACCCTACCCATCGGGCCCATACTCACCCTTATTAAGAATTACCCACATCGGCGCTGGCCGATGTCTACGTCAATAATTTTTTATCAAAGTTAGCTTGATGGACTCAATTAGCAAAATATGAATATAATACATCCGCCTTTTTTAACACTCTCCATGATTACGGGTGAATTGCCGTGTGTTTTCATGTGGAGAGAAGGGGCCGAAGAACAAGTCGGCTTTCCGCCGAACAAGCCAATGTTTCAAACATAAGCCCACAGCCCACACATTGAGCTACTTACTTCCCAAAGCTAGGCTCTTGTAACATCATAACGTCTTTTTTAACACCAACTAAAAAAAAAAAACTATTTGTATAATGGTTAAATAAAACTCGGCTCCTCTTGCACATCAAATTTGGTATTATTGACTCACTGACCGTTCAGATATATGCAATTAGAGATGCATATATCTGAACAGAACTTGTCATCCTCGAAATAATGATACGCATCGTAAGAAAAGTCTATGTGCGGAAAATCGCAACGTTCCTTTATTTTATCGCTTTGTAAATGTTCTAGAATACCATGTATCTTGTTAATGGGTGTTCTCGAGTATCTGTTAAGCATACAAGATGGACGAGGAATTGCAATCCGCAAAATGTATGAATTAATTGCTTAGCAAATGCCTATGGCATTCCGTCCTAGCAAATTATCCATGGGGTTAGACATATCAAAATGGGTCATAAATCCATTTTCTAATCTCGTATGTGATTTTCAACAAAAAAAAAAACTCTCTATATATGATGGGTCGAGTTGTTGTATGTGTTGGTTATGTTCAACAAATGATTTTAAAGTAATAGAAGTGTGAAACGGATCGTAAATTGGTTATAATTGAGTTTACAATTGATTTAGATCCAACGTATTTCCTACGACTGTTCATTCATGTCCGATGTTGCGCTCACTCCTTCCGCACTTTCACTCTAATTTGTTTTTTTTTTCTTCTTGTCGAAACTTTCACGTTAGCGTGGATACGAGTGTTTTCAATTTGAATTAAATTCTTCGAAAATAGAGAATTCGACGATGTGTAGGAGTACTTTCAGAAGAAAATTCCGAACATATCATGTGGACATGGGCATGCGCATTTAAGATTGTCCGAAAAGATGAGTACGTTGAGAAGCCGAAAGCCGACGACGAAAACACCGCATTCCCGCCGCCTAAAAAGCAGGGCCCAAAGAAAAAAAAAAAAAAAAAGGGATAAGGGAATATAAAATAGAGTCATTTTCCAGAATACCGCCCAGCCGAGCTGGCCCCGCCAGCCGAACCCCCGTTCGAAAATTTAACATGTCTTATCTGTAGCAAATTAAAGCAGTACGCTGCGACGGGCGAAGAACGCGCGTGGTTCTCAACTCCCCAAATCCAGCCGCCTAGTGCCTCGGCGCTATCCACGTGGCGCATATCTACTGGTGGGTGTTCAACAAACGCTGTGTGGGAGGAGGACGCAAGTTTCGATTTGGGAATTCGGGAAACTCCTCTCCTTCGAGTTTTCCCCCACCACCCTCACTGTCGCGCGGAATCTTCGTCTCTGATTGGTGGTTGGCCCATCGAAGCCGAGACGTGCGGCTGGCGATGCATCCGGTGCGGGCGTGTCCACATCACCAAGCCGCTCACCGAATTCGCAACCGTCGGATGAGCGCCCCTTCATCTTTGCCTTTCACTATTGACCAATGACAAAATATGATATCCCATTTCACAAGATTTCAAACCTTTGTGATGATTAACTTCCTTAGTTGTTTACGACCCAACAAAAAGCAAAAAAAAAAAAAGAAAAAGGGAACTTCCTTGGTTGAAAGAAAAAAAATTCCATAATTGTTCCCATTTAAAAAAAAATTGTTTAATTGTTGTCAAAAAGTGCACAAGTTCGTGATAATTTAAAGGCTCCGTCAGTTTCATGAAAAAATAAATAATTTAAAAAATATTTTTAAATAATGACCACTTTTATTGCATATAAAAAATGTATAAACGAAAAATATTTTCATCGTGTATGCAAATATTTAAACATAAATTGTTATCGATAATGTATATATTTTTCATTAGCTAAGTATTTCACGCGATACATGTAATCAGATATTTTTTAAATCACTCGATTTCCACGAAATAAATACGGCCCTAAATTTAAGTAATTGAAAATCCGATCACGCTAGTTGCAACACATTACGAGGCCACCGACTCTATTTCTCTCCAATTTAACTTTTTTTTTTAGTATACGTATTTTAAAGCGATTCTTGAGACGATTGTCGAGTCAAGATGCCCCTTTAACGAGTAATTTATCGTTACCATTATGGTCCAACGCATCAAATCATGAAAGTTCGAATGGTAAAATGGGGCAAATCGAACGGCGGGATGAGATCCCCACTCCCCAGTGCGCACCGCACGACGTCGTTACGAACTCCAAGCTCGACCATCGGTTCCGGAGGAAAGCGAAGAGCGAAAAGGAGCGTCGTATTTCGTACGTATCCGCCACTCCTCAGAAATCATAAAGATCGCCGTAGACATACGGTGGGGAATCGCAGGCGCAGGAAGGGAAGGGGAGGGAACGAAGGTTCCTTTCGAGTTTCGTTTGTTCTTTTCGCTCGAAGATCCGTCTCTCTTCAAATCCTCTCCCCCCTCTGCCTCTCTCCGTAATCAATGGGTCTCTGGGAGGCTTTTCTGAATTGGCTGCGCAGGTTTGGCTCTTCTTCGCACCTTCTTTGCGCATTCGACGTTTTTGGATCGATCTCTACATCTCTTAGATTCGTCATGGACGTGGATTGACCTCGGAGCTGAGTTGCGCGCGAGGTTTTTTTTCCCCTCTCCGTTGTTTGAATGCGTCTGGTTTTCGCGTGCTTTTCTTCCCCGTGAAGAAATGCGCTGGATGTTTCAATTGTGTCACGTGTGCTGGGAAGAGCCCGCGGTTTCGTCGTCGGCCGTGTTGTGACGATGCCGGTTCTTGTTCCTGCGTCGGTTGCTTTGATTGTCCTTGTCCGCATGGTAATAGCGTCCGCACAGGGCCGTAATTCTTCGGACGTCTGGCAATTAGGCCAGGGAATATGATGAAGGGTCTTTCATTTTCTTTAGAATGCTTTTATTTAGCACGTGTCTTAGGCGTGGCAATTGGTGTCGGTGTCCTCATGTTCCCCTGCTCCTTCTTTCGTAGCTAAGAACAGCTCCAGTTTTGATCATTATGGCAAAATTACGGTTTTTGCACATAACAGAACATGTAAAAAGGTGACGAGCGATATCTGTTTTGGATATTGGAGTAGTTTATGTTTGTTTGTAGTTTCAAGAATTGAATTTTTCTCAATAACTTTTCTCATGGAGTTTGTTGTGCTTAAGTCGTGTCAAAAGTTGTGATATTTAGTCTTGCTTGTGTCCAAATTGCATGACAATGTCAATGAATGATCCTCCAAATATAAGATTCTTGCAGTCTTCACATTTGGCTGGCTGTAGTAAGGTTTCAAGGGGAATGGTGGCCGGAGAAATTGAGTAATATCTATGTCCATGTATTCGTTATCTCAAAAGATGTTTTTATTGGACTTTTAAACAGTTTCAACCACATGAGATTGTTTCTTTGTCTTCTGTGGCGCTCTTTTGTTTGCATAGACTAGATTGGACATCCTTTTTTTGGAGTTAAGTAATCTGCGAAGTGCTTTACCTTATTTATTGTCCATGATTCTAGCATAGGCTACAGACATATTTAAGAGAAAAGAAACTGAATTTGTTAGATTAGAAGATCCTATGGTGGTTTATCTACAAAATATGCAGAAAATATGGGGGTCCTAGTTTTCTCACTAAACCACAGTACTCTTCTTCCCTAACACATAATTTGGCCGTTCTCTTCTGAAAGATGTCACCCGACTTCAATATTTGGAAGCCGCACTTCTCTTCTACATTGTGATCCAGTGGTACTTGTAGCTAGAGATGTGCCTGGTCATCTTGCAATGCTAACTTGAATTGTGATGATTAAAGCAGATAAAGGAGAGGAGTACTATTCCTTTTATTTTAGCCCCGATACGGCAACACCTTGAGTCCTTGGTTGACCACATCCTAGGTTCACTAACACTGTGTCTTGACAGTTGACCAATAAGAAAGCTCATATTGCTGAGTATGAAGACCTTCCCATCTGTTGTTTGTAATATCAAAGACAATCTACTAGTCAAACTGATGACCAGGATCAGTCTCTTGAGGCTGCCAAATGTTTGCATGCTCTTGTCCTACATGTTTCTGTTACACTTTTATTTTCTGGGTCCTACCACGTATTCCAATGTGAATAGCTGCTTCTTTTAAGTTCCTTGAAGTAGAATATTATTCATGAGTTCTGCATGAGTAACACCTTTACTGATTGGAGCATCTTGTGATGGTGAACCTTATCTACATTTGTAACCATAGGTTTATTTAGACACTGAGTTCTGTTTTTTGATTTTGATGGATATTTGGCATGAGGAACATCCCTTTATATTCTTGTTTTATTTTTCACCTTAATTGTATCTTGTCGCTGAAAAAGGATTCTTCAGGGTCACAAGTAGACCTTTTGTGGTCACCCTATTTTTCGGGCTTGACAGTGGACTTATCTGTACTTTGTACCCCAGAAGCCATTGTGCAATTCCATTGGGTATCTATGGAAATGGCATGTGCCCGGTCTATCACCGCACAAATGCTATGAAACTAAAAGGATGGGCTCTACTTCTTGTTATAGTTTCACATTTTCTTGTTATGGAAAAGCCTATGATCTTGTGAAAAACAACAGGCATCTACTTCCTTTTTGTCTGCAATTCCTCTTGCTATTGGATTGTGCAAAATCTTTGCCTTAGTGCTCATGCAAGTAATCTATATATATGCAGCCTCTTCTTCAAGCAGGAAATGGAGCTATCCCTTATAGGGCTCCAGAATGCTGGAAAGACTTCACTTGTTAATGTTGTCGCTGTGAGTAAATTAATATGTGTACTCTGAGCTTCTTTCACTTGTTTTGAGATTTTAAGTTCTAGAGCTCCTTACGTTGTTTGCTGTTCTCTTCTTTAGACTGGTGGATACAGCGAGGATATGATTCCTACGGTGAGTCATTTTCAATTCCTTGGCAGCTCCGAGCTAATTGACATATATTTTTTACTGCTCAATTGTACTCTTTCCTTTGTCCAGCGAGTGATAGAATCTCTGAGTTTCCTTTTTTCCTTCTTCTTGTTCTTTTCCAAATATGTTTTTGCTGTTTATTTTTTTTTAAATGGTTCTCGAATATCATTTTTCAGGTGGGCTTTAACATGAGGAAAGTTACCAAAGGAAATGTTACAATAAAGTTGTGGGATCTTGGAGGTCAACCTAGGTTTCGCAGCATGTGGGAGCGATACTGTCGTGCTGTTTCTGCTATTGTGTATGGAAACTCTACCTCTTTCCTGCTCATCTTTGATTTGAAAAGCTCTTAGTGTTGACTTCTCTGACATCTTTGGCTCTTTTCTTTTGCATGTGTACAGCTACACTTATAGAAGTCATTGAATTGAGTGGCGTCTAGGATTTTCAATACGAAATATAGTTAGTTTTCACATACATAAAGGGTGCAAGATTCATGAAAATGCAAATGAAAGTTAAATGGTGACTATGTTCAAATTAGCTTTCAGAAGGTAAGATGTTGATTCTGTACGTTAGGTGGGGCAGGATGTCCCAATAAAACATATTGTGAGTCCTGACATGGACATAGTTTCAGTTTGAAGAGAAATGGGGCTCCGAGTGTGCATATTTTCATTAGTTAAGAAATGCCAATTGGCTATATACTTCGTGAATGGGATAGAGTTCACTACGCTATGAGTATCTATCATCCAAACAATTTGTTGACTTTTGACTTTGGAGAAGCTTGGAGAATTATTTTGAAGCTTGTGGAATGAATAGATTGTAAAAACTATAATGCAACTTCCATTTCCTTTTGTTGACTGTTATCATTCTAGATAATTGTGCGGGTTTCTTCAGTGGAAATAGGATTATCTTGACAAACGGTGTGATTATTTACTAGATTCTAGATGTGTCTGTTGAGTTTGCTTTAAAATGTGAACTGTCCTCTTTTTAGCAGTATGTTGTGTCATGCTTATAATAGCGTTATGTAGTGGTTAATATGCAATGTTGGATACTGAGTCTGTTTCTTGATGGAATTGAAAATCGCTGAGAGTTCTTAGTCTAGTGGAATCAAAACTGGTCTCATAACCATAGAGTAATCACTCAAGTGGGAAACAATGGTCCCAGGCTTATAGGTGTATTGTTCATAACAATGTTCAGAACTAGTTGTCCCTGGAGCTTAAACTACATTTCCATGAAAGACTGATAGAGCAACCATCTAACTCGGACTCTCCCAAGCACGTACCAAATCGCAACTTAGGGTTTGATTTTTAACATGCAAATGATTTCAATTTGAAGTCGTCACTAATCAATTTACTGTAAGTTGATTAGACACCTAAATAAAGTATTGGGAAAAATACTTTATTCCTACGAATTAGAGATTAATGAGTTTGCGGACTTGGTTACGCTAATATTTCTACGAACTAGAAATACTTTATTAGCACCCTTCCAATACCTTTCACGTATGGAGACCAGGGTAGAAATTTAGGATTTTTTCGTCCAGTAACATACTTTAAAAAAAAAAGAGCATTTTTTAGGGTCCCGAGATAAACCAGGAGACAGCAGACAAAGTCCTTGAACAGTAGCCCTTATTCCCTCTGAAAAGAGCATTTTACAAATACGTCATCTCTAGACTCACACATCAAGTTGCAGAAGAACATAGCGAAGAGGATTATCAAACTTCCATCTACTTATTCTGCCACATGTAGGCAGCTTGTTTTGGACTTCGGAGAGCAAGCCAAGCGATAAAAGAGTATAGGAGAGTTAGGAGATATACTTGTTCTCATAGTTACTATTTAATATTTCTGCGTAGTGAATGGAACAATTTTCACTGTGTTCATTCTTCTAATGTGCCTTGGGTGGAGTGTCGGACACAAGGTAGTTAAAATTTTGTCTATGGAGTTTTGAGAAAATGGAGTGCTAAATTTTGGTGAGAACTGACCAACAAGATACACTGTGTAATGCTTTAGGTCATTACTTTTATTGTAAAGCTTGTTGTTTAATGATTCATGACATAGAAGTTAGAGAGACAGAGAGAGAGGAGGCTGGGTGGAAGAAGGGAGGGAGACATGAACAGCTGGCATATTTTAGAGATGACTTGTTTCATATCAGTTTCATACCGAGGGTTATCTGATATGTTAGACAATGGTAAAGCCTACGTTATAGATGCTTTTCAGTTACTAGGACCTTCAAGTGGTTAGGGGTCCTCTGCAACTGCTGTCAGTTCCCTGCGGGTGGCATAATGAAAATTCACTCTCATTTCAATTGTTTTGTTGTCATACAGGCATTTATAATGTGCCATGTCATACAGACACATTCACAGTTATCATTTTGGCTTTATCAGTGTGGTGCCTCATCTGGAGCTATTGGTGACATCTATATTGAAGGCATTAGGTTCCAAGAAATTGCTTTTTTGCTTATGCTCTGAATGCTTTAAGAGTGCTTCCTATTTTTATTTTTCATCAATAGAAGTGTTTTCCTTACTGAACTTAGTCAATAAAAGTGACATGAGTATAATGAAGTTACCCTGCATGTATTATGCAGGTATGTTGTAGATGCTGCTGATCCTGATAATCTGAGCATTTCTAAAAGCGAGCTTCATGATTTGCTGGGCAAACCTTCTCTAAATGGTATTCCTTTGCTAGTACTGGGGAACAAGATTGACAAACCTGGAGCTCTCTCTAAACAAGCACTGATGGATCAAATGTAAGATGCCTATAACTCCCCTGATATAGTCTGAAGTTCCCAGTACTGCCAACTTGCTGCCGAAAGTATTGTCATTGGTTTTCAAAAATATCTTTCTATTTGACACTGAAAACCGTGCTTCACCCTCTGCAGGGGACTCAAGTCGATTACAGACAGAGAAGTTTGCTGTTTCATGATATCGTGCAAAAATTCGACCAACATCGACTCAGTCATAGATTGGCTTGTTAAGCATTCAAAATCAAAGAACTGAGAAGAGACTCCCCTTGAGTTGAGGTTTCTTTCTGTGTGTAATCTCTGAACGGTAACATTGTGGAGTGTTGGTGTTGGTGAGATTTTCTTTGCTAACTCATTACCCATTACCCATTATTTGATTAACTTCTGGAGCTGCTGTGCATTGTATATTAAACACATTTTACTGATTGATAACTGGAGTAAATCTTTGGTGCCCTGAAGCATTTCAGTCATCTCTCTTGTGAGAAGATCCTTCTCAGTATTGCTAAATGAAAGAATTCCAAAATTTACCCTCTCCTAAATTGAAAATACGGGTGCCCCATTTTGGTTTCCGCGACCTGGCATGGATTCTAAATGGTGGCCACTCATATGTCAAGTACGTTCTTGAAATCTTTTGCTTTGTGCCGCAACATCCAAGTGAATTAGATGACCTTGTGACCTTCCCGAACACTGGTCTTAACCCCTGGACTTTTCAGGTGGCCTTGACGCCATCCTTTGAGGCTCGGGTGCAATATGATGCTCTTGCAGAACTTGCGTAAGGCATTCATAGACGGTCTGAGATGAAAACGCCATGAGAATGAGGGAAGAGAAGTCGAGAACAACGAATCTGTAAAAAGCGTTCAATCCCCAATCCCCTAGGGTGGATCATTTTGCTTTCCCCCAATGAAGCCTCAAGCGAGGAGAAGCATCACATTCACATCTGCCAGGAAAATTGCTCAAAAAGCCATAAATCTGTTGTACTTTTATCAATTCAAGTTTAAAATTTTCAATTTTATCAATTGAATTATAAATCTTTTCGCGTTTTGCCAATTGAGTTAATTATACCAATTTTAGTCCGAAATCGTTGATGTGAATGCAAGTCGTCTTGCGTGACACGTGGTATGACTAGTATTGACGCCAACAAATTTTAATAATTTTTTAATATTTTTTGAAATTTCTTATTGTTAATCTTTTTTACTTTTTTTTTTTTTTTTTTTTTTTTTATAGTGATCGGCTAGGGTCACCGGGCCCTCACCGGCTACAAGGCAAAGCTACGATGGTCAGGGATCGAAAATATTCTGTATGGAAACTTTACCTCTTTTGAAAATAGAAAATCATTTTCACTCATCTTTCCTCTTTACACTCCTTCACATTACTTTTTCTTTCGTTACTTAAAAAAAATAATGATTTTTATTTTTCTCCTTTTCCTTTTTTTTTTCCTTTTCATTCTTCTCCTAGCCGGCCGCTAGTCGTACCTCTCTGCCGCTGCCGGTTGTAATGGCTAAATCTAAAACCTTGCAATACAGTAATGCATACTAGGGAATATCTCTGCTTTGTGTTCCACGTTTTTAGTTACTGAATGATCTCATCAGGTTATGATGTTGTTAAAATTAAGGTAAACTATTTTTCTCGTGATGCTTCTAAACTAAAATTCATTACGCCGACAAAAAAGGCATATCTTGATCGGTCTCTGGCTGTTGAGGTTGGTGCGATCGCGGTGTTCGAGTCCGGCGAACTGATGTTGGCGATGTTAATTTTCTGTGCATTCAAAAATGAAGAAGAAAGAATGTGCCGCATGAAGCATATGCTTCGATGGCGACTTGGACACTTAACAGTCAGTTAGCAACCTCAATCGCCATATCAATCTTTTGATCCGTTCATTCGAACGAAAGGATGAGATTGAATCGATTTTGAAAAAAGTACTATGACTCCGTGCATAAAAGACTTTCCGGTCAATAAAAAATTCATGCATAAAATCAAGAAAGTGAATTCCTAAATCTAAAGAGGTAAAAACACTTTTCAAAATTGCTCATCTCCAATTTTTAATTTATTTTATTTTTAATTTTTTTGTACTTTTGTACTTTTTTATGTCTTTTTCTTTTCTTTTTCTTTTTTGTTTTCTTTTTCCTTCTCCAGTTGCCGGCAATCACCGAGGCCCGGCGACAAGTGAAGGAAAAAAGAAAACAAAACATAATGTAGAAAATGATAAACTTATGAGATAATCATTTTCCAAATGAGCTCCAAACACTAGAAAATATTTTCGGTCAAATATCACTAAACAAAAAAAAATCATTTTCCTAGAATATGATTTCTTGAGTAGTATTCTCCTTTATTATGAAGTTTGTTTCGCGAAAAATGAGACTTTTTTTTAAAGTCATTTTTTAGGAAAACGAAAATATTTTTCGATTTTTGGCTACAACCAAAAAATGAATAGGAAAATGTCAGTCGTTTGGTATGAAAAATTAGATTAGATTTTTCTTGAGAAAATTATCAATAAAATTGAATTATTTTTTTCTTGTTTTTTCCTTTCCTCCATTGCCAATCTATGGCCATAGCGACTTAGCCGAGGGATGAGCTCTCCCAAGGCCGGCGAGTCTTGTCCTCGCCATATCCCGCAAGCTCAAGCCTCCTCGCCGGATCCGGTGAAGCTTGTCCCTCGCCTATGGCCGGCGATTGATAGAGAAAGAAAGAAAAGAAAGAAATTAAAAATTAAAAATTAATAATTGACCAATAAATTATTAAAATTATTATTAAAAATTATCTCCATTAGTGCCACCGTACTACATAGGATGACCGGCATCCTTGTCAATGATTTCCTGAAACCGGGCCGGATGAATTAAATTGACACAAATGCAAAAGGATTAGAACTCAATTGGCGATAAAAAAAATATTTAAGACTAAATTGATATAATTACAATAGGTTTAGAATTTTTTTGTAATTCTGCAGAAAATTCAGGTATCCTAATGTCATTGTCCCATGGATAATAGCACTATGATTCATCTAGTCTACGTAGCAATGCAAATGAAATACTTCGGCTGAATGTACCCTCCCGGCCCATTTACCAAATGTTATTGTGGCCCATTGCAATAGGAAAGTAAATTAGGCAGTAGACTAGATTGTTAAGGCCCCAAGGTGCAAATCTTTGGCCTACAATTGGCTCTTTAACTCTCCCGAAACTCTTTGAAATCTTGTATGTGCCAAAGCCTTTTTAGTAATCATTGGGCTCACTCTTAAGGAAATGAAATGGTTTTTTTTGACAAAAAAAATATTTCGGCTTCATTTATTTCATGAAAAATAAATTATTTAAAAAATATATTTTCGAAAACGATAACTTATATTGATTACGAAACTGAATTATCACTGTCCATGACAATGTTTTTACTCTATATATTTTTCTCTTTCTTCGATCGAAATGGAAGGTAAAGTTTTTTAGGGTCAATATCGGCAATGCAATTCATCCAACAATAAACCTAATACAAATTATAAAGCTACGACACAATCAAACCCGAACGAACAAAATGTTGAATTGAAATCGTACTAGTCTCTACTTGGGGTTATTACTCATTTTTGCGCTAATTGTTTTATTTTCCAATTATTTCTTCAATTAAGAGAAGAAAAAAGAATAGTAGAATGCTAAATAATAATAAGAATTATCTTAACACATTCGGAAGGATCACATCTCATAATTATTTATAGCTATTTATGTCTTTAGCATGACAACTTGATGAAAGAAATGGTGGAGATTCCGATGAATTTGAATCAAATTCATTACCAAATTCAAAATATAACTTTCAAAAATACTATAGATATGACCTTTTCTCATATAAATCGATTAATTATGAAAATAAAAAGGATTTATATATTTATTTATCGCCATTCCGTTTAAATAATAAGCAAGAGATTTCTTATAATTACAACAAGATACATAAAAAAAGGTAAATTAGTTGATATGCTAGGAGGTATTATTTCTATTAATTTAGAAGATGATGATATTATGAATTTGGATAAATTTACATATAAAAAACATTTTGATTGGAGAAATTTGATTTTTGTCTTAGAAATAAAGTCGATATTGAGTCCTGGATTGATATCGATCCCAATGGTAATAAAAATACTAAGACTAGGGTTAATAATTATCAAATAATTAAATAATTAATAAAATGGATCAAAAAGGTCTTTGTTTTTGTTAGATGCCATAATTCCTCCATTTTGGGAAATTTTAAGATAAAAAAATTGTTATCGATAATAAAAATATTTTTTGTTAACTAATTGTTTCAAACGATACAAGCGATCAATTTTCGAAAAAATATTTATTAAAAATCATTTATTTTTCACAAAATAAAGAGAGCCTTCACTGTAGTTTTTTTATTGAAATAGAGACATGTGCCATGCCATTTGCTCTAACATTAGCACAATTCATGAATGAGCACCCCTTGCAATCATTTTCGATCGAATGTGAATAATCATATTTTCTCCTTGGTTGAGCGATCCCACTAGGTGCGCATCCTTGGACATTTTCGGATTTCGTGATTTCGTCTTTTCATTTGTTTTTTTTTTTTTTTTTTTTTGGGTGCTTTCGTCGTCAATTGCTGATGATATGTGCATCGGCGAAACAATCGTTGATCACGAGACCATAAGGCATGATCCCGCTTTTTTTTTTTTTTTTTTTTTAAAAAATATTTACAAAATTATTTTTTAAAAAAATATTACTAATTTAGGTCTCGCCGGCACTACGTGGCCCTTTTTTTTTCAATTCATTTTTTTAATTATTAGTACTTATAATATTTGTTTTGTTTATAATTTTTTCTTGTGAAACTTATCTTTATAATATAATAGCAATAATTAATGTAAACAATTATTAAGATATATAATTAATAAATAATGTTGTAATTATAACATTAATTAAAAATATTCATAAAATAAAAAAGAGATTTTCATATTATATAATAATCGTCAACTTACCAATTATTAAAAAATATTTTCATATTTTTTCGAGAGGATGGGCCTTTTTGTATTTTTTAAATTTCATATTTTTAATTATTTATACTTATAATATTTATTTTATTTATTTATAATTGGTAAGTTGATGATTGTTATATATTATGAAAATCTCTTTTTTCATATATTTTATCAATTTTATTTTATGAATATTTTTAATTAATCACATAATTAAAATATTATTTATTAATGATAAATCTTAATAAAATTTTACATTAATTATTGCTAATTATGTTATAAAGATAAGCTCACAAAAAAAAATTATAAATAAAGAAATATTATAAGTACTAATAATTTAAAAAAATGAAATTGAATGATTAACCTAGCGCTAGAACTTCTTTTTTTTAATTCATTTTTTAAATTATTAGTACTTATAATATTTATTTTATTTATAATTTTTCTTGTGAAGCTTATCTTTATAAAAAAGATCTATAATTAAAAATAATATTGTAATTATGTAATTAATTAAAAATATTCATAAAATCAAATTGGTAAGATATATAAAAAAGAGATTTTCATAATATATAACAATCATCAACTACCAATTATAAATAAATAAAATAAGTATTATAAGTATAAATAATTAAAAAATATGAAATTTTAAAAATACGAAAAAGGCCCACCCACTCAAAAAATACGAAAAATATTTTTTAATAATTGGTAAGTTGACGATTATTATATATTATGAAAATCTCTTTTTATTTTATGAATATTTTAATTAATTTTATAATTACAACATTATTTATTAATTATATATCTTAATAAATTTTTACATTAATTGTTGCTAATTATATTATAAAGATAAGTTTCACAAGAAAAAAATTATAAACAAAATAAATATTATAAGTACTAATAATTAAAAAAAGAAATTGAAAAAAAAATAGGCCAACATGGGCCTTGCTCAACCAGCGACTCACCTAGTCGAGCGAGACCCAAATTAGTAAATATTTTTTTAAAATAAATTTGTAAATATTTTTTTAAAAAATTAAATTGAAAAAAACCCCGATCCCGCCAATCACGCATTCTTATGGAACCAAATTTAAGTTTTCTTTTTTCTCTATGCGTATTTGCTAGGTTCATGGCAATTAAATCGAAAAAACTTACTTGTACGAAGCATGGCAAAAATTAAATATTAGACAAAATGCTAGAATAACAATGCTTTCATTTTTACATATATATCCACACTTTGTATCCATACTATTTTTAGGAAAAATGACACACGTTTTATGTAAACTTTAGCTCAATTTACAATGCCATTTCTGAATATTAGCAAAATATGTAATATTGTCCTTGAACTTTTCATCTATTTAATGTGATCCTCGAACTTTTGGTATGCTTCCATTTAGATTCATGATACGAAAAATGTAATTGTCAAACGCAGGTATTCAATCCCATTGCGATGCATTTCATAGGCCTTACACTGTAGGGTCTGACTTTTAGCATCTCACTAAATTCTTACTTGTGGGGACCAACTTTTAGAATCCAACTAAATTCTTATTGTAAACATAAGTCTTCCTGGCCGTACTTCCAAGATGAGGTCTTATCTTACTATTCTAAGATCTAAGGATCACATTAAACATCTTCATATAGCTCAATGATTAGATTGAACATGATTAAAAGTTTATAGATGACATTGCATATTGAATTAAAGTTCGTAGATCACATTGAATAAATTAAAAGTTCATAAACGAAGTGACCTCATATTTGACATAACAAAAGATTGATTGCTCGGATAACCACCCATTTCTATTTCCCCACAATCCACACTTCCATTTTCGGGACTATAAATGTGTGGAATTATACAAAAAATTTATATACCTATTATTTTTGTACCAATTCAGTCCTGAAGCTTTTGATCGTGCCAATTCAATCATAAACTTTTTAACGATTTGCCAATATAGTCCTTTAATCCAATTTTGATAAAAAAATTACCAACATAGACGCCGACCGTTTTATATGACATGGCTAGCTTGATCTGGAAATTTTTTTTTGCCTTTTTAATTTTTTGTGATTTTTTAAATATTTTTTTCCTTTAATTTTTTATCAACCGTAGGCCGGCGATGGTTAGGTGGCGACCTTGCCGGCTGGAGTTGTAAAAAAAAAAAAACAAAGCAAGAAAAGGAAAGATAAAAAAGTAAAAAAAATTAAAAAATATTTAAAGGTGAAAAATTTGTCCATACCAATGTCGGTCATGCCATGTAGGATAGTTGACTTCCATGTCGGCGATGTTCTAGCAAAAATTGGTTAGATAGACTACATTGACAAATCGTTAAAATATTTACAACTAACTTGGTACTATAAAAATGGTTAGGACCGAATTAGTACAAATGCGATAAATTTAAGATTTTTTGTACCATTCACGTGAAATAATCACTTTTACGATGACGATTATAATGTCATGAACACCAGCCTAGTGTATATATTTTAATGGTTGGGTGATTCACCTATTAAAGTAATACATGAGTCGAGTGACCGTTCAAATCTTTAAGATTGAACTTTTTATTTTTAAGACTTTGTTTGTTTCACGAAAAATAACTTTTAAGATTTTTTTTAAAATTTTTGGTATTTAATTAATAAAAAATAAACTAATTAAAAAATATTTTTAATGAACGGGAAAAATGCTTTCGAAAAGTGGAGAAGATATTTTGAAATCATTTTCCCACGTTATTGAGACCATTCTCTATCTCTCCTTTCTTCTCTCTATATCTCCATGCTTCTAGCTTGGATCGCTCCGTCTTCGTCTTCTCTCCGTGCTGCCTCCGCCTTCGTGGTTCCAACTGCTTCACCTATCTCTTCTCTGGGTTGCTCTCTGCCGCCGCCACGAAGCTCCCTCCGGTGTTCGATTTCTGCCTCTTCGGAGATGACTCCCTCACCTCGCCTTCTCTTCATCTAC
This sequence comes from Rhodamnia rubescens, assembly GCA_021437795.1. Taxonomy (NCBI): domain Eukaryota; kingdom Viridiplantae; phylum Streptophyta; class Magnoliopsida; order Myrtales; family Myrtaceae; genus Rhodamnia; species Rhodamnia rubescens. Next base: position 263,866 of record JAILYA010000065.1, on the reverse strand, counting down.
GCGGCAAGCCTCGCCCGAGTCTCTGGCGAGGTAGATGTTGCCCGAGGCCGACGAGCGTGACCTCGCTCAATGCTGGCGAGGCCGACAAGCTCAATCTCACCCCGATGCCGGCGAGACTCGAGCTTGTGAGATATTCGATCCTCGCGAGGAAATCACAATTCTCCTTCGACTCGCTCACGAACTACAGGTCCTTGGCTGCGTATCTGCACATTCGCCGGCGCTGCATGCCGTGAGGGCATGGTCATGGGAGGGCGGCAAGTCTGAAGGAGGGGCGGCGGTGCCGGCTGAGCGGGTGCCGCGGCGGAGCCAGACCATATTGGGATGAAATGTAGAAGTGCGAGGTCGGGGACGAAGGATTAAAAAAAGAAGCAAAAAAGGCATAAAAATTTAAAAATTTAAAAATCTCAATTTATTTTTTTGTAATTGTTTTAAGAAAATCAAATCATATTTTTCATATCAAATGGAGAAAAATATTTTGTAGTTCATTTTCACGGTTTAGCCTAGTACAGAAAAATATGCATCTTTATTTCGTGGAAACTAATTGATTTGAAAAATATTTTTTGAAAATGATAGTTTGCATCGCTTAAAATAATTAGCCAATGAAAAAATGTCAATACTATCAATTATAATTTATGCCAAAATATTTTAATAGATAATAAAAAAAATTATTTAATCGTTTTTGTAGAGATGCAAGCGTTTATTTTTAGAAAAATATTTTTAAATAAATCATTTTTTGCGTAACACATGAACAATGAGTTGTTTAATATTTAATTATCCTATCACTATACCTCACACATAGTTTGATTCTTTTACCTAGTACTAAACGTGCAAATATTTAATTGAAAATGCAAATAGATCTTGTGAAGATTTAAAGCCAAAACTTTCTCCGATATCATATAAAATTTTGTAGAATCACGTTTATTACTCTAAAAATTTTAGGGAAAATTTTTAAAAAAGCTTTAAGTGCCCTTATTTTCTCAAATAAGGACTGAAGTAATTTGTTTCAAATAAGAGTTGAAGTGGTTATTATTATTTCAAATAAGGGCCTCATCTCCCGCCGATCGGTTGGCCAAATTTTTCGATCGATCAAGGGTATTTTTGCAAAATTATAAATTTAATCTAATTTTTTATTAAATAATTTAAAACAAAAAAAAAAAAAAAATTTTAAAAAAAGGAAAAAAACCACAGGCGGGAGGACGATCTCTTGCATGTGGTCCGTCAAGGGCCAACGACCTTGATGACCGGCCCTCACCTCGGCTTGGAGAGGGCCACGACCCTCTCTTAGATTTGGGCGAGAGTCGGAGGCCCCTCGCCTAGGTCCTGGAGGGCCATGGCCATCGGCCGGAATCCCCGGTTCGGTGGGCCGGAGGCCACAGGCGGGAGGTCAATTCTCTTGCTTGTGTGTGTTCCTTTTTTTTTTTTTTTTAAAATCTTTTCAAAAAAAAAAAAAAAAAGTTAAAATAATAAATGACCAAAATACCCATAATTAAAGTAACTACTTTTAAAGACTTTTTTTAGTCAGATTAATTGGATAATATGTATTTTAGGCTTTTTTTGAAATAATATACCTTTAGATTTTTTTTGACGTAAATGAAGGCACTTGAGACTTTTTTTTTAAAATTTTTCCAAAATTTTAATCAGCTTTGTTCTTTATTTTCTTTAAAAATAATGAGAGTTTTCCTTCTTCTTTTTGCCCTTTCTGGCAGAATGTAAGCTCCATTCATAATAAGAGAGGGAGAGATTCATGATCGATTAAGGACGGGCGAAGAAGATTATTGACACTGAAAATGGCGAAGTCGCTGCAACGCTTCTCGAGCCAAGCTCTCGCACTCCGCTCGTCGCTGTCGGCGGCGTCACGGCCTTTCTCCGCCGACGCGGACGCACTGGTGGAAATCAAACCAGGCGAGGTTGGCATGGTCTCCGGTATACCCGAAGATCATCTTCGCAGGCGGGTACGTGCTTCTTTCCCTAATATTAAATCCTTGTTTTAGTGCTTTTCGCCCTCACTGTAAGCGTATAGGTTATTTTCGTAGCAACACGATCGAATCTGGTTCTTCGGGATTGTCTCGATTTTATGTACCTGTGAGTTGCTGCTTTGCGGGCGTCTCCACGTCGGATTTTGAGAACCAGAGTCGCAATTAGGGTTTGGCTTGCGGCGTTTCTCGCTGTGCTTCGGTTTTGACAATATATATATATATTTTTTCCCTGTAGAGGTAGATAGTTATTGCGAAGATGGGGTATTTGTGGCATTGAAATTCAAGTTTACCGATCACAGCGCATTGGATGTTAATACAGTTAGCAGTGACACGGTGAAGCCACTTAGTTGTTTCTTTTACGTTTTTCTTGTGTTCTGCAGTTATCACTTTCATGTTCTTGTTCATCTAGGTAGTCAACTTGTGCGATTATGAACGTCCTACAGCTATCAGAAAGATTTCACAAAGTCTAAAGAACTCTTTTCAGCATTTTGAATTTGCGATGAAGAAATTTTGTTAGCTACTATACCGTGCTTTGATTTTGCATCATTACAGTTGTTAAATCATATTTAATAGTGGAATTGAAGCTCTCCTTTCATTCAGGATCATTTTAATATTCTTTACTAGAGCTTATCTTTTTTCCTTGCGATTGATATTGAGGGATGTGTATCATAATACTGGCTTTTTAGAACGTTTAGTTTGCTTCTCCACATTTAATCTAAGTATGCGAGGCCTTGCTCCTTGTGAGTGATTACTTAATTTAATGAACTGTTGGCCTTATGCATTCGGAAGAGTGATATCTTCAGGAGATAACTATTTGCATTAGATTGATACCTTACAAAATCTACTCTGTCCCATCTTTCCACAAAAGCCATCACATTGGAGTTATAGCTGTCTCTTCTTTCTCTATATTCCCTGTTCTTAATATTCCACTTCTTTTGCAGGTGGTAATATATTCACCTGCAAGGACCGCAACTCAACAAGGATCAGGAAAAGTGGGAAAGTGGAAAATTAACTTTTTGTCAACACAAAAGTATGTATTCACGATCTATGTTGGTCTCCATTGATAAGCTATTTCCCAATCTTTGGATTAGTGGATCCAAATATATAGTTTTAGCTGAATGCAGCATAGCGCATCTTTCCTCTATTCAACATATTGTGTGTTGGCTTGTTGCCCCCATCTACATGTGAAGATGTTTTGTTACTTTAATAGATCATGAGCAAGCATGCAGTGATTCCAGTAACCTTTTTTTTTTTTTTTGCAATTATGAGCATATATTCCTTTCTCTCCCCATATAATGTCCTCGAGACACTCATATTTGTGTACAAAGAATGAATGCATGTATCCCTTATAAATTAGGTATCTAGAAGTTCATCACATCTGATAAATCTGCATCTTCATTAAAATTTTAGGTTAGATTGTTGATCGGTTGCTGTTTTACAATCTACTTGCATTTTCACAATTCTCTTCTCATGTAATCGTGGCAACTATTGGTTTCCCATTATGAAATTACAGCTTTTATTTATTGTTCTCACAGTTAATAATGATGATAACTAGACTCTCACCAATAAATTAGGGTGACGTTCTAATGTTTATGTATCTATATTTGGAGATGGATTTGGAACCGCTTTAAGTTGCCTGGAAGATCTTATATCGCAACGTTTTTTTTTATACTTGTGCGTATTGTGTGTTTTCTCATTGAGTTTGCTAGTATATGATTTCTTGTGTGATTGCATTTTTTCAAAACATCCTTTTCAACCCAATGAACCCTTCTTGTGTTGTGACCCTTATCCTAGCCAACTATTGAATACTCATGTCTTGAGTATGCTATCTTTGTTTCTAATTGAAATATTCTGCAGGTGGGAAAATCCATTGATGGGTTGGACATCCACCGGAGACCCATATGCTAATGTTGGTGATGCTGGACTGGGTTTTGATAGTGAAGAAGCTGCAAGGTCATTTGCTGAGAGACATGGTTGGCAGTACTCGGTATGTGTAGAACACTGAATTTGTCTTTGAATTCTCTTATCCACTTTCTGCAGATGCTTTTAGTTGCATTTTTGCTTGGTCCTCTGGTAATCCCTTTGGAGAGTTGAGTGTGCATTTTCGTCCGTATGCTAATATATACATATAGAGTGGAATGGATTGGGTTTCTGCATGTTGATGTGCACACCTTCTATGGCTAAACAAGTCTTCCTACATATGTCTAAGCACTTAAACGAGGATAACAGTTTTCTTTTTATGCATTCCTCGTCATTTAGGATTTCAGGTCATGCATATTCTTGTTAGTTTAGTGAGAACCGGAGGGCAGCTGCATGATTACCCCATTGTTACCTGGAAGTCATTGGCTGCAGTGACTAAACAGATAATCCCTGCAGTAGATGCTTTTTAGGCCTTGTAATTGCATGACCCTTCTACATTCTGGACGTCTTCTCTTCCTATTGATGGAAGCCTGAATGAGGAGGAAAGTAGTTTGAGACTTTCTGTTTCCTTCTCACTTATCTGAGTACAACCTTGTATATATTTTCCCACTTTTGTGTTTGCTAGTTTGTTGTTACCGTTTAAAGCTCATGATAATTGTGGCCCAAATACTTGCTGTTACTGTTGCGTGAACTTTTCTGCCAAAGCATCTATGATTAATGCTCATGATGCTGTGCCAAGGATTTTCGAGATATTAACATTTGGGTATTTTCAAGGGACTTATACTTGTAGGCAATGAACTTCAATTAGCTCAAAATTCCAAGTCATTGTTGAGCTGCGTATGATTTGTATTTATCTGAAATCATAAGGGCCTTTTTGTTTCTCTATATTTTGGGGCATTTTGCGGGATTTGGATGAGTAGGAGAAAATCTTGTAACTTTTCCAAACTTGGCCTCACCAACTTTTTCCCAAAATGAAGTATTGATGAATATTTTTGTTTCATATTTTAGTTGGAGCAGCTTGTTTGTAAGTAGTTGTTTCTTGTGTGGTTCTTTTCTTCTTACTTTCAGATTGCAAGAGATTTATTCATGGGCGTTTCAAACATATTTGTCTATATAGTGAGGATGTACATGTGAGTTGTGCTAGAGAATTCCCACGTTGAAAAATTGATGTGGTGTGCAGCAGATTATCTATCTTACTTGGCCCATAACTCATTGGCTTAAGCATTTGAGTAAAGGTTGGTTCAACTGAATATGTTGGTGGGCTCGGACTTGGACTCTCTTTTGGCAATCTCGTAAAGAAAGTATTGGGTTTTTGTTGCGCACTTTCAACAAAATGGTATCGGAGCATATGGTGAATTGGTGGGCTCCCAATTTGTTTCGGTGTTTGGTGAATATTTTAAGGAATCAATCTGGTGACTAATGCAGTTTTCATGCGATGGGCGTTGTGTGTGTAGCAATGTGGGCCCATTGCCAAGACTTCATGGTTTGGACCAGGGATGAAGTTAGGTGTTGAATATTCAATTTGAGATTTGTTGGTGCGAAAAGATACATAAATTAAGAGGAAGCAGACATAACACCGAGCTCACGTGAGGAGGAGATTGTTAGGGTGCACGTGTGAGTTGTATTAGCGATGTTCCATATCGAAAAATTGATGTGGTGTGGAGCACTTAGTATATTTTAGTTGGCCCATAACTAATTGACGTAAGTTTTTGAGTGAAGGTAAGTCCAACTGGATATATTGACGGACTCAAATTTGGGCTCCCTCTTAGCGATCTCCCAAGGCGAAGATATCGGGTTTCTGCTGCGCGCTTCAACATATGTGTGTGGGGGCCAAATGCGCTTGTGCTTGTGTTCCAAAATGAAACTTCAAATTGGCAAGCTGGGTGAATATCAAATTGTCACTGATGAAAGTTATATTGCTGTACTTATTGCAAGTATACAGACAAATGAGATGAAGAGGCTCTCTTTTATGAACTTTTGGTATTATTATGGCCGCATGAGTTGGTTGGGTCAAAGGGTAGTGTTCTTTCTATTGATAGGATTGCGTAGAGAATATCATCCCACGTAGGAGTCGCTTGGATGCTCAACCTCTCAGTTTGTATTGGCAAATATCAAACAAGCTAGAATGGGGCAAAATTAATTTTCTGTGTATTTCTTTCTTTGCTTGTTCCTGCTGAATACCTAGATGGACATCAACACCGTATTCAGCTCAGTGTGCTTCAGCTTATTGATGTACTAATTTTGCAAATTATCAAGAATACATGCAATAGCAACTCTTTTTTTTTTTTCCTTAAAGTTTCTGTCATGATCCAAGATCTCAGTTGTATCTCCAAAAAGCCACAATTGAACGTGCTTAATTTATTTCTGCAGGTTAAGAAGCCTCAAACCCCTTTATTGAAGGTATGGGTTCTTCTCATGGGTGCTGTATTTTTTTCCTTGGCCTTGTCATAACATGTCATTCTACAGTATTTGCATGTGTGAGTGCCAATGTAAAATATGTTGATTTGGTGGGATAGATGTAGTGTTGGCTGTACATGTCATTTGTTTCCCCCTTATCTTGACAAAGATTGATGTTATGTCGTCATTTTGCTTGGTAGTATTTTTTAGGCTATTGATTGTACTAGTGGTCTCGATAGCATTTGGGCATCTGATACTCCATTACATTAGGGCAAGACTTATTATAGATAGTCTTTTATTAAAGCTTATAGACTCGTAGAATAAAACTTCGACCAGTGTTGGATTTTACTTCCCTTTTTCTTTCTTTCTCATTTGTTCTCGTCAACTTGCATCGTCAGTACCTTGGGGAGTCTTTATGACTTGTTTCCTTGCCTTTCCTCATGGTCAATCTTCTGCCCCTTAATTTATCTTTTGATTACTGGGATTTTTCCAGCCAATTTGCTTTAAAGGGCGCTATTATGCTACTAGTACAATGGTGGCCAATAGCAATGGTTATGATGATCATAGCCAACATTTCTTTGTACTATTATCATAATAGATTTTCATACTTACGAAAAGCAAAAGCACAACAGCAGCAGCATCAACGGCAACAACTGTACAGTCATATCTTCTTTGTAGATGTTTTTAGTTGTCAACTAAAAGATAGGGCTATACTGCACTATCTGAGAAGAGAACTGGCAGCAAACAGTCTTATGGCAAAGTGCAGAACCAATAGCAATGTGATGGCTTCTTTTATTACAGTTTCTGTCTCTTCCCTTATGGTACATTGCTCATTTTCTAGGGTGTCATCCGGCTAAGCGCCAAGACATGGAGTTGGTTTCCATGAAAAGTGTTTGGATCAATTTTTTAATCCTCATGTAGCTTTTTTAGTGTTTTGCAAACGTGTGGATGACAACTACGTTAGGCCTCTTATGGTAGATTGCACTGAAGAAGAGATTGGATCTTGTGTGTTCCATTCATGAGGGATAATGAGTATAAATCTTTATCCATTTTATAGAGCAATGGAAGAAGAAAATAAAAGCAGAGTGATCCTTTTCCACTGGCCTAGGAAATTTCCATTGCTGATTGTTAATATTTTCTTTTCCTGGTTACTGCAGCCAAAGGCATATGCTGACAACTTCAAGTGGAAGGGCCCTCCACAAAACTGAGGAACATTGATCGTTCGGCTTGCCCTTATTTTGGTCCATTTCGAAGAGAGTTTCCATCACAAGCTGTTATCTTCTTTGTCTTGGACATAGTCCAGACTCCAAACCTCGTTGTTCATTGTTGTGTGCCGAACGGATTCCTGCTTCATGATAGCTTTGTGGTTATAATAATGGGCTAGAGAATGGTTCTTTTTGCCTCTAACCTTTCCAATGATGAGTGCATGTATTGTTCACGACTTTAATCAAGGTTGCACTCTATGTTTCAGTTCATAAAGCTGTAGAAAAGCTGCAAAATTCGTGCAATAAGTGAAACCATTCTCGATGCATGTCCGTGCGACTGCTATAGACATATATGACACTCGATGCTTGAAGAGCATGAAGTGACGGTTGGTGCTTGGAGATTGCAGAGGTCACAATGAAAAGAAATTTTCTTTGCATAACTAACACAACTTCAGAAGCCAAACTATTTGTCTGTTTGTTGAAGGAAGGAATTGGCTTTGGTGTGAATCTGAAATGGAACGTAATCACAAATTGCAAAGGAAAGCACATTTCATTCCTCTGGGAGACCGTGTTATGGGTTTTGTGGTTGACTTTTGTTCTTGTTTGAATAACGTGAACAGTTCTGATTTGTTCTCACCACAAAAAAAAAAAAAAAAAACCTTTTTGCCTCCTTCATTCTTGAACTTCGCTTTGCAACTTATAACAAATTTGCATGAGCGGAACGACTGATGTAAACTTAATTTAACAGGGGCACCCATGAAAACTGCATGCTCAAACCACTCACAGAGCTTGATTCAAAACCCTAACATCTCTCTGCCATGACCTGCCACCATGAGAATCCATTCCTAGTGCGACCACCATTGCCAGAGCTAGCACGAAATCGCCATCACCTCCTTGCTCCCCTCCCTTTTTAATGTCTCGATTGAGGTCTGTGACGCAGATATCCAGATTGAGGTTGCTTGTCTTCAATTATGGTAAGGTTCTAGTCATCACTGAACGCTGATCGAATGTCTACATTGCTTAATGGCCTCCTCATTTTTGGCTTCGAAAAGGTCTGTAGAAAGGGAATAGAGAGAGTTGATAGATATCTGGTGGTTGAGGGCGGCCGTCCGAGTCTTTGCCATTGCCAGAGACTAGGACGAGATTTGAGAAAAAAGAATTGCTCATACTGATTAAAAAAGAGATGATTTCTGCAAAGTCAAAGAACGTCGATCACAACTGATGATGTCTAGACCCAAGCAAAGTATTGATGCTTTGTCACTAGAAGATAAATTTAGTTGTATTGAGTATCAAATTTCTTTTGTTAGTCATGTACAACATTTCAAATTGGCATGACTTAGAATTTTTGACCAAGTAATTCATTTTTAATGAACCACCGGGAGATTTGCCTAGCGATTACTCTTTTCATTTGGAAAGAGGGAAGTGGGGCGTTCAAATCCCCACATTCGAGAGAGTGGGATGGGGACGCACACAATGTTTCTCCTATAGTAAAATATGATAGGATAGAATTAGACCAACAAAAAAATTTTATTTTTGGTGAATTTGTCCATCCTTCGAATTTTTCAATGACTTACGACGTCGGCTTTGTTCGAAATCTCACCCCAATAATTGACGCTAGCCACAATGTCCAAAGGCCATCTTTTTGACCCCACCGCCCCCCCCCCCCCAAAAAAAAGCCTTATAGGTTGACCTTGGGTTCACCTATTAAGAGGTACACGCCAACTCTTTGGGGGTGCATCATCCATTATATTTCAAAAATAAATTTTTATATTTTTATTTCTGAGTGAGTTTTTGAGGAAAAAAATAAGTTTAATAACAACATAAAATTTCTGATCTTGAAACAGAAATTCGTTTGACAACAATTTGAAAATTTATACTTCTAAAAATTATTATTTACTATTTAAGAATAATAAAAAATTATTATTTAACTTTTACTCTGGCGAGAGCGGTGGTTGCAGGGCCGAAGGTGGGTGACGGTGGCGGCCAATGGCGGTGGGCGATGGTTGCGGCGACCGGTGGAGGGTGGCGGTGGTTGGCGATAGGCGATGGTCGGTGGTGGGGAGCGACGGCGAATGGTGGTCGGGCCGTGGCCGACTAAGGACAGTGGTTGGTGGCGGCGAAGGCCGGCGGTGGTCACGGCTATGGGCGGCGACGGAGGTCGGAGGAGGGTAGAGGTGGGTGGCGACCAATGGTTGGTGGCGGCCGACGGTGAGGTGGGGGCGACGGCGGGCGGCCAACAACCAAGGGTAGTGGTTGGCGGTGGTTGGCCATGGTTGAGGCCGTTGACGGTGGGCGGCGATGGTTGAGTCAATTGGCGGTGGGTGGTGGTTGGCGGCGGTGGTAGCCAACGGTGGGTGGCGGCGGCCGGCCGTGAGGTGGGGGCGACGGCTAGTGGTTGGTGGTTCGCGGCGACGGATATTTGAGAAAAAGTGAGGGGTTACTATTTTTTATTTCTGTTTCTTTGTGAAGCAAAAATTTTTCTGTTTCTTATTTCCCTGCCAAATGTATTTATGAAATAGTTTTTTGTTTCAAAAATAGAAAAATAGAATTACGTTACCAAATGAGTTTCTAATCCAAATATGTTCCAGAAATAAATTTGGAATAGAAACATAGAGGTAGAATGATTATCATGCACCCCCTTTCTCTCTGCTTCAATTCTCTTTTTCAATTTTCCCATTTTTAATGCAATGTTTTTTTTTCTTTTCTATTTATAGCATTACTTTTATTTCTTTGCAAAATTTGAAATACTAGGACAATACACCATTACCTCCTAAAGTAAGGGACACTTGTTACGAATATTCCATTTAAACCATAGCCACTCCTTTCGCTAGTAGGTGTATAAGCCCATCACCGCGACTCCACTGGTGTGCCGAAAGTGAGGAAGTCTCTTCGTATCAGATGGCAAATGTGAGAAAAATTCCAAAAGAGTAAATTTATTGTATAGGTGTCAATTTAGTCATAAACTTATAAATTTGATCAATTTAACCATAAATCTTTTGACCATTATCAATGTTGTGCTTCCAGCCAATTTTGGTGATGCGAATGCTAGATATCCTACATGACACAATTAGCGCTAACGTAGATAATTTTTGTAATTTTTTTTAAACTGCAAAAAAAATCCACACCAAGGTCGGTAAATGTCACGTTGGATAACTCGCACTAATGTTGATAATTTTTCATTTTATTTTAAGTTTCTTTTTTTAAAAGAAGAAAAGAAAGAAAAATAGGAAAAAAAATTACAAAAATTATCCACATCAAGTACAGCCGTTATGTGTTAGATAGCTTATTGCGCGTGAACAATATTTTTATTTTCTTTAAAAAAACATAAAAATATGAAAAAAAAAATAAATTGTTTTTAAAATGAAAAAAAGTTATCCACGTCAACACACTGTCAGATCGCATTTGATGGCCAACATCCAAGTTAATAATTTCCGGCTAAAATTGATAGGATTGGCCACATTGACAAATCAGTTTAAAAGTAAATTGATCAAATTAAAAGGTTTAGGAAATAAATTTACGGCTTTTTTTGATAATTATCCCAAGCAAATGTTCAAGATACAAACTAACAAGAGGTTCGCTGATACCATAGCTCGAATCCTCTAATCTCAGGAAGTTCAGTGTGACCTCTGGGCTACAACGCTCAACGGTCACGTAGTCACAGAGTCAATCTTAGACCCAACAATAACAAGGTTAAACAATCTTATGCATAATTCCACAAAAAAGCTATAAAAGCTCGCTCTAAGTCCATCTAATTGATAATCGAAAGCAAAAATCACCTATCAATTCTTCAATATTGCTTATCCTTTTTTGAACTTTCCAGTAATTTAAATGACTACTACAATGCAAATGAACTCCAACCGAAAAATAAAAGACAAAAAAACACTGGTGGATGTATTGCTTTCACTATGCTGCTGAATGCAGGGTTAATTGCTAGTAGTGATCACTGGACCCGAATTCGAAGTAAAACACTAACTGATTATATATAATTAATAGGCAACTAAGTTGTGCAATTGTTAATTACATCTCCTGCCTAATGCGCTTCATTACAAGTGGGAAAAAAATAGCGACAGGCGGGAAGGACTCTGGTTTGGCATCACAGCCAAAACAATTCGCACAGCGATTTGAAAAGCTACATACCTATTACTACAGCAAACCTCTAGCAGAGACGACATTCAGTTGAGAAGTCTAATTCCGCTCGTGTTGGGTGCCAGCTTCTTTGTGTAGTACTTAGAGTTGCGGGACAGATTGATCCTTTTCCTTCTCTTCTCTGGTATCAGATCAATGGAGCACTGCAAGAAGCCACGCCTCACAAACCTAACCATTGACAGGGACAGGAAGTAGCTGTGTTAAAATGAGTACTCAAAATGCATAGTGGCCGGGACGTGTGGTTGACTCATGTACCCAAGTGGTTCCACTGCAAGAGGTGAGCATATTCGTGTATATGAGAATCAGGATTAGAAAATGTACCAATCTGCAGTGCGTGTTGTGAGCAAGAAAAGCATCTCCAACCCTAGAGAGGATGCTTTCTTTTCAATATAATCTGCAAATGACGAACCATATTCAGTTGTATAGCAACCACCAATTAAATGGAGCAACAAAAGGTATCACCACTGCACCAGTAGCACTTTCTTTTTATGCAATTGACTCGTTAAGAACAGAGTTGAACACTATCAGCTATGTCTGCAGGCAAAAGAAAGGGCAATAGTGCTGTCTAAAGTTTATTTTTCCAGGACCCGGATGGTAGCACCAAGATGCATGAATCTATCACTGAATGCCATATATGCAAGACTTCAATATTATAATTAGAGAAGGATTCCGGAGTCTCAAACTTCAACATGTGGAATAGTGAGAAGGTTTCTGGCATATTTAAGATAAAAAGCTCGTAACTGACAAATTTCCTCCCACGAATCAATTTATACTTGAGGATGAGTGTAAGGATTGAAATATAGTAACTCAAGTTACGTAATAACTTACTGTATCCCTTTCTGCTTACAAGTTCCACAAATTCCTGGGAAGAAACAAGGGTAGTATTGATCTTGGTATTCAGTTTAGTTTAGTCCATCCTAATGTTTGGAACTTTGGCTTCAGATTGCACTTATCCCCATGTTCTGCACCTGCTTTGCTGATTGTACTAATTAACAACTCAAGAATTGGTCCATATATCATTGCCAACTCAAAATTATTCTTTCCGTAGATAAATTAATAACTATATACTAAATTTACAAGAGAAAGATCCCAAATGAACACTCTTACTAGTAAGGCAAGTAACTGTAAGTTCCAACCCGATAGATTGCAGGCTCAGTTCAAAATTATAAAGTTATTAACACCCAGGGACTTGCAGATATGCAACTAAAATCAACTTGCAGACCACGATCAAAGATATGGGACAACAAAATAATGCTGGAGCCATAAAGTCAGAATCAACTACTACCGAGTAATTTATCTCCCTGTCCTTGTCCACGGCAGTCAGGAGAAACTGCAATTGCGGCAACCTCCCCACACTTATCCTCAAAGAAAGGGAAAAGAGCAGCGCAGGCTATGATCTGACCTTCTCTCTCGACCACAATGAATGAGTCCAATTCTTCAAGTAGCTATCCAAAATGTAAAGGCCAGAAGGATATACTGTCAACTTCAGATTGAAAAGTTAATGACTGAAGCATGTAGCGATAAATCTCAATAGGCAGCATGGAGGAAAATTTGCAAGAACTAGTGACCACAGGCCCAAAAAGGCAGGAGGCATAACCTCTTGTTCAGTCCTCCTGACCAATATGCCAGATTCTTCTAGAGGTTTTATAATCTGTCTAATTCCAGAAAGGTCCGTCTCCCTCGCCATTCTGGTCCCCTCGTACAGATCACTAGGAAATAGATTAACAAAAAATTAACAACAACCTAGACAGCGTCAAGTATAAATCAGTTCCCTCATCAATGGTACAAGAAAATGTTTCAATTTTCTATCTCAGTAGAATTAAGGAAGCACTCAGCTCTATCATCCCAAAGTATTTGCTAAAGGCTAACCCATGACACATTCTCACGTACCAAGATAGTACATGAGGAAAGAAGAATGTGCGACATTGGAGGAACGAATGATATCTGACAGTACAATACCTAAACATCGACAAAAGAACTTTTTAATGATCAAACAGATGCCAATTGAGTAATTTTATTATGCAATGCACGTGAGAAAAGTCATGTCAATAACACAGCAACACGGATGACCATGTGCCCATAGGTAAATTAGAGGCCAACCATTATGTAGCACTAACTTATTGACGGTACAATCAAAGCCTTTCCTAGAAGGGTGAGATCAAGGATTGTAACTTTCACCTCAAATAGGTGGTAGAACAAAAGGTTTGACACTGAAAAAAATACATATGCAGGGATGAAGAGTAAGAGGATAGTGTAATCATATGGACCATGTTTAAGAATGATAAGCAGAAGTAAGACACTGCTTAAACCTGTTGGAAAGGATACATGCATCGACTATTCGGACAGTCATCTCACACCTACCTTCTACTGTTTTGTTTCTAGACACGGCACTTTGTATACTCCGAAAACTGTGCTTTTTATACTCCAAAGCCTTTACATTAGCAAAGAAAAAGAGTTCAATAATAGCTAGGATGGATGGGGGAGAACGGGAGTGGGGAAGAGAGACACTCTACCTTTCTTTTTTAAAGATTTGATGGGACCACGACCAACTGCTCTAAAAGCTTAAGTTGATAGAAGAGGCATGGTTGAATATTTATATATTCCAACACTCCCTCACGCTTAGTCTGGTCTTTTTGCCTAGTACTAAGCGTGGACATATTCATTTGGGGAGGCAAATAAGGGCTTGGAAAGGTTTGAACTCAGAACCTCCTACTATGATACCATGAAAGATTTTATAGGACCACAGCCAATTGTTCTAAAAACTTAAGCTAATAGAAGAGGCATGGTTTAATATTTATACATTTCAACACTTGTCATCAGTCATAGAGCACCTTTAACATAACAAGGAGACAAGCTAAGTTCTACTTCAGACATGTTCAACTTTTAAATTACAAAAACACCAATCACATAGAACTGTTGTAGAGAAATTCGCGTTCATGTTTTTTTGAGAACAGCAGTAATAATATCCAGTTTCATCAATGGTACTCGAAGATTGGGGATCCCACAGATCCCATTGGTTATTTTGAAGGCTAGGAAGCAAATGAGGAGAAAGAAGATTGGCAGAATTAATTCAGTGTAGAACTGTACGGTTTCACCACTCTTGTCTTTTTAATACAACAGTGGAAGTTTCCATCATTGACTCTCGCACTTAAATTTTCTAGTCATTGCATAACCAAAATTTCATGTCATTCGAAAAGTTGAACGGTTAATCATCCTACAAACAAAGCAACCTTACCTATCTCTTGATCAGAGTTTTAAATAACTATGACATATCGAGATTTCACAAAGCCAATATATTTGTGGTAAAATTCTCTCCTCACAAAGCTATTGTTAAATTGATAAGTGGCTAAATTCAGGAGCTTACAGGACCAAAGAACTATCGGAGGAGAGAATCCATACCTAGCCACCATAGTACCAATTCCATCTCTCTGAAAGAGTTCCAGCAACAACGCCCCACCTAAGGTGCCATCTATCAAATGAACCCTCTGAACTCCACGCTGATTGAAAAGAGGGAAAAAGAATCAATAGCAATAATCAGGAACCTACTGATACAGTGCTCATATGTTTACAAACAGTTGCATGAGCTTGCAGGAAGAAGCAGTTCCAGGATCTGACAGTTCGAAGATTAATTGCTGAGGCAAGTGCTGAAAGTGCCCTGGTCTATAATATCCAATGAATTCCACTGAACTATGCTAACGGAAATGGATAATATATGTGGAAGCAGCAACTGATGGTTAAGTTGCAACCTAATGCCAACAAGATGACCTATCTCTTTTTCCTTCTACTGAACTGAAATTTCAAACGATAGTGTAATACATTCTACAATTGATCTTGAGAGATGCCCAATAAGGAAGATTCAATACGTTAAGAATGCAACAACTACTATTCTCTTGAAAGTAAGTGCACAAGATCAAAACATCTTGCAGCCAACAAAAGCTTCGACTGGACTCTAAAACAATGATCTGTATAATACCACATTGAACCATTCATCTAAAGATCAATTGCTCGATGAAGTCTCTGAAAGATTCAACATTGTTCTGTTAGTCTCCACGTGATTCTCCTAGCAGAACTGAATATGAACCAAATGCATTGTAAAACCCCTAGACAAAAAGTCAGGATGACAGAAGTTATTGGTCTGTTGGTCATCACAATTTCCAAGTTCAAAGATTCCTGCATTACTACTCCCTTTTTTGTAGAACTAGTGTAGAGCCCCTTCAGCCAATATACAGCAGGTGAAAGTGTGTCCTACGTTAGGCCCCAAGGCTGCGAGCCCTAGTTGACAACTCAACTGAGCTGGCACCAAAAGTGAGCAAAACCTGCCAACAGAAGCTGCAGGGGGACATGTCCCAAACATCATAGTATTGTGCAGTTGGCACCTATTTAGTAGAATTGTGCCAATGATGTAGGATGGGACATGTCCAAACATGATTTTCAAGTTCCAACAGTAAATAGGTTAATTACTTAATAGAAATAGTAAGAAGTTACCCTGCAAACCAAAGCAGCAACAATGAACTCTGACAGGTAACCGTTTGAACGACTTTGACGTTCCAAACCTCCAATAGCAAAACCTTGTTCACTTTCCCAAAGTCCATTTCCGTTGTCAAAACCGACACCGTTTTGAAAGGTAGCATTCCCTGTCTCAAGGAAACCCTTTCCATTATGTGAAGGTGTGAAACTACTTCCATTATACGGCAGAACAGCTCCATTACAGTTATTGTCTCCAAGGCAGGTGCCATATGCATCACCTTGACTAACTGCTTCCACATAGTTAGCTGCTGTTTCACTTTGCTTGACTTGTTTTCTGATCATCGTGTCTGCTTCATCAAGGGTTAAAAATCTGATAAGGTGTCCATTTTCATCAAGGATTGGACCATCTATGATGCAAATAAGTTTCTCTGCACCAATAGCTGGAGCACAAGCTGTAGCGACTTCATAAGTGCTTCATCAATTCAACAGGAGTTCGTCAAATGACAGTCACCAATAAAACTATTAGAGATATGGACTACATATTCAGCAACTTATCCATCAGTGCCCTTGTATGTGATCTAAAGCAACATTTATGAGATATTACAATGAATGTTCAGTCAGTAAATGCATAAAAGATTCAGCAGATACACTTAGAATCCGTAGAAAGCTCCCTTTTTATCTTTGCTACACCATGAAACAGGAAGAAGATAAGGACATGCAAAAGAACTCAACTTTCCTTTATTAGTCGCCAATCAGTTAAAAAATTTCTACACGTTTTCTATCAGCCAGTTGACTAAATGCTTGACTCTATGATTAGCATTTCCATTCTCCAAAATCATCCCAGTGATAAAGGTTTAATTAGTTTATCAACTGTACAGAAGAAGAAACACGTGGTTGTTGAAGACACCTAAGGCTGTGAACAAAAGAAAAAACTAAACAGAGCAAATGGAATAGAAAGTTATGTCCACAACTGTTCATCTTAAACATCACCTTGGTTTTGACGACAACTGAAAAGCAGAAGATATGGTATGGCAAGATGATTCATAAGCAAAACAAAGCTTTTAAAATTGGATAGGCATCAAAATCAACAATCCGTACTTGCAATTCAGAACTTCTCCAGAGCTGGAATAGCCCAGGTTGCTTAATATAACTATACATCCACCATCAAGCCTCTCGCGAATGCGAGAAACATCCACTTTCTTTACTTCTCCTGTTGCCCCATAATCAACACCTTCAACAACTCCTCTTCGCTATAAAAAGAACAATAGACATTACTATAGATACCAAAGCAGACCAATGACAGGAGAAATGTGAACTGTTCGTTCAACTAATTCGAGAGGTCGACCAAGAGAATAAGCAAGTTAACCCTTACCTTGGCTGCAAGAAAGTTGCCACTTGCGACACTTACACCAACTTCATGCAAACGGCTACTATCCCCATGACGGCGCATACCACAAATTGGGGGTCCAGGAGATAGTTTAGCCTCTATCATGAAACGAGTCCCACCAGCTGCTTCCATAGCTGCTTCCAGAGCTTCAGCGTCTGTTATTCTGTATCTTCCAACATATTTAGGCGCATGTCCTACAAAGATATGCTTGGATTCAGCAATTCCAGGTCCATTGCTGAAATTGATTTCATAGAAACAAAAAAGGGCCACATAAACAAGACTTAGCCACTTTTGAAATTAAGATACAGATCACTGCAACAGGCATATAAACAAATGTCCAGTTGCAGCTCAAGCAAAAGTTAGCAGAACATATTCCTTCTTTGATTTTTTTTTATTATAAATAAAAGTAAGTCAACTACAAGGCACCTCTGACCCCTCCCCCCTCAAGAAAAAAAAAAAAAGCTACGAGTTACCAAGGGTGTGCAAACCGTTCACAAAAAGAGCTCAATTTGAAGACAAAGCATCCATGCTATCAACCAATGAGTTTACATCCACATGCATGCTTCCACCATAGCGAAAGTGTAGAACTTTGAGCCCATTTTCGGTACAAAGGATACTCTTTAAAGTTGATATCCCTGAACATGCATCTCAATATAGTATGGCTGAAGGAACCACCTTAAAAGAGAAAAAAAAAAAATAACCTCAGGCAGTCACTAATAACTTCACAAGCATCCGATGCACAATCGCGGGAAAAAAGATTACAGATACCATCCCAGATATTGACAGAATAAGTTTTGGTTGACAGGGAAGTTTTCACTGACCTCTCTCCTCCAGGAGTTCATCAATCTGCACTTGCGTCCCTGGAACAAGAACAAACCTAATGCCCAAGCCATGAAGGAGCGCAATATCCTGCACAAGGAATCGTACATAGATGTAAAACAAAAAGCAACAATCAAGCACCCAAACCCCTCCAAAAAGAAATGATAAGGACGTATATGCAATGTGTATCCAAATTCAGCAGGTAGAATCGCGCAACGCCCTTCTATTGTGAAACTCCAAGAAAAATTAATCCATTGAAGCCTGAAGAACACGAATTCATTCACTTGGAGCAGTCCACAACAAAGCGGATCCGCACTTTTCGTCTTCCTTAACTTCTCATTCTCAACATTACCACGCAGCCAAAACCACAAATAAGCAAGGGAAAACCAACGCGTGCCTTGAGAACGGGATCCAAGTGCTGACTAGCGACGATTTCGGCGGAGATGACGACGACGAAAGTGCCGCCCCTGTGAGCTCTGAAGTACGGCCACGCCTCCCGAAACCAGCGCACGAACTGCTCGTTCTTGTCCGAGCCGCCGTAGCTCTCCCCGACGCCCCCGCTCTCTTCGGGGTCGGCGAAGGCATTGCGCCTGGACCCGAGCACCCTCGCGGCCTTAACCCCGAGCCCTCCGCCCGCCGCCGGAGGCGAAGGACTCGAGAGCCATGACTTGGCCGCGAAATTGACGGAGCCGCGCGAGGAAGGGGAGAGCTTGCCGCGATTGGAATGCCACGGGAGAAGCTTGCTCCGCGGAGGGATTACGGGGCAAGAAGAGGAAGAGGCCATCATGGGTTGGGAGGAATTGAAGCTGCGAGGCGATCTTCAGGCACGTCAGAGACGAAGGTGGAGGAGAGAGAATTGAGCTGGTGTGTGAGAGCTGAGGGACTTCTTCTGCGGAGTACGTGGCGGCGCGAAAGGGATCAAGAGGAGTAGTCAAAGCAAACTACACACGTTGATTGACCAAATGGAAAAAAGGGTCGCATCTGTTAATGGAAAAATACAATTAAAAAAAAACTTTAAAGTAAGTCCATTACATCCCCATTATTACTTTTTTATCACCAAAAGCTCCAAACTTGTATCGACGATTCGAAAATATATTCCATTACAGTTTCGTCCAAAAATAGTCATTAAAAATCCGATGTCATGCTTTGGGTAAACAACAGCGCACGTGAAGTAACCTAAACTTTACTTAGTTCGACACCGATACCTCAATTAACTCGAAAGTGTATTACGTAGCAATTCTGTTCAAGATGTCCATTTAAACATCGGCATGGTGGCTTGTGTGGACAAGGGCGGACAAACGAAGCTCATATTTCATGGATTACTTCGACAGCACTAGAAATTACTAAAGAGACAACCCACTATCGTGGAGGTCCAGGTTATGAAAAAATCATGAACTTTAACTAGTTGTTATCCTGGAATATGAGTTTCCATGGATTCCGATGCGAATCGAATCATATCATTATAAAAAAATTTTAAATATATGAACAATGTCGCTTTGGACTAAACTAAAGTCTCGTCAAATCCACATTAGCTCTATTTGTCCTGTTATTATCCACCCAACCTTGCCATGTCGATTTTCTAAACCGTCCCATTGGACGGAGGTACGACATAATCTATTTTTGGATCGCTGGTGCAAAATTATGTGGATATTTGAGACTAGACCTATCAAACAAGTGAGTCGGATTATAATAGTCCGAATCCAAATAGAGCAATTTAACTCGTTCTGATTAATTTTCATGCAATGCAAATTTAGTCGCCCATATCCAACCCGACTCACACTCGTCACATACTCGACCCCACTCATATTCCTAAAATATTGTCATATTTGACTCAATCTAAGAAGAGTCATACCCAATCCGGGATGAGAGTACGGAGCTCGTGAGGATGAGATCGAAGTGAAGATGATAGAAAAAAAAAAAAAGAGAGTCGCAAAGATGAGTTGGGTATAAATAAATGTAAACCCATTTATTATATATTTATCATTCATTTATGACTCATTTAACACCTATATTTGTGACGTTACATTGGCTTTTTGGGTATGTTTCAAGCCACGTCAGATTGTCAACTCGGTTTGTCCTCTGTTGAACAAGCTGCAATGTCGCCACCATACCCCCTTGGTGTTTGTGCCAATTTAGTATGTTCAAAAAATAAATATGAATATAGAAAATTCAGAAAATTTGAAAGCATTTTTTCACTAAAAAAAAAAAACCTCAAGAGCTTATTATATAAAAAAACGCAAAAATTAAACAGAAAACAATAAGAACAATGTTGCAGACGTGAACATTAGCAAATTTTCAAACGTCATGCTTGGGCTTGAAGCCTTAAAGCAGAGAAAATATTCGATTGTTGTCAAATTCCACGTCATCGGCCCATGTGGCGCATAAGAGCACATGTGGGCCACTAGAAAACCGACACGTGGTAGCGAGGAGAGAGACGGAAAAAAAA
The DNA here is from genome assembly GCA_021437795.1 of Rhodamnia rubescens. Lineage (NCBI taxonomy): Eukaryota > Viridiplantae > Streptophyta > Magnoliopsida > Myrtales > Myrtaceae > Rhodamnia > Rhodamnia rubescens. The sequence goes on along the minus strand of JAILYA010000065.1, from coordinate 243,103 downwards.
AATTAACTAGCTTAGAAATAGATCGGAAATCGATCGCCCCTGGTATTGGCAATTGTACATTTCCACGAGGGAATGATTCTTCATTGATGACTACTATTACTTGTAAATTACAAGTCACATCTATATAATCCTCACAACTTGCTTATTGACAATGACTTTCACTAATAAAATAAGTTATTGTGGGCATTGTTTACTTCAGATAATATTCTTCCTAAAGTTACTGAAAGTTTACTAAAGTCCAAATGAAAACAACAGTTGTCGTCGTACTGACCACCACGTAAGGCATACACAATCCCTTTCGAGAACATTGTACGGAGAAAAAAGTTTAATGGTAAGAGCATTAGAGTCATTTTGGTCTTAATTTCTAAGATGATAATCGTGCAACTCTGATCATGATTTAGAATAATCGCTCTACTTGGCCGCTCAAAGTAGTCTTCGAAGATCTTTGATCGCCTTTGAAGAGAGAGATAGAGAACTGACCTTGAGGATGGGGTCCAGGCAAGGACTGGCGACGATCTCGCAGGAGAGGGCGACAATGAAGGTCCTCCCTCTGTGGGCGTGAATGTAGGGCTGAGCCTCCCGGATGTCGTCCACGAACCTCCTCTCTTCATCCGTAATTCTATGTCCGTACCCGTCGCCGCCGCTCTCATCCCACCGGCGCCCACGAGGGGCCGCCGCCGCCGCCCCTTTCTTCTCGCTCCTCCTCCTCCTCCCCGCTCTTAGCCCAACCCCACCATCGATCTTCAACAATCTCGCTCTCCCTCCTGATAAATCGCCACCTGAGCAGTGGTGGGTCTGTTGACAGCTCCGTCTCTGGTCGGCCGGACAGGGATCTTGGGTGCTCGTACAAACCCACGGTCTCGAATTGGAACTGGCCATGGTCTCTCTACTGAGACAGAGAGAGAGAGAGAGAGAGTGTGTGTCAAGTGATTCTAGAGAGAGAAAATGAAGAGAGCCTGCCCAAGGAGGGGAGAAGGCTTTGCAACGCGGCTACTCGAGGACGTCCCTGTTTCGAGTAAGACGTACCCATGTCGAGTGAGAGAGAGAGAGAGAGAGAGACGGCGAGACGTTAAGACAGAGACCGGATGACGAGGACAGAGGGAAAGCTCCGTTAAATAACAAATGGATGACCCTAGTGTTTGCATTTGGACAGACGGAGTTGGGGAGTTTGGACCTTAGTTTAGTAAACTAAACATGAAAGAAACACTTTTCAAAGAGATATTGTGAAAAAATTATAACGTTGAAGGGCACTCTTTAACATTTCCCTCACCCAAAAAAATCTAATATAAATAAATTTACCCCGTTGATAATCCAAGGGCGGAATCCATATAGTTAATGATTAAGATGATATTGATCCAAATGGTTCATAGATCATGCAATAACTTCCCGAAAGTTACTTCAGCTCATGAGGTTACCAAAAACCAAAAGTCTGTTCTCGTACAGAATAAAATTTGTTGGCACCCTTGTCAAACAGATGCCCAATGAGTGTTGGTTAATGGGAGTTGATGCCATTGACTGAACACGAACTATGGCTTTGAATATGATACAAACTCGGGCAAGGATGGTCGAAACAATTATCGAAGGCGTTGGCTGACGGTCGAAATCAAGCAGTCATCGCAGTCGGGTCAATCAATTAATGCAGTAGAAACTCCTGAGGAGGAATTGCTATACCATCGTAGCAGCCGAGTGGGCAACTCGACGGGAGCAATTTTATGGCAAAGTAGTAAAATAAGTCACCGGGGACGTCGAATACGAAGCAGCGGGTGGGTCCTGTGCTTCTTCCCCTGGACATATCTAATAGCATCCTGGAATGAACAGTCTTGTTTTGTCTCTTGCATGGCAGCGCAACTTGCCCACGCGAACTATCCCGCATTTCCGAGGAAGATTCATGCCGGATTTGATTTCTGCTGCATTTTATGGTTTCCTTCAGCACACGATGGATTTGCCGGGACTTGGAAAAATGATTAAAAAAAAGAAAAATCTTAAATTTATTGCATTTTTACTAATTCAATATTAAATATTTTGATTTTATCAATTCGATTCTAAACCTTTTGATTTGTGCCAATTTAGTTCCTCAAACTTTTATATTTGTCTTAATTTAGTCCATTCGACCAACTTTGGCGAGGCAACCAAAGAAGAAAGAAGAAAGGAAAAAAAGAAGAAAAAGAGAAAGAGAAAAAAATAATAAATCAAAAAAATATTATTAAAAACTATCCACATTATTGTCGGTGTCCACGACAGTGTAAGCTAACACCCATGTTATCGTCGGTGGCAATGTTAGTCGGATGGATCGAATTGGCACAAATACAAAAAGTTTAAGACCGAATAGATACATAAAAAAAAAGTTTAAGACTGATGAAGCTGTGATGTGATAGCATTATCTTGCAAGATGAAAGCACAACCGTGAGCTCAAAAACAAAATATAAAGAAAAGTTTTGACATAAGCGTTGTACAATATGAAAAAAAAAATGTTCTTTTCTAGAAAATAATATTAAAAGCCAAGTGGTATTTGGCTCGAACGGTGATCCTCTGACCTCTCGACCTTGCATTTCGTCGAGGAGTCAACATCGTCTCCCAATGAACTTTTCCAGGAAAATGATGAAGATCCCAATCGTGTAAAGCACATCCCAATATGCCCTAGGGATCAAATTATGAACTCAAAGAATATTACTTTCAAGTGACCAGGAAAGGGCAAAAAGATTGGGCATGAAGTGAAGCAAGCCTTTAATGTACGGGATCAACTTGCCAAGCGTTTTGATCTGCTCCAAGCTGGAGACATCCCACCTCCTCCACTTGCACAACAACAATCTGACGGCTATTCGAAACTGTTAAGACACCTAAAATTTTGACGATCCATTTACGCATTCATTACATAAAATTAGGAGTCGAGACAGAAATAATATTTAAATAGCATCTTGCATGTTAAGAGCATTTTTATGAAACCCACATAAATTGCATTGGACTGGACAAGGAAGTCAATGGATTGATGAGCACAACATGGCGCCATCTTCTTATCCTCTGAGAATGTTATCTCATCTATCCAAAATGAATAATGGTCGAAAAGAAAGAAACGGGTGAGGTGATGGGCGCACAAAAGTTAAGGGAACGAAAAGACAAGGGGAAATAAGCTTAATAAAATAAGAATGAATTTCGGAAAGATCTTCCTCGTCGTAAAACAACAATATATTTTGTCAAGGGATACGGAAATTTGAAGAAATAGAACTAGAGGCATGTAGGCTGAAATTACAACCAACGATAGCGAGCATTCAACAGCCAACCAAGTTGAAGAATCCCCCCTCGAAACGACACCACGATGATATGAAGAACAAACTCCTCTAGCACCTAATGCCACATTGGGAGCCATGATAAAAGGATATTCAGAACAAAAACGAACTCACCAAAATGGTGGACATATGACTGCCGTGATAAAGCTGTCCGATGCTAAGAAAAGGGTAAGGCAATTGATGGGAACATAGTTATTAAGGGATAAAAAAGACCAAGGCATGGGCTAATATTGCCACACGGCCACTCCTCCCTCGAACACCTCAGACCGTGCCATGTTGTCTGATGCCGGCGCAGTCATCCTCTCTTCAATTTCGAGCGGCCCTCTGTCGAGCCTGCTGCACCTTCGCCTGCGAATGTCGACAGTGTTGCCTAGATCTCCAATTGCGACACCAATGCTGCTCGTCCCTGCACCCTTTCGTGATTTTTTTGATAGCCGACAATTAGAAGGAGATATTTTCTCCACGTCCCACCGTGGTTCTCGACGAAGCCGTTGACCCTATTTTATTGTTCCGCCTCTTGGACAGCACCTATTGCTCTGAGCCAAGCCTCCAACGGCGATCCTTGCTGCTGCCCGAGACCATGCTAAGCTCTAAAACGTAATGACTAGCCATTGTGCTAGCACGGTAACGCTTGGCATGATGTTGTGCAACTACGCGAGTCCCTACATTGATCACGCTCCCCCGTACGCTGTTGGTACTCACCATGACTACCAACAGTAACCTCGCTGAGCCTCCGACATTCCAAGCGGTCGACATAAGCCCTTTAAGGCATCTCTTCGCGACTTCGAGGTGTCTTTTAAAGGAGTCCAAGGCAGCCTTTCATCACGTGTTGTCCCAAAAACATTTTCCTGAGGTGCTGTTGAGTGTTGGCACTTGATTTTTAGCCGACCAATCATCAAAAGCTAAAAATTCAAGATTAAGGTTCTGATTGAAACAAAACCCGATTCTTGGCGAGAAAGTATCATTGAGCATTAGAAATAGCTTTAGCACTTCTGTTGACACCAAAAAAATATAAATATCGATATTGAACGGGCAATAGCATTGCTCTGTCCCGAAATTCAGTAAGTTGGGAGTGATATACCGAACATGCCAAAGTGTTGTTACGTCCCCAAGTTCGGTAAGATGGAAGCGATACACCGAAGGACTGCAGGGTCGCTAGATCCTAAGATTCGGCAAGTGGAGGATAAGGTTATTGAATTTTAAGGTTCGACAAGTTAAAGATAACTTGGAAGCTTACCGAAAGAGTTACAAAATATTAGACAAGACAAAGAAGGGAGTTATAAGCCAAAAGCGAAAATCGTGGGCACGAGCAGATCGTGGAAAATTATTTAAGAAGATTTAAATTTGAATTTGTTGTGGAAGTTATGAATCAAGAAGGATCAACTGAATTTTGGCAAACAAGCAATGAAGAATGTGGGCAAAAAGAAAATTATTGAAGGTGCCAAGATTTAAGATTTGAAAACATATGAGTAATCGATTGAGCAATTGCAAGGTGAGAGAGTACAAGTATGCAAAGGAGATGAGAAAGAGGCAGATCAACAGAACACTAAAAAAGCACACTTATCTTTTGCGCAATTTAACTTTCGTCATTATTTACGTTTCCTGCACTTTCGGTTCAAGTAGTCAAGCTTATTTCCTTATCATCTAATGCTTTCTTAGGAGTATTGTAATATAACGACGGAGGTTTAACCTCTTGTTGATCTCACAATCCATATCATATTTATTTTCACCCAGTCCCATTTCCATATATTTGCTTTATCAAGTGTTTTTCACTAGAATTCTCCACGATAATTGAGCCACATAATCCTCTTAATAAAAATCAAAGAATAAATTTCGGTGAAAGATCTTCCTCGTCGCAAAACGAGCGAACATATTTTTGGCACCCTCGATGGGACTCGTTTGCGGTGAAATTTGTAGAAATTGTGAGAACTAGAAACTAACTAGAAGGAGTGTAGGTTGACAATGTTGACAACCCGGACGATGGTGCACGGTCAGAGCATTCAACAGCCAACCAAGTTGAAGAAGTAACCCATCGAAATGCTGACATTCCATGGTAATTGACTGAAGAACAAACTCGTGCTCTAGCACCTAACGCCACGTTGGGAGCCATGATGAAAAGGATATTCGAAAAGCAGCAAAACGAACTCACCAACCACATGGTGAGACATATGACCGATGTGATAAAGCTCATGGACGCACAAAGAAAGAAAAGGGTAAGGTGATTGATGGGAACATAATTATTAATGGGATAAGAAAAGACCAGGGCATGGGCTAATATCGCCACACGGCCGAACCCCTCCCTCCGCGCACGAACACCTCAGACCGTGCCGTGTTGTCTGATGCTGGCACAGCCATCGTCTCCGCAATTCCTAGCAGCCCTCTGTCGAGCCTGCTGCACCTTCGCCCGCGAATGTCAACAGTGTTGCCTAGATCTCCAATTGCGACACCAATGCTACCCGTCTCTGCACCCTTTTGTAACTTTTTCAGATTTTTTTATAGTTGACAATTAGAAGGATATATTTTCTCCACGTCCCACCGTGGTTCTCGATGAAGCCACTGACCCTATTTTATTGTTCCGTCTCTTGGATAGTACCTGCTGCTCTGAGTGAAGCCTCTGACGGCTATCCTTGCTGCTGCCCGAGGCCATGCTGAGCTCTAAACCGTAATGACTAGCCATTGTGCTAGCACGATAACGCTTGGCCTGACGTTGTGCAACTACGCGAGTCCCTGCATTGCTCGCGTTCCCCCATAGGCTGTTGGTACTCACCATGACTACCACCAACAGCCTCGCCGAGCCTCCAACATTCCAAGCGATGGACATAAGCTCTTTAAGGCGTCTCTTTGGGACTTCGAGGTGGCTTTTTAAGGAGTTCAAGGCAGCCTTTCATCACTTGTTGTCCCAAAAATATTTTGCCGAGGTGTGGTTGAGACCTGATTTTTAGCCGACCAATCATCAAAAGCTTTAGCACTTCATTTGCATTTTGTTTCGAATTCAAATTTCAAAATGTTGGCTTTAGAGTCGACCCATTTAGGTCAAAATTTGGCCGAAAAGTAAACCCTAGGTCAAAACTTTTCTTTTTACACAAAAGCTTTTAAATAGTATCAATTTAGTCTTGCACTTAAAATATGCGGAAAAATCTAATTTTGATCCGTTAATTGGCTCTTTGACCAAAAAGTCAAATTGACAGTCAACTTTTTTCTAGAAAAATTAGTAAAAAAAAAAAAAAATCTCAAAATCAACTCCTTTTAACTTCAATTTAACTTTAGTATTTTGCAAAAATTAGCTAGGAATTGACTTTCCCAAATTTGAAATATCACTTCCTAATTGACCAAAAATCAAATTAGTTCGTTTTCCATCTTTTTTAGAGGTAGTTGCCTTCAAGGAATTTGATCTTGAGATCATACAACTTCTAATTGTCAAATCAATTTTGAAATTCATTGGAGAAATCATAAAGCCCCAATTTTGTGCTTCAAATAGTCGATAGATTGAGTCTTCATGACTAATGAGCAATCACTTCGATCCTATACAATTCAGTGGATGGAACACAAATCTAATATCAATTTTGATAGAACCCTAACCCTCTCGCCATGAGAGTTTTCCCTACCCTTTGGTAAAAAACCCGAACCCTAACCTTTTTGCAAACGCTCGCCTTCTCTCATGGATAGGAAACCATTTCTTGGTGCCCTCTCCGATACACTACTTGAACCACAACATGGCCATTGAACCTTGCCCGATACATGACCAAACCATAAAACCCTAACTATTACATTGCGGTGAATCTTTCACAAACCTATACATCCTTAAACTTGTTCGTGTTTTTGAAACCATATCTTTGTGCCTTCTCTCATACAACACTGAAATCATAAATCCACCATCGAGCCCACCTGTCCTACCACACAACCATGAAACATTGGAGTAAACTCTCACAAATTTCCAAACCCTAAACCCAGATCCGTGCTTTTCTCCATTTTCTCTTGGATCTCTTATAAGTAGTTCTCGCATCTAGCCCTTAACCCTCATGGAATCCCTATCACTTGAGATGTAGCCAAGCCACCATGCATTTGTCGACCTCCTCTAAAATCACCCTTGATCATTACTCATTTTGCAACCCCTTCGAGCCCTATCCCTCTAGTCTCCCTCCTTGCAAATCATGGAACAGGACATCGGTCAAGACCTTCGCACGAATGCGCTCTCTAAACGTTTGGGACACCTCTCGGTCCAGGACGAAAAAAAGCCGTGGGTAGATAAGGTGGTCATAGAAGCTAATCTTTAAAAAGGAGAATGTACTGTTTTTGGGCAGCCGTTTAGTAGCCCAAGTGAACTTCAAGCCTTCCAAGCAACAATGAAGAAGGCTTGGAAATCATAAAATGTAGTATGCACCCATCTTGAACTTGGCCTTTTATACTTTGTCTTTAAAAGTGTTGAGGAAAAGAGAAGAATTCCGGAGTCCGGCCCCCGATCCATTTCATGCCACCTACTAGTTCTAAAAACTTGGGAACCCGGTTTCTTTCCCCAATGCTTTCCTTATGATTCGTGGGCTTTACGGCTCCATATTGTTGGGCTTCCTATTGGGGGCATGAAAAAGGAGGTTATCGAGTAGCATCGCAGAAACAGTTTGGGAAAGTAGTGGATATCAAGATTGAATGGAGGGGATACGCAGCGGTAACAGTTTACAAAGCTAAAGCTATCCTCAACTTGTTGTCCCCTTTGGAGCTAGGGATGGTATATAGCTACAAGGGGAAGGAACACTGGATTGACTTTCGCTATGAAAGGTTACCCACACTTTGCTACTCGTGCGGTAAAATTGGGCAATATGCTTAGAACCGCACCGAAACCCACCCCTTTCGAAGAGGAGAGATTTTCCATGAATAGAAACAGTTTGTATGGGTCATGGCTGAAGATTGAAGCTAACTCTTTCAGTCCCCTTTGGAAAGCTTTCTATGAGGCGAAAACAACTGAGGACATGGGGGAGAAGGAAATTCCGAAACTCTTGTGATGTCCGGTGCTACTAACTCAACTCGGAAAAGGAAGGGGAGAAAGAGAGAAGGAATCTATCGAGAGAGGAAAGGGGAAAAAGGAAGATGAGTGAAATAAAAATTACTAACTCAAACTGAAAATTGTCGGATACTACCAATGCATTGCAAGTAGTAAAGCCTCTTGCATTAGAACTCCCTTCATTCCAACTTGGCAATAATCCCTTGAGGAAAAATCAACATAAACAAGTTAGTAGGGAGACAAAGAAAGGTAGAAAGCTAACTTTGACAGGAAATTAGGACTATGGAGATCTGTTTATTGGATGAATCCAACCTTCTTGAAACATCAATGAGTTCTCTGAAGAATTGAATATAAAGGCATTGGTGGCTTGCCCAAATAAGTCACCAGGTCACAAATGAGTATCCTGGTATAGAACCTGTCAAGGGTTGCGCAATCCCTTGACAGTTCAAGCCTTAAAAGCCATGTCGGCTCAAGATAGGCCCAGCTTTCAATTATTTTATGCGAAAAAAAGAATCAAAACGGGGTTGTTCATCATGTGAGGAAGAGACTAAAGTTCCAACATATGTTTGTGGTGAATCCGATTGGCACTAGTGGTGGGTTAGCTCTATTATGGAAGGATGAGGTTAAAATGGAAGTCTTCTTTGCTACAAATGAATGTTTTAGATTTGCAATATGATGACCCAACTCGGGGTATACCTTTTAAACAGACCCAGCTATCGCGACCTAAAATCAAACTAATGGATTATTATGTTAATTAAATCAACTAACCTAATTCGAACATTCCCAAGTCCTACCGAATCGCAACTTAAGTTTATTCATGAAAAAAAAATCAATTGGAGTTGCCACTAATTATTTACAGAAGATTGATTAGAAACCTTAATAAAATAGCGGGAAAAATATTTTATTTCTCGAATCGAGAAAAAATGAGTTTGGGGACTTTGTTACATTAATTTAGAAAATTAATAATTATGAAAAAGGCCATGTGTATTCTTTGCTTGACTTTGTATTGAGTTTTTCCTTTTCGTTATAACCGAAGAGCTATGGGTCTTTTCTTATTGTACTTAGAATAATTTGTACTAACATTACCTTGCGTGTTTGCTTATCGCATTGTCATTTCAATGCATTCGCTTGGGTAATTTCTGTTGAAGTTTGTTTGTAAAAACAAACAAAAAAGAGAAAGCTGTTTTTTCAATCCCACATAGGATAAGTGCATAGAATAAAAAAATAGTTAAAGGACTATTATAGTCTTTTTAGAATAAAAAAATGGGCAAGTGCACTTAGATCTCCACTATACCCACGCTGTAGGTGCGTGATTATTAGATGCACTTAGTACTTTGCACACCGTGGACGGAAAATAAACATTAATTATTTTTTTATTTATTTCGAAATCAATTCTTCTATAATTATATTCTATATATTTTAATTATGACTGTTTGGACATAAATAATTGCGTCCGAACGGTGGTTGTCACTTATGAATGGTTGTGTCCGAATGACTATTATCACACACGAACGATCATGTCTTAATTGCAATGTTTCAAACATGAATTGGTGCGATATTTCGGGACATGAATAAGTGCGATATTTCGGACATGAATAGGTGCGTTCGTACATAGGCGGTTTGGACACCAAGAGGTGTGTTCTATTAGTATTCTATAAAAGACAATTCTATTCAATTTCTATAATGGAACATTTTATTCTTTCGTTTTCCTTCAAAAGAGAAGAGCTAATTTTTATTGTTTTGCAGAGAATTTTAGGAGATTTAATGAAATTGCTATCTAATATTCTTACCGTGACTTTATTGTATCTTAAAGGGAATTTGTCGAAACCTATAACAACTTCGTGGAGGCAAATTGATCTCAAAAGAGAGTAATTACACGCATCAAAATCCCACTACATTGTTACTCCATTCCTTTATATTTTTCCAACAATTTCTGTTCTAGACCTAGATAGGTTTGGTGTAGAATTGCATGAAAATAGATTGCAAAAACAATGGCTCCACCGAACCTTAAGATCAAATGGAACTAAACTTGTATGAACATTTTTAGGCAAAAAGACAACCGGTTTAGGTATCGAAAGGGCGTTCATAGCAAAATTAACGTAATTAAGTCTGCTTACTTAAAAATGGCTTTCATTTATAAATGGATCTCCTAAAAAAGGTTAGTAGTGACTCCAAACAAATAAGAAATGTAAAACTTTGAAAATGAAACGTACCAAGCCGTTGCCATAAAGTATGTGTCACTGAAAGCGCCCTTGCCCATGAGGAGTCGAGCGCTTCAAATCATCTTAATAATCTTTTAGGTTGTTTCCTCGATTTGGCTGATTTTCACACTCATGAGAAAATACCTTAACGATATGAATCCCGTCGGGAAAAACCTTCGGAGATTCGTGATAGGTGTCCAGTTTGAATCACGGTAACGCTCGGCCCGACGCGTGATTTCTCACACCACCACTGTTTCTGTCCAGCAACCACGCGAGTCCCTGCATCGCTCGCGCTCCCCTGCACGCTGTTGGTACTCATCGTGGCTGTCAACAGCGGCGCCGCTGAGCCTCCGAAATTCCGAGCGGTGGACATAAGCTCTTTTAGGCGTCTATTCGCGACTTCGAGGCGTCATTTCAAGGAGTCCAAGGCGGGCCTATCATCACTTGTCGTCCCAAAATATTTTGCTGAGGTGTCCAGTTTGAGAGACCCAGTCATTGATGGAAAACATGCATAGAGCGAGATGGGCCAAAAACGAAGAGTCCAAATGCAAGGGAGCACATTCGGGGACACCCTCAAGTTTTTGATGAGGTTGATGTTCGTGTCGCCCACCACATCCTGCCGTTTCCATCACTGAGTCCCGTCCTGAGCACCGTCGGCCATCCACCGCGAGACACCACCCTCCGAGGCAGTTCCAGTCCATGTCCGTTGCAGCCCTTTTCGAAACAAATCGTGCTGATATTTGAATTAAGTGAGAAAATATTATCCGAGATAATTTGAATATTTGATTTCCTATTTGGTGATTATCGTTATCTAATGCATGTTTCGCGAATGTCAGGATAACTCAAATTAGGAAAATTTCCTAATTTAAACATCATGCCTATGTCGGCTAATCCAATCTCAAACTCCAAAGTACGATTCCCGTTCATTAATCCTTAGGACATGATTCGTCGATTTGTACCAGATTTGAATGGAGTGGAATATTCAGTGCATACTTTCGTGGATTTAGATTCATTCTCGTAGTTTTCGAACAAAGTATTTCATTTATTGGTTTCATGCGTGATCTAATAGTGTTTCAATCACTATACTCTTGGGATATAACCTCGGCCCTCTTTGCATAGTCTTGACACATTATACTTATCTATATCTTCTTGGATATAATTAAACACTCATGTCTCATCTAAAAAAGAAGTCTACCCACGATTATACCAATTGAGTCCTAAATCTTTTTGACACTTCGCCAATTTAACTAAGAATTGCTTACGAAGACGCTCGGACATTCTACGTGGCACGAACAAATGTTGACATGGACAATTGTAATAATTTAAAAAAACTGAATTTTTTTTATTTTCTTCATTTTTTTTAAGCCGGACGAGGGCGCCGGCCACCCTCACCGGTCACAAGCAAGGGTCGGTCAACCCTCTCTCGGCCACTAGGCGAGGACTTTGCGGCTCTCCCCAAGCACCGACTAGCATCGCCGGCCCTCGCTTGTGCTTGGCAAGGGTCGGCTGGTGATCTCGCCGAACTTGATAAAAAGAAAAAAGAAAAAGAAAAATAAGAAGATATTATAAGCTAGAAATTTTTTTATTTAAAAATTATCCACATCGTCGCCGACCGTCCTACATGATATAAAGTGTGCCCAATTTAGCGTTTTTGGTGAAATTTGATCGAATGGACTCAATTGTCAAAATGTCAAAAGGTTTAGGACTACTGAAGTGAGCAAAGTGTAATAGTTTTAGCATTTTGTGAACAATTTCTTCTATGATGCCCTTTTGTTGGGTCCTTCATGTGGGCGACCTTAATTTTATGGTATTGCAGTTGTTTTTCCGACCAAAAAAAAAAAAAAAAAGAAGTAGTTTGTCCAAGTCCGGTTAAGAAGTGGATCACGATTCTATCACCAATTTGTCGAGAGATGAGGAATCAAACGGCCACGTGCTCGAAATATGATATTCCCACCATTATGATCAGTCTTCCTTGGCGTGCGATTCTCTTGTTGTGAGGATAGTCTCCAATAGACATAGTCTTCCTTTGAACGTAGTATATGAACTTAGGGTCCCCATATTTGAAGAAAAACTATTTCTCAAAAATTATTTTCCGATTTTCGGTATTTGAATGATGGAAATATAATCAATTTAAGAAAAACGTTTTTCATGACGTTTTCAGTGAAATGAACGCGCCATTTATTGATTAATACATTATCTTTCGGATTAACGAATCAGGCGCACGGGAGAGAGCGCCTACACGAGTTGGAAAACAAGGCGATCTACAAACTGTCACGTGTGCTTCGGGCTTCAAATAAAGAGAGGGACCATTTTGATCGCGGATTGTTTGAAAAGTATACATCCATAAATTGGTTCCGAGTGCGAATTAACCTTGTTGTGAGAGAATTAGACATTTGAAAGCGCGCATACAGAACCCTTCATAGTTAGTAAATATAAATCAACTGAGCTCATCAGAGAAGGCACACGTCTCATAATCTGTGGAAAAGGGAAGTAACATAACAATAGTCTCCAGATGTGCACATCAACAGAGATAATTCAATAAATAACGAAGGCATCACAGCCAAAATCATGCTGATAGATCATGACACAATCTCCTCCTTCCAATCTGCAGAGATGGAAATCGGAACGATCTCCCTAAATCCGTCCCCGCCCCCCTAGCTTCGGAGCCCCGCCTCAGAAAACTGCGTCCAGCAGACAACAGCAGCAAAGCGCCGCTAAGCTGCGAAAAAAGTCGAGATGGAACAAACCCGTTCATTCCAAAAAAAAAGCTATTTGAATTCTAGCCGCATGCTGCTGGAAACCGACGGGCTCGAGAGAGAGAGAGAGAAGAGAGAGAGAGGCGCGAATGGCTTACCATCCTTCAAGAAAGCCAGTGTCCCGCCGGGGGCGCTGCTCCTCGTAGTAGGGCTGGCCATATCCTTGCTGCTGAGGATATCCCTGCGGAGGATACCCCTGCGCCGGATAACCCTGCGCGGGATACCCCGGTGGAGGATACCCTTCAACTTTCGGGTACCCTGCAACCAATCAGAAATATATATATTACCATAAGTTCCCAGGAGAGTGCAGATGATGAATTCGAGAAATAGCAGAAAAGCAAGAAACCAACAGTTAGCCATAGCTCAAGAGAAGAAGGTTACCTTGCGGGGGAGGGGCGCCAACCGGCGGATGATTCTGGTTGTAGTAAGTGCTCATCTCTCTCTCTCTCTCTCGCTCGCTCTCTCTCTTCTTGCAGACGTTTAGAGCGGGCAAAGACGAAGGTGAGAGAGGCGAGGGAGAGCGAGGCGGGTTTATATAGAGAGGAAGATCGGACGTGAGGAGTGCGGTTTGAGGAAACACCCGAGAATTTTCTCTCTTCTTGAAGACAAGGTGGGGAAAAACCGACTCTAACATGGCGAAGTAAAGCTTACGCGGTCTTTTAGGCTTCATCAGATTGACATGGCGAAGTAAAGCTTCCGTGCAACGACCGCGCAGGTTCGCTCTTGTGTCGTCCCACGTTGGAAAAGGAAAGAGGTTTTTGAATGGAATGGTCGTTCTGAAACGGCGATCTTGGTCGCCGTCTTTCTCCTCCCATTTTGAAAGGAGCGACCCGGATATTCCCACGGTAAAAGATACTAACTTACGTGGATAAACAGATTGCTCATACATAGATACATACATGCATACATACATACATATGCTTGGTAAAAAGATACTAATTTTTGTGGATAAACAAATTGCTGATACATACATACATACATACATACAAAATGTATGTATGTATGTTTGGGGACCCACATAAATCCCACAAATACACCCACGTGGAGGAATAAATAAAATATGGTGCGTTCGGACTATAACAATAAAAGGAAATTGATTATATAACGATCTATTTTTTGCCACAAAAACAAATAATATTCAATTAAAAATTAGTGTGGGATCCACTCTTTTAACAAGTTATAGCTCAGACATATTGTTATTCTTAGTCACCAAAGGCCATTATGATAATGAAGTCCAACATAAAATCATCAATTTCCCATTACTTTAGAGTCAAGGTTCTTTTTTGAAAATTGAGAAAATTGTTCAAAAAATCCTAAAACTATTTCATTTTGGTCAATTTAGTTTTAAACCTTTCAATTTTGCCGATTGAGTCCTAAATATTTGCAAGTTTTGTCAATTGAGTTCATCCGAGTAATTTTAGCTAGAAATCACTCATATGGACATCGGCAATGCCACGAGGATGGTCGGCGCGACGTGGATAATTCTTTTATATTTTTATATTTTTTATTTGTTTTCTTTTATACTTTCTCTGTCTTTATTTCCCTTTTTTTCTAAGGTCATCGGCGACCATCCCTAGTCACAGGCAAGGGGCCGACCTCCCTCGTCGACCACCGGGCGAGGGCCGCGAATATAGTCCTTGAATTATTGGTAAATGTGCAATATAGTAACTTAGACTACATGAAAAGGTTCATTGTTGTCCTTCCCTCATGAAGTTGTGGCACAAAATTGATGTTCCTATCGACCACAAAAAATGATGTTACCAAAGTTTTTTCACTGAAGTTGTGGCACTAAATTGATGTTCCTAAAGTTTTGAGGCTTAACATTTTAATTTGACTGGCACCCAGATTATATGTCAAATAACGTTGTCATGCATATTTATTTTTCACAAACTATCGATAATGAATTGGCTCCAAAAGCAAACCTAAGCATTGCAATTTATTTTGACAAGGTTTGAAACATTCAAGTTTCGTTTTCGAGAAAATGTTACAAATGTTCTCGAACTTTGGTCTAATGGACAATATTATATATGAACTTTTAATTTGCTCAATGTAGCTCATGAACTATTGATAAGTGTGAAGTCTAGTAACTTAGATATTATATGAAAATATTTAATATCGTTCTTCCCTTAATTCAAGTTTACAAAATCTCCTTATGTGGCTTCTAATGGGCTTTTTTCAAAAATGGGTCCAAATTTTTTTTTTTACCAAATTAGGTCAATTTTTTTTTATTTACCTATTTGGGTCCCGAGTGGCAATGTGACTACCGCACGGGCCCGAGCCCACAACCCCGTGCGTAGTTTTTTTTTATAATCATTCCGCGTCCTTTGTACATGAAGATTTCACTCTTGTAATCAATTGGAAATTGAAGATTTCGCTACTGCAATCAATTGGCAAGTTCGCTGCAAATGGAAAGATTTCGCTACTATAATCAATTGAAGGATTTCGTTTTTTTTAATTTTATTTTTTAATTTCTTTCATTGGCAAGTTCGCTGCAAAATGGAAGATTTCGTTTTGTTATTTTCCTTCATTGACAAGTTCACTGCAAATGGAAGATTTCTCTATTGTAATCAAATGGAAGATTTTGCTGCAAATGGTGGAATGAATGTCATGTGATTTTAGGGGCCACTTCGCTATCGATGCATAGCTCTCCGCCGATCCTCTTTCCTTTGCCAGATGGTCGGTTCTTTTTGCCTTTTCCTTCTCTTGTTTGGCAATCCCAGTCTCGCAATCCCATTCTTAATAAAATTTTCAATTAATTATTGATAATTATATTATCAATATAAATGTTATAAATATAAAATACTAAATTTTAAAAAAGAAATTAAAAAATATGAAATTTAAAAAAATAATGCTGCACGAGCCTATGCGGTTGTGGGCCCGAGCCGGTGCGGTAGTCACACTGCCACCTGGGGCCCAAATTAGTAAATAAAAAAAATTTGACCTAATTTGGTAAAAAAAATTTGACGTATTTTCAAAAAAAGCCAGCTTCTAATCCACTAAGTTTAAACAATTGACCATAAAAAGAAGTTACATATAGATAATTCAAATAAAATATCCATATCAAATCGGGATATGATGATCCACATCATCAAATAAGGATGGACATGTTAACGCCATAATTTTTTTTTCTTTTTCTTAAGTAGATGAATAAAAATTTGGCCCAAAAAAAAAATAGATGAATAAAAAGATAGACTTATTGTCTCATCACTTTTATAAGTACAACTCAACATATGATAATCCATGTCATCAAATAGCGTTTGATTTGTTGTTGGAACGAATAGAATGACTAACAGTTCATGGGTTGTATAGAACAAATTAAAATTCTAAAAAATGCATTGCAAATTGATTTAAAGTTCAGAGATTTTGTGTCTTTATTCTAAAAAAGAGAGCAAGATAAAAGAAGAGTAAATGCGAGGCTAGAGACAAGAGATGAAAATTTTTGTCGACTGCTTTCTTTTTTGAGGAAAGCAAATAGATTTGTGATTTTAAGTAAAATTAATTTCTGAAAAGCAGTGTTTCCGTGTGTTTCTATGTTCGGTGTTTGATCCATGATTTTGCTTAGGAATCTAACAAAGCAAAGAAAATTGGCCGCAAACGTATAACATTTGTCTTGTGTCATTTACCGAATATTTTTATCTATTTTTAATTTTATAAAGTTTACAAAACATTAATTTATTAATTATATGAAGATCCTTAATACAAAATTTTTACATTAATTATTGACTAACCCTTTTTTATTGAAAAATATTATATACAATGGGTTTTTAACAGATAAAGGGTTTTTAACATTTTTTTGGTTGTTGTGTTTTACGGAGTCTGATGAGCATCCCATTTTAAATTATGTTTCTACTAATTCAACAAAGATAAACCTCAAACGCCCGTCTTCAGAACATTTTCTTCTTGAACGGACCCCCTAAGCCTTCCGTGGAAATTCACAAACACCTTTCTTTTTTCCCTCCCTTTTTTTCCCTTTTTTCCCTCTTTTTTTTTAATTTTTTTTTTCCCCCTTTCCCTCCATTTCAAGCCAGAATCTCTAGAACACAACGAGATGTATCTTGATTCCACGGATGGTAGCAGCCAAGCCCCCGAACACATCTTTGGGATCGATTAATTCAAAAAACAAAAGAAGGAAAGACAATAGGGAAAAAAAAAAGGTTACAAAATTCAGAAAAATATTAAAATATTATTAGAAATTATCAACATAGTGATCAATTTAGTTAGACATCCAAAATGTAGCCGATTTTAGTCAAAATAAAAAAAAATTTAAATAATTAAAAAAAAATAAAATAAAATTAAGACCAATTAAATATCTATTTACGATCTTCGGTTATAGTGGAAAATTGTCACGTCATTTCGTCACAAAGGCTAATTTTGCATATTGAATTACAAAATGTTAAATGTTACAGACGTAATGTTGCGCGTTCCTTTAATGGCTTTGAAACATCGTGCCAAACTTTAAATCCTTCCTTTATTTGGGTATTGGGCTGAGAACATAAAATAGAGAAGAACAAGGAAAAGAATGGGTCGAGGAAGTGACACCACACACGTGGACGCACAGTTGGCCAAGCACATGGATGACGTGTCACGAATATTTCATGCTAGTTTTTCCAAAGAGCATCGGACCGACCGACTCTTGGTTGGCTCTCGATCAAGACCAAACCAAGATTTGGAAGGACTATAAAGGAAGAAGCGTCCATGCAGCAACACCAAACCCAAAAGAGACAAAAAAGTGTTTAGGGAAATATGATATTTCAAAAACCGGGTAAATGATAGGAATGATTCATAAAACTTTAATTTAATATGTAAAGTGATTTCTAAATTTTATATTTATTTGATGTTGTTAGTGAATTTTAGCTCAATTTACAATGTTGTCTTCGATTTTTTTTTTATTTATGTATCGTGGTCCATAAGTTTCTGGACTTATTCAATTTAATCCATATATCTGCATAGAAAATGTTGAAAATATTGCCCAAAAAGTCTTAAACCTAATGCACTTTTGCCCATTCAATCCTAAATCTTTTAATTTTGCTAAGTTAGCCCTAAATCTTTTCACATTTTGCCAATTGAGTCTATCCCACTAATTTTTACTAGAAATCACTAACGCGGATGTTGATTGTCTTACGTGGCACGGCCGATCCTGACGTGGATTAATTTTAGTTATATTTTGATTATTCTTATTTTTTTAAAGTTTTTGATTATATTTTTCTTTTCCTTTCCTTCCTTTCCTTTCTTTTCTTTTCCTTCAATGGCCGGCGAGGGTCGTCGAGCGCTCCCCAGGGGTCGCAACGAGCGAGGGCCCAAACTTGCCAAGATTTAGGCAAGGCCATCCTAGTTGTGGGCGATGGTCACCGAGCCCTCGCCGACCACCGTAAGAAAAAATAAAACAAAGAAAAGAAGAGAAAATAAAAGATTAATAAAATAATAAAATATTATTAAAAAAATTTCATCGTTAGCGCCAACGTGTCACGTAAGACTATTGGCATCTACGTGAGCAGTTTCCAACCAAAATTAGCCCGATAGACTCAATTGACAAAACGAGAAAAATTTAGAAATTAATTGACAAAATAAAAATGTTTATGATTGAATTGACAAATGTACAATATATTTAGGAGTTTTTAGATAATTTTAACTAAAAAGTTCAATCTTGTCCCTAAACCTAAATTAGTGGAAGAACAAGTATGGAACGTTTTCATAAAGTCCAAAGACTAAATCAAACACGTATCAAGAGTGTAAGGATCGCATTAAATAAATTAAAAGTTCATGGACAAAATTGCATATTTGGTAAAAATTTATAGATCATTTGCGTGTCATTGTCCCTAAAAAAAAAAATTGATGAGGCTTGTGTGTGCAAAAGCAGAGACGACTATATGGGTGAGTGGCGATGATTGTATTGGGAGAGAGAGGGGAAAGATGTTGGCTGGTTCATCAAATTGGGAATTTCACTTCTTTGTAGATTTATTACTCAACAAGTTCAGATGGCCATGACAGGCTCGTCAATGTGAAAACCATCGGATTACTAGTGGATTGAATAGTTTCAATTCAAAATAAAGCGCCAACGCCATCTTTTTTTTTTTTTAATAACAAAAGTAACTTTAATTTCTTTGAAAGGTAACTCGTGAAAGTTAATAAAGCGTTGGTTGAGTTAGTGAGATCCATAAACCTTAGACAATTTAAACTAATGGCGCCCCTGGTTCGAATCTCTCCGATCGCGTCTTGGAGACTTAACTAGTGGCGTTAGCGTTAAATACTCTCACCACCCTTGCGAATACCATTATATACGTGAGAAATCTCGATTACAAAAAAAAAATTATTCGTGGAATATTGTCGTTTAATTTGGCTATTCAAGCCGTTATAAATTCGTGCTCCATTGTCATTATGCACCGACCTACCCGCTCGGCGTACTATGGCGGTTGGGCCGTTCTGTGGGCATCCCCGGCCAGGACCACGAATCCCACGATCTATTTGCTTGGACATAAACGCAACTTATCGAACATGACGAATAGAATAATGGACACCACACGTGGATCACCTTGCCCATGTCTAGCTACTCCCCTTGCATGAATTAGTTAACCTGTCATTTTCAATTGGAAGAATAACAAAAAATGGTACGCGGATCTTTATTCTAATGCGCAATATGCGATGTTGTTTTGAAATTTTAACTTATTCAACATAGTCCTCATTTTTGGCCTAATGGAATATGGTCCGTGAATTTCAATTTTCCATCTAGATTCGAAGCTAAGTTGAATA
Organism: Rhodamnia rubescens; assembly: GCA_021437795.1. Taxonomy (NCBI): domain Eukaryota; kingdom Viridiplantae; phylum Streptophyta; class Magnoliopsida; order Myrtales; family Myrtaceae; genus Rhodamnia; species Rhodamnia rubescens. Next base: position 223,119 of record JAILYA010000065.1, on the reverse strand, counting down.
TGTACTAAAAAATCCAGGATCACATCGAACAAAATAGAAATTGGGCACGTGCGATAATTCGGGAGCTACATTGAATAATTAAAAGTTCAAAGACCAACAATGCACATTGGGCGGCAAAAATTCATGGGCTATTTCGATCATTTTCCCTTTTCAATTTGGATGCCAGTTGATATTTCGTTTGATGTTTTGGGAGTCATTGAGATCTGGAGGGCCATTATTATTGACTAGTTAGATGACCTCTCAAAATCTCGTATCTCATATGTTGGCTTTTCAAGTCAACCATTGAAATCTTGTCTCATCTCATCCATTTCTTCTCAACCACGATATCATCTCTGGAACCTTTTTCACAGATAGATCAAAAGATTCATGTGCATATGTTTAACTTCTGTAACGATCTCAATAAATCGTTCCGATTAGGGACCACCAGTCCCAAAAGAATCACTTAATGGACGCTTTTAAAAGCTTTTTGCTACTAAAAAGTGACTGTTCATAATGCTTTAGCATTAAATTGATCATTCATAGGGTTACAGCAACGAAATTTTCTAGATTAGAATTTTGACAAAACCGAAGGCATGAGCTAAATTTTCTAAAGCGAAGGGAAAAGTGTCAACAAAATCCTAAACCTATTGCATTTGTGCCAATTCGATCATAAACCTTTTATTGATGAAAATTCAGTTCTAAACCTTTTTACATTTGTGCCAATTTAATCCTAAGCCTTTTATTGGTGTCAATTCGCCTCCAGCTTTTACATTGATGCCAATTCGATCCCGAACGTTGACACTTTCCCCCGAAAGCAAATATTCTAGATTTGCCACAAGTTTTTTGCCTCTTTTTTTTTTTCAGAAGCAAAATTATGGAGCAAACATTCTCTCTCTCCCGATGATTTCACTTCAAATAGAAAAAGTTCATTTGCTTTCCTTAAAAAAAAAAAAAACAAGAGAAAATAAGCAAAATTTTCTCACCTTCCATCCTTATTTTTAAAATTGCATCTTCTCTAACTTTGCTCTGCTTTGAGAATAAATAAAAAAAAGTTTGGAGCCTTGTGACAATAAATCGCAATGTTAGGGCATGTGTGGGGAGGTTCAACCCTAGCTTCTCTACTTGTGCAAAATCGATGAAATCCCACGGTGTTGGTTGGAAAATATTTTGGGTGCCAAAATTTCAAAAACGATTAACATAATGCCAAAACTTTTTATAGTCGTTCGTTCATCTGACTTCGACGAGCTCTTATTATTTGGATATCGCGCTCCCTATGATTTCCCACCAAATTAAGTCGTCGAAGTCACCTAAGCAATTGCTTTTTAAGAGTTGCGGCACCTAAACAACGTCTAGAAAAATTTGGCATCACAATAGATCTCGTTCAATAATTTTGGTAATAATAATTTTCTATTAACTGACTAGACTATTAAGCAAATATATTTTGTTTAATGTCCACCTAATTTTTTTTTTTGTTGAACTAACTAAAGTTTACTAAGTAAGAGATGCATAGCGAGAAGCACATTAACCCAAAGTGGACGGACCACGCAACTCCAAAGTGGGGCGTCTGATATTTTAGCCTTCAGGCAGACGAGGGTCCCACCAAGGGCAAAATATCTTCCTGACAATCAATTGCTTTCTAAAATTAACCACGTCATAAGATCGAAATTTAGTTTCCTCGGCGAAAACCCGAACCGTGCAGAACCCGGGAAAAATCCACCAAACCAATCCAGTAATAGTTCCCTCGGCATCTCCGCATCTTCTGATTCTCTCTCTCTCTCCCTCCCCCCCCCCTCAGTTTTTTCAGGGCCCCGTCCGTCACCTTCAAAGTCTGTTCCTCCCGGCTTGCGTTACATACGCGCAAGTTGCAGCTATCGATCCACCAAGAAAAGTTTGCATATTTGTTGTCGTCACCATTGGCACGAGGCTCGGTGGGGCTGGAATCTTCGAGTCGATTCGGTTTCGGCTTTTACGTAAAGCCGATCTTCCGGAGCTCCGACTTTCTCCGCCTCCAAGGGGCCTTCAAATAGGGGGATCGGTTGTCGAAGGAATCCTCATCTGGGTCTCGTGTCTCGGCTGGTGGGTCTCCTATATTTCAGGTACCCATGTTCTGCCTTTCTCTTTTTTCCTTTTGGTCAATTGTAATTTCTTCTTCTGGGTCGTTCTTGATGGTTCTGGCAATTCTTTTGAGTGATCCTCTGGTATTTCACCTGGAAAAAGCTGATAGACGTTTGCTCTGTCATCATGTTCTTTGGCTGAAACGTAATTTATGCAAATGAAGCATTTCGAAGTGTCTCGTGTGCGATTGGAAAGCGAAATGGGCTCTGACCGTGTGCCTGCTGTCTTAAGTCGTGTGATCTGAGATCACCGACTCTTCTTTGTTCCAACCAACAGAGATTATTAAGAATTCTTGTTTGTTCTCGATCAGAGGATGGCAAGAAAGAGGGTCAACAAATCGGAATCGTCTTCTGAAACAATGGAGAGCCATCAGAGGCAACTGTCCACGAGTGAAGGAAAAGGGAAGAGGTTGTGGAAGAAGGTGAAGTATCAGCTTGTTGAATACCACTCTTTGCCCGCGTATTTGAGGGACAATGAGTACATCGTCGGACATTACCGAGCTGAGTGGCCTTTGAAGCAAACTTTTCTTAGCATCTTCACCATTCATAACGAGACGCTGAATGTTTGGACGTAAGCTTTCTCTATTTGCAGCTACCAGTTTACAGAATTTCGAACTTTACTAGCTCCTTTTTTCAAATAGTTTGCGTTCTTTTTGTTGGGTTGTTTGATTGCTTCACACTTGGTTATGGTCGAAAGATTGGTTCAGCAGGCTGCTTGTTTTAACCAAATCAAAGACACCTTGCGATCTGATGGGTACTTATTCAGTTCTCCACATGAACAGCCAAAGAACTATGCATTAGCTCCTATGATTTTTTGGTCAAATATACTGGACTGCAAATTGTAGTTCATATTTGACCAAAAAAAATTAGTTCATATTCGACCAAAAAAAAAAAAATTGTAGTTCGTAAGTTTTATTCTCTGCAGCTGCATTCTTGCTTCCTCTAATTTTCACAATTGAAATAAAATGTTGTAGGAACACTACTATGGCCGATTTGTCCAATTAGACATTGAAGTTTCAACTTTATTTCTTAGCTCAAATGAGTATGCGCTTTTTAAAATGGTTTGGTTCTTCTAAGAAGAAACGAAATATGCCGACTCAATCATTCAGGAATTTGTCATCTTAAGATTAAGATCTCGAGGTTCTTATCTGGTGAAGTAAGGATCTAGTAGAATACTCTTACTTGGTTGTAAAGCCAATCCAGGGATCTGGCTAGCTTTTCCAACTTTTGGAGTTATAATAAGCACACAAGTGCATGCCCGAAGCTTTAAATTTGCAAATTGTCATTCTAAGAATTGCTAGGACTTAGTGCCTTGTCTTAGTGCTTGCTAATCCTTGGAATCAAGAGTCCCTTTGCCTTGTATAGCATATTAATGGTGCCTTCAATTGGGTTACTTTGACCAGATGATTCCTGAAAAATGCTTGTGCTCTTCTAAATCCAAATATCATGGTTGTTGACTTGTCTATGCAGTTTCAATGCCTTAATTTTAATCGTCTCAGACATGATGTTTCCCTTTTCTTCCTCTCTTCTTTGTTGTTTGGACGATGTATGGCGAGATTTTGGTCAAATGCGTTGAATAATCTTGTACTTCTCTGGTTAAATTGTCTAGAATGGCCGTGGAACATGTATTTCGAATATGTGATTGGTTCCTGCTGTATTCAGATCCTTCACCATAATTTTCCTCAGGCTCTTTGAAATGATTGCATCTATAAAAGTATTTCTCTGGTAGCTCATAGGGAAGCACCAAAAAGCTTACAGTTGTACTAGTAGAAGCTCTAATCGGCAAAATTTATGTACTTCTATTAGTCAAGATCATATATTGCCTTGTCATTGAAGTCATTTAGTAGCAGCTAGTTCTGATTGATGTCTGATGCATCAAATCCAGTTGTCATGTGTTTGTCCAAAATGTCAAAGGAGTTTTCCTTATGATTATTGTATGGGTGACTAGAAAATGGTGAAACGTTGATTTCAGCGGCTTGAAGTTCTAAATGTCCTGCACAAATAAAACAGTCTCTCTGATTCTTTTTGCTCTTGCTTGACAGTAAGGGCAGATCTCATTTTGGCTCTTGCTTTTGAAAAAATACGTGAATATAGATCTCATAATCAGAAATAATTAAGAATGTAGCTCAGCAGCTTATTGGAAAATAAGATGTGCTCTGTTTTGTCAGTTATGTTTCTCATTTCAAATATATGAAACTAACTATTCTGTCTCAAAGGTGTCATCTTTATGATATGTAGTTGGCCAAGTCTCCCCAAGAACTGCAACTTTGTTTCATTCTCCATAATGATATCGAATAGCATTTTTCTGGTTGACAACTATATTTGATCTCTAAGCATCTCTTGTCATATTTTGCAGCCATCTGATTGGATTCTTCATATTTCTTTCCCTCACCATATATACTGCTTCTAAGGTTCCAAATGTTGTGGATATCCACTCTTTACATCTCCCTGATGTACTGAGAAAGGCTGATCTACACAAAATTCACACAGAACTGATGACTTCCCTCCCTTCCTTGCCTAATATGCCTGATCTGCACAAGCTCAGGGAAGAGTTAAGGACTTCCATGCCTTCCATGGATTTGTTGCCATCATTATCTAGCTGGCATGTGGTGGAACTTCTGTATAATTGTTTGCCTGAGCGGTTCTCCCATAATCACACTGATGTTTGTGTTCTGGTAGTGCTCTTTCCTTTATAAAGTCTCCTTGTTGTTAAGTTATTCATGTTATGTGATTCTACTGAAAGTTTAATGGCATGGTGTGTACTTATGTTTGTGTGTGTGGGTGTGTCTATGTGTATGTCTGTGTGTGTGTGTCTGTCTGTGGAGGTTCATTAAATCTTCAGATAGTCTGGAAGGAAAATCAATGGTGTAATAGAGTACTCAGCATATATTGCTTTGTTCTGATGTCTCTCTCATGCTCTTTGTTGGTGCCGAGAATTTCTCTTCTAGAATTGCTTGTTTCAATAATGTCTGTTTCTTTCTTAGGCGTCAGGTAAAAGAAGTTACTTGGGGTCGTCTATGGTCTTTGTATGTTTTCCCAATGCAAAAATTTCATCAGTCCAGAAGATTTTCTTAGAAGGTGTAATTTTGATAAGAATCTCATTCCCCGTGCATCTCCAGCCTTGATTGTTGTTATGTATCGTGCTAAGTAGTTGATGCCCTAGTTTACATGTAGGCTTGCAGGAATTAGATGTCCTGTGGCTCTTCCATCTTCTAAAAGAGAGTTTTGTGTCGACATACATTTTGAAGCAAAGTAACCGGGCATGGCTATGATGTTGAGATTCCAAGATGGTTGAAAAGAAATTTGTGGCCCAGCCAAGTTTCTTCTGTTCTGTGCAATCTGTGCTTATGTAATGTGTCTATTAAATACGTTTAGAATTTGTGGACGTAAACTTCTATGGAAACTGGTTTGTGGTTACACAGCTGCTAGTAGTTAATATCCTAATTTAGACTTACTATGCAGATATCTGCATCGTAAGTCTTCAAAAGTTTTTCATCTAGAAAAGTATATTGGTTGTGGCTCATGATGAGAAATAGTGCTTCATTTTTATATCAACGTAAACAATCAGTCCAATCTTTCTGTTAGTGGGCGTCTTCTGGCGCACAAGAATGAAGTGTTGCATTTGGCAGGCTTCCAATAGCCTTCTAATAAAGATCGCAATTTGTCTGCTATTAGCTGCTGTTATGCCTTTTTAATCAGCTGAGTTTGCATATATGCCCGTGCATCACGTATCTTGGCAACTGGCATGTACTCCCTGTTTTACTACTTGCAATTGAATGCTCTTATTTGTCCGTTTATGTTCCAGATCAAACTAATCTTTGCTATACTCCAATTGCTTTCAGCGGAGTATGAAAGAGGATGTGTTGAACATTATAGCTCCGCTTGTGACCAGACCCATTACACGGTGGCCCTTCTTTGTGTTTATGGGTGGGGCGATGTTCTGCTTGCTAGCCAGCAGCACATGCCACCTCCTATCGTGCCATTCTGAGCGCTTATCATACATCATGCTCAGGCTCGATTATGCCGGAATCGCAGCTCTTATAGCCACTTCATTTTACCCACCCGTATATTATTCATTCATGTGCAATCCCTTCTTCTGCAACCTTTACATGGGATTCATAACCATTTTGGGTATAGCCACCGTCTTGTTTTCCCTCTTGCCAGTCTTTCAGAACCCCGAGTTCCGCATAGTACGGGCATCGCTCTTCTTTGGGATGGGATTCTCCGGAGTAGCGCCCATCCTCCACAAGCTCTTCTTGTTCTGGCACCACCCTGAGGCACTCCACACTACTGGGTACGAGGCTCTGATGGGAGCATCCTATGGTCTCGGAGCACTTGTTTACGCCACGAGGATACCAGAGAGGTGGAACCCCGGGAAATTCGACATTGCAGGACACAGTCATCAACTCTTCCATGTATTGGTGGTGGCAGGCGCATACGCACACTATCGCGCAGGTTTGGTTTATCTTGGATGGCGGGATCTGCAAGGATGTTAAACCCTGGGATGTGGAGATGGTGCATTAGTAAAAGAGAGGAACTCTGTGTAAATTTGATTTCTGCCGATGATTTATCTGTAAAACTACGCAAAACTAAGGCGACATGTAAACCTGGGGGTTCCATTGTTTCAAGCAAGTAACCCCTCCCCAACCCCCAAAAAAAAAAAAAAAAAAAAACAACAAAGTTAAGCACAAGTAGAGTCTTCCATGCTGTATATGGGTTTTTCTGTCCCCATATGAACGTGGCTGTTCTACTTGGCAAGAAATTGTAATTCTTCAGCATGTTAAGAATTCATTCTTCTACGTGAACAACAATCTCTCTCTCTCTCTCCCGTGCGTATATGAACGTAGATTACCTGAATAAGCATGATGCACCAGTGGTGTGGCGAACGGCCCAGATGTTGTCACTTTAACATGCGACGACTGAAAATTTAGAGGATGCTTGATGGTAATTTTCCTGATCTGCTGGTATTAGCATTCCTTAGATTTGAGTATGGTTTTAAGGTAGTATCTAGAATTTGGTGAACCGGACCAATGAGAATCGATCGATTTTAGGTTTCAGGTTATGGAGGTTAGGTTTCAAGTTTAAAAAATTAGGGAACTTGTTCTGGAAGTTTCAAGTTCGGGTAAAATTCGGGTTCCAAGTAAGTATAACCTAAAATTAGAACTTAGAACTTAGAACAAGTTTTTATATTTTTTTCTTAATATATGTTTTTGTGTCTTCTTACGGTATTCCATGATGTCTATAATGAGTATGTAATCCGAACCACTTTATTATCGAGACTATTACTTTGTTAATATTTTTATGTTTTTTGTGTGTATAAATAAGAGCTATGGTTAGTAAATTGGAGTTGCAGTGATGGTCATTAATTGTGATTATTATTACTACAATCGTTCAACTAAGAATACATATAGAACCTGGATGAAACCCTGAAATCGACCATTTCACATATAGGTTCAAGATTCCAAGGTTTGTAGTGTAGGTTTCGGATTTTAAAAAATGAAGAGCCTGTATAAACGAGTAGGTTTCATGTTCCATGTGAAACCTTTAGGAACCTGAAATTACTGAACAGAAACTGCTCATCCCTATCATTCCTCCTTAACTTTAAATGAATCCTTTTAACTTTTCCTACTTAGCTTGTTTCATGGTGCTAGTTGCTCCAACAAGACAAACGGAGAAAACAAGCCGACATCAATGGTGAAAACCATCTGTGAGCCTTTTTTTTTTTTTGGCACTGAGTTGGAATAATCCTGAATTGGAGGGAAGTGGTTCAAGGGGGAGGGGGAGAGGAACTGATGGTCCTCCAATGTCCAAGAGCCTCTATATTTTGATAGTGATCTGTCTGTCCGCCGGTCTGAAGCAGGTCCTATGGTTTGTCTCCGGCTAATGTAGGCCATTGTCATGTCAGTTAGGCATGTGGACCTCGTTCACCTGTCGCTGTTTTGTTGTGGGCTGTTGGTTTCTTCGTGCACTTCTCCTCCGATTCATGAAAACTTGTAGCTTACCATCGATGGCATGAATCTCAATCGTTGATGACGCGGGGATCAAGTGGGGCCTGAGCTTATCCGACGGCTGTTGTCATTCCATGTAAAAGTCTCTCCTCGTTCTCGCTTGAGGAGGGCTTTCTGTTGTTTACGTGTGTGAATAAGCAGTGTTCTATTGGACAATTTGTTCTATGGAATTGGGTGGTTTGAAGAATTTATAGGATAGGCCTTTGGTTTTAAAAACTTGAAATCGAAGTCCATATGACAGATTGTTGTAGGACTGGTACCGTACCCGCCTTAAAACGTACACACCCATTTCAATTGCTAAATGATCGTTCCATGCCATGTTATTGATTCTATGTAAATAAGAGCTAAGGAGCAAAATTTACTTAGAAAAAGAAGAAGAGAAGTGTTTGGGTTGCACGGTAGCCACAATGGTCCGTCCATGTAGACAACCACACCCTAATCACTAGAGATAACTGTTTTAGCAGTTTCTTTTTTAACGTTGTTGATATCACGTCCTTTGATAGACGTGATTGTTCGTGCCTTCAGTTTTACTATCGACGAAAAACACGTAATAGAGAAAAGAGGATCGTTCTTTCAGTTTTACTATCGACAGAAAACACATAACGAGAGAACAGAGGAGAAAAAAAAAATAAACGACAAAAACTCCACTCCATTCTCCAACGCTCGATTCTCGCAAGGTCGTACATCGAAGGCTCTCAATCCGTGGACATCGGGTACGTTCTCTCGTGTGATCGTATTCCGATTGGTGATACAAATTATTGATTCATAGAGCATGTTATAATATAATTTTTTTATACATTTGTCATGTTAGAATAGGAATTCGTTTCCTTCCAGAAAAATGAGGATTAGAAGTTATTGATTAGTGTTAGAAAATTTGCATAAGGTACAACTTCTCGTATGGTAAGTGGTAGGCCACCAATCAGTGCACAGGAAAGGTACGACATTTCTCATCTGTCATGCCTACTATTACTCAGCTTCTCTTGTCTTTTCATCAAACATGATGCCTAGGACCAAATAAAAAATATATAAAAAATAAAACATGATCCCCATTTTTTGCTTGAAATAAATAATAATTTCTTTTTCCAGGGTTGGCCTCTTCTTTCTGTTTTTTTTTTTTTTTAAAGCAAAACATCAGGGCAAAAGATGTAATTAAAATTTGATGCCTCTCATGTTAATTGCCCATGTGGTCTCCCCTCCTCAAGCAATCTCACGATTACAGAAAGCTAGACTTCACATGCCGTTTCTCTTTTGAGAGTACTAAGAATCGATAGAGATACGGATTCTCCCAAATTTGCAGGTTGATCGTTGTTTTTAATCTTTAGAAAATTGCATGGGAAGTCCTCGTATGAAATACAATTCAACCCTAAAACTTTCAATTTGTTTCACTTAAATTTCCAACTATTATCGAAAAATGCAATGAAGTCCTAAGATTACGCTGCAAAGTGCAATTCAAAAATTCCGCGTGAGCACTTTTTAGCGTAATAGGCAATTTCAGGTGTTGTTCATCAAAATGACTTAATTGCATTTTCTTTAAAAGGTTTTGGGCTTAATAAAATAAATTTTAAGGACTTGCCTGCACTTTTTCGTAAAAGTTTAGGACGCGATTGAACCACTCGAAAATTCTACAATTTTTTCTATTTCTCCTATTAGCAATGACACCACTCATGATTAAGCCGAGATTCACTACATTAGGGTAATGCTTTACATGTTGCGTGTGGGTGTGGGTGCAGTAGCTATTCCATTGTATACAAAAGCAAAAGTTTAAGTAAATGGTGATGTGATGACCTAATCCGAGGCTAAGCAAAAGTTCACTCTCATTCCATGACGGACTTGGGATGTTAGGGACAAATCAGACAAAGTATGCATTAGAAAAGAAGAAAAATCAAGTTCCCAAGGCTCTCATACTTAATGTGATCTATTACGATTCAAGTGTATCTCTTTTTGGGGAAAGAAGTAGTACTAATACTAGGTAACCTAAAGACTAATCCACAATATTGACATGTTGATGGGGCACATCACATAAGTTGACATTCAAATCGATTGACCATTTTAAGCACTCAATAGGAATGCCAAATCGTTTAGATAAATTAGTAAGTTGATATTTAAATCAATTGACCGTATTAAGCAATCAATAAGAATGCCAAATCATTTCGCGCATCATTTTGTAAACTAGTCTCACTTTGCCATAACAAAAAAATTGAGATGTTAGTAGACTTGGCTCATATAGGTTGACATTTATGTCAATCGACCATATGAAGCAGTCAGTAAGAATGTCAAATCATTTTGCATATGTGCCATAACCTATGGATATACTCAATTATGTGAAGATTGGACGTTGATATTTGAATGAGTGAGATGTATCCAAATGTCAAATAAGAGTATTGCATCATTTAGTATATCCATTTTGTAAATCAAGCTTAGAATATACTGAGTATTTTCCAAAAGCAAAGCTACAGCGACACTTGTTAACAACCACAATTATGATGATGCCTGCATAATACAGCGCCCTAGTTTTGATCGACTTAAAGTGCATGGTGATATCGTTTTATCAACCGAGCAATCTCTATCGATTCACAAATGATATCAAATTTTCAATCTCAAATACCTAGCATTTTTTTTTAAGTAAAAGCTAAAGAGGATGTATAAATCCCAAATGGGCAGGCGCAAAGATAGTTCTAGGCTTGTGCACAATCACAAATGTCCATTCAACTGTTCAGCTTATCTTGGTTCTTCCAAGCTATCACGATCGTCCACGTTCTTCTCAGCTTGTTCGCCCTCGATCAAGGTCTTTCCATCTCGTTCATCTTTATAGAGATCCTTTCAACTTGTAGATCTTCACACTCAATACCTTGTTCACCTTAGATTTCGGCAGTGATCCTTCCATATCAGTACAACATTCCCGATTGCGATAGAACACTCAACTTATCGGGATGGCACCTTATGTAGATTACAACATTATCTGCATTGTGACTTGCGCATATATCTCATGGTAATACTCAACCGATATTCACATCAGTAGCTTTTGATTGTCTTTGTTATAAGGATTTTCCCAACAAAGAGTGCCTTAAGGACAGTGATCCTCATCACACATCAAAGCATCAAAGCATCAAAGAGCTATAAACTATTATTCTATGTTCATCTGCAATCAAATTTCCCGAACAACCTTTCCATCTTATCATGTTATTTTTTTGGCCAAGTAGGATAATGTTCAGTTAGAAAATCAATGTGAAATGAAGTTAGCATTTCAAATTTAATTTCTATTTGTAAGTTGCACATGGAACATGTAAGCTCCCGCATTTGCTACTGGAAGCAGTGGGATTGACATAAATGGGATAGAGCTCGACCGAGACATCCAACATTTTCATAGCGACGGTGACAATGGTGGAAGCAAAGTTGTTTCATCGCCGTTCGACAGGGTCAGGTGGGCAATATGCATAGGGAAAAAGGAAAGAAAGAAAGAAAGAAAGAGTGAAATCATGAGTGTTAATTTATGTTCTTTAGGCCACGGGAAGTTTTTAGTTTGTTGCATAGGCGGATTGGATCACAAGACTCATGACTAATATGGAAGCATGAAAAATTACCCAATCAATTCTAAACCTATTGTACGGATGGCAATTCCGTGCCAAACTTTTCTTTTCTGCCAATTTAGTTCTAAAAATTCGCGAGGATTTCCCATGTAATCCTTCCAGTCAATTTTCGCTAGAAATCACCGATGCGGCCGTCCAATTATCGCCGGCCATACTTGGCTTCTGTTCAATGTGCAATTTCCCCTTAATTTTGATATGTATCCCCTTAACTATGACCCAACTCATGATTAGGCTGAGGTTCACTAAATTATGGTAATGTTTTTACACGTTACATGTCGGTACAATGGCTATCCAATTATATTCAACAGGAGAAGTAATAAGCACACGATGATGTAATGGCCTAAGCCGAAAATCAATGTTAGATAAGTACCTTAAAGAAGTGCTGATGACCTTAATTTCACTCCCGTTCCATGACGGACTTGTGATGTTACAAAAAAGTTGAGTCACTACCATCATCTTTAAAGCAGAAGCTATACGACCATCTTTTGAGTGTGAGTCCTTATAGGGATGGAATTAATCCCAGATAAGCTGAGAATGATCCTCTAATCGATATGTTAGTTGACGTGGCAAATCACTTAAGTTGACAATTAATAAATTGGCCATGTCAAACACTCGATAGGAATGTCATATCACTTAGATAATTGGTTTCAATATGTCGTAATCAATGAATATGCTCAATAATATAGAGAACGGACGTTGATATGTTAGTTGATATGGCAAATTACGTAAGTTGACACTTAAATCAATTGACCTTATTAAGCACTCAATAAGAATGTCAAATCAGTTTGTATATCGTTTTGGTTACGATACACTCCGTTGTGTGAAGATTGGATGTGGATATTTGAACAAGTAACATATTCAACGTCAAATAAGAGTGCCACGTCATTTAGGATACAAATTTTTTTTTTAAATCAATCTTAAAAATATACCTAGCATTCTCCGAAGGTGAAGCTAGAGCGACACTCGTTAATAAAACCCATTGCACATACGGATAATGCTTTAAGTAATGATGCCCTAAGTAACACAGCGCCCAAGTTTTAATTGACTTAACTAATGGTGTTATCGTTTTATCAATCGAAACTATTTTAGAAAGCAAAGCTAGAGAGGATGTACAAAATGAAGCGGGCAGTATTTTCCTGTCATACGTACGATGTAAAGATACTGAGTTTTCTGCCTAAAACTTGTACCACCCGAGCCTCGTAATGATGTGATTGGCTATTAGTGATATTTCTAGTCGAGCGGAGCTCTGATGGCAGCATAGCTTGGTACGAGGCGCAACTTGTGGCCAAGGGAATCCACCAAATGGCCTAAGACTTGACCATATTCATACTTTTAGTTAGGGGTGAGCGGTTCCCGGTCCGTCCGGTTCCCATAAAAAACAGAGAACCGGACCGATGGTCCCGGTTCCCACTTTTTGGAACCGCGGACCGGACCGCCACCCTCGAACCGGGAACCGGACCGGACGATCGGTCCGGTCCGGTTCCCCGGGCGGTTCCAAGGGTTCTCAATCCGCGATTCCGAAAAGTGGATGCACACTTCGTAATTCTTCAATCAATCGCACACAAGTAAACATTCGGTCTCCAAGTAACTCTATTACAAATTTACAACCTTCACGTTCACTATTTAATGAACTCTATATGCAAACATCCATTGGATGCAAACCGGAGACATCAATAAACACACTTAATTTCTAGATTCATTGAGAAAAATAGTTGCTGGCATGCTGCATAGCTCTTATTAGCTATAGAATAGGACATTGACATCACTTGTACCATTCAAAAGGGCTCTTCATTTGTGCAAGCTGCGCTGATCATCAAAAACATTTCAATAAAGTGGCTGCTCACCGCCCATAGTCTAGTCCAAGCTCAAAAACTTAACAAGAAGTCAACGTATCCCCATATGATCATTAAAAGCACACACAAAGGAAAAAAAAATACACTTGATCACGGAACATAAACGACAATGACAAGAAATAGAAAAATGGGAAGATTTCTAAACTTCAAGTCCTTTCTTGATATTTGATATATGAAACAAAAGTGCGCCAACCTGCAATAAGCATCTATAAGTAATGTACATTAGTTTTGAATTAGAAATGAAATTAATAGAAAGCGAACTCAAAGGGATCATACTTAGAGAAAGAGGATGTTTATCAGGGAAGATAGTAACGCTTCAGCCTTTGTAGGTGTAGGTGACTTGTAAGTTGCGATTTGGCAATAAAATAGTTCACGTCTTCCCGCAAAGTTAACTCCAAGTAGCAGCAAGTTAACAAGGAAGTAATGAACTTTTGGTTTGGAGAACTTAAGACAATGTACTTATGCTACAATGGTTTCAAATCTGTCATATACATGCATCACATGGCATGTGAAATTGTTGCAAATGCTTCCCCTTACAAAGAAAGTGCATAAGAGTTGCGAGATCGACTATTAAGCATGGGCTTTAGCCGATAAGATGCAAAAACAGAGGCGAAAATTAGTGAATAAAAATCTCACCATATATTTCTTTCACCAACTTGTAAACTCTATTTACCGGTAAGCTCCGAGTAAGCATCATCCATAGCTAGAAAAAACAAGATATTAACTAGAGCATTCACTTTTTAGATATACAAAAGAAATACAAGATACAAAAGTAAATATATATATATGACTTACCCGACTCGAACTTTTCTCGTTCTCGATGCACTCCTCAATATTAACCGGCTTGTTAACCACTCTCAACCAATCTTGAGTGCAAATCAAAGCTTCAACCACTCTAGGAGTCAAAGAACTTGATAGCCATCAAGCACACGACCGGATGTGCTAAAAGTGGACTCCGAAGCAACGGTTGTTACAGGAATAGCCAAGATATCCCGAGCCATCAAAGAGAGGATTTTAAACTTTCGCCAGCAGATTCCACCACATCAAAATGTCAAGAGTACGACATTCTTCACGTGCAGCTTGAAGATATTTTTCGATCTCGATAAATTGCCCTCGGCCACTTTTTTTTCCTCGTCCATAAAGTATTCGAATGCCTTGTCCCCATCGAAACTCACATCGAAACCCGCAATGGAAACCAATCTCATCTTTGTAACCTTCCTCATGTTGACCACCCGAACTACCACCAGCATCATTTAAAAGTTGACCACACGAACTTTTGTCACCATAAGGTCCGGAACCATAAGACTTCTCGTAAAAAACTAAACAAACGTTCCAGGTAAGTCCTCACATAATCGCACCTCTCATTTACTATCTCGTCATCATCGTAGATTAATTTATAACAATATCGCACATACTTCATCTTTTTTCTTGGATCCAATATCACCGCATTAAAACCATCATGTTCACTTTTTCGAAACTCCCATAATATTTGTCAAATTTTTCCTTCATCTTCACCCCCATGGCTTTCACTCTAACATCCGAAGCATTCGCCGCTTGTTTTAGAGTTTTATATAAACCAGCTATCTCATCAAAATAATCATTTGAAGTGATATACGAGTCCCTGGACATCTTGTTGGTGGAATCATAAAACTTCTTCAAAAATATGATCGAACTACGGCATTTTCCCAATCTTCATTTTTAGGAGTTTCATCTTCAAGCTCGGTTGAGAAGAAAGGATCATCTTCTTCGAGCCTCTCAAAAGCTTTTCTTAGCTTTAAGGCAATGTCTAACATGAGATAAGTGGAGTTCCACCTAGTAGAAACACCAAGACAAGCTGAACCCTTATAACTGATCCTTGCACTCTCAATACAAGCTTGAAATGATTTAGCTCTCATGGGAGAACCTCTTACATACCTAACAAGCATTTCGAATACGTGTAATAGAATCACGTACCTCGTGCAATCCATCCCTCACAATTAAGTTTAAAATATGAGCCGTGCACCTCATGTGTAAAGCTTCACCATCTAAGATCAACAGACTTATCTTTTAGAAATTTAGCTTTCAAAAACTTAATGGCTACATCATTCGAGCTGGCATTATCCACGGTGATCGTGGACACATGTTTCTCTATTCCCCACTCGTAGATGTATTTCTCAATCATTTTTCCAATTTCCTTGCCCTTGTGACTAGACATTACCACAAAACCGATGATTCTTTTGTGCAATTTCCAATCATCATCAATAAAATGAGCAAGTGAGACATAAATAGTTCAAGTTCGAGTGGAGCTCCATGTATCGATCGTGAGTGCGATCCTAGACTTAAGCTTGTGAAAAAAATTCTTCAAACTTATTCTTTCAAGCAAGATACAACTTCATGCAATCTCTAGCCACCTGTAAATCTTGAGATGAGATTGAAAAGAGGTTGTAGCTGGTTTATAAAATCACGGAATCCCACACGCTCAACCAATGAAAAAGGTTGTTCATCCACTATAATCATCCGAACAAGCATTTGCCTACAAAGTTCCCGATTAAACTCCCATGTTGATAAGTCATTAGCACTACCAAGGTTTGGTATTTCCCGTAGTCATTTCAGTCCTATCCATTCTACGTGGGACAAAAAACTTTTGCTTCTTATCTATATTTCGGGGATACTTAGTGCATCTGCTCAAGTGCTTCAACATAGCAGAAGTACCGTTATTAACACAATACCAATACATGGCCCCACAATATTTGCAAAACACTTCAGTTTTTCCCTTCTTGTTTTTGTTGCCTTTACGAAAATGAAGCCAAGCTTGTGATGATTTTCGTTTACCGATAGTGATTGGGCAATGAGATATGTTATTTGTGTCGACTTCCTCTTCGAATACTTCTTCACCTTCATGTTCTAGTGAGTCCATCGGCGAAGTCATCTCATCGATGGATTTGTCCACCTCCGTTGACATATAGGTAGATCACCCGAATCAAACATATTATAAGTTATAAAAAGCCAAGGGAGATCGATTTCTAATTCCAATGCTTAAAAGACACCACAAGCGTAACCTTCAAAGAATGAGAATAACATCAAATTGAGAGAATTGAAAAACAAAAAATCAAGATATGCAACATCATCCAAACATATTAATGTTCGCAGTTTCCTCCACTGGAGGAACAAAAGATATGCCCCATCAAGTGAGAAAGTACAGGAAGTACTAAACAAGACAATATAGTAAGAAAACTGAAACCAAACGTACAAAATATTTAATTTACCAAGAAATTGATTGGAGAAAGTAACGGATCAATCCTTTGTAGCTAACAAATAACTCTTCTTAAGCTTGTTATCCAACAAGGGAGTGAAGGCGATTGATGAACAATTATCGGTGATAATTACTAATTAGTAACGAAATTTTAATCAAAAAAAAAAACTACTACATCTTTATTCAAATCATCAAGAAGTTCTTGCAAAGCTTTGTTTTTGCCAAGAACACTACATTTCATATGTAATAAAGCAGGCCATCGAGACATACAAAGCATAGTATGGAGACAATTACTCTTTTGCTTGCATCGAAGGTACTTCTATCGAATGAGCTATTTTAAGAAATCTATTGTTTAGACACTCAAGATCATCCGTTGGAGACTAATGTTTAGAATTAGCTAAATTACATTAGTCTTACGGGTTGAATATCTAGAGAACATACATCTAATTCATGGCAACCATGAAGCTGCAGATATCCATGCCCTTTTTGGTTTCACGATTGAGTGCATTGAGCACCTGGTAACTAGATTTTACATATAGAAATTATATTAATGTCAACACACTTCTAGTTACCTGATGTGCTTAGTCTAATAGATCCATCCTTTGAAGCTAACGGATAACTCTTCTTAAGCTTGTTATCCAACAAGGGAGTGAAGGCGATTGATGAACAATTATCGGTGATAATTAGTAACAAAATTTTAACCCAAAAACAAAAAAAAACAACCACATCTTTATTCAAATCTATCAAACACCGAGGAGCTGCAAGAAGTTCTTGCAAAGCTTTGTTTTTGCCAAGAACACTACATTGCATATGTAATAAGGCAGGCCATTGAGACATACAAACTACAAAGCTCGTATCCCGACGGTGAAAAAGTCCTAAGGCGATTTAACCTAATCCGTGTATCCCGACACAAAGAAAGAGCGACAACAATATATCTCGGGAAACACTTAAATCCATAATCCACTCCAACAATTGAAAAGGAAAATCAAAGGGAAACATCAAAAGTCGGAAACCGAAGAACATAAATCCGAGCGGTCATGAAAATCACCATCGCGAACCGGGTCAAACGAAACCAAAGAACAAAGCCAATTCACGCACTTAAGAACAAATTGAGTTGAAAGCATGAAGCTTCGGGAGGGGAATGAAATCCAAGAGGACGGACCAACAACCTCGGCCTCGATAGAAGACGCGATCGAGCTCGAGGTGGAGGGAAACAAGGATCGATATACCACGAGCTCGACGGAGTCAAGGCCTCTTCAATTGGCAGCTCGGATCAAACTCGTCCACCGGCGACTTGGTTGCGGACGAGTGCCAATGAAGTCCGAGGTGAGACAAGCGGTGGGATGACTTAGGGCTCGTCTATGTAGCGAGAGAAGTAGAGATCGTAAATATGCGGCGTTGCTTTGAAGTGAAGCAAAGAAGCCCTAAATGATCTAAACTTAAACAAGTCAATATTGGGTTTGTTTTTTAATATTAAAAATAATAATAAAAAAGACCGGTCCGGTCCGGTCCTGGGCCTTGGAACCGAAACCGGACCGCCCGGCCACCGGTTCCAATTTTAGGAACCGGGAACCGGACCGGATCCCCTAAAACCGGGAACCGGACCATCGGTCCCGGTCCGGTCCGGGCGGTCCCGGTCCGGGCGGTCTTTTTTTGCTCACCCCTACTTTTAGTCCAATTGTTGATGTAAATCGCTAATGGGCGTTCCTTTATTCACCGTTATCAACTAGTTTGCCTTTTCTATAATTGAACGTCAACAATGCCCTTTTGTGCGTCACAGGAAGTATATATGCATCAACCATCGGGTTTTGTTGATCAGTTCATCCTAATCACATATGCTGATTGAAAAAGGCTAGTTACGGCCATAAGAAAGCTCCCCACACGTGATATCAAGCACTCAGTTCCTTTATCATTTAGTTTAGAATTATCCAAGAATAATCAAATTCCTCATTCTTTACATACAAAAATGATGGTATCATTATTTATTTTTTGGTCTATATAGATGATTCGATCTTGACAGGAAGTGATGCGACATTTTTGCAAGAGTTTGTGGAAACGTTTGCAGGTAAATTTTCACTAGAAGAGCTAAGATCTGCATTACATCTTGGGAGTTTAAGTGATAGATGTCGCGACCTAAAAAAAAAAATAAACAAGTCATCATTTTCGGGCTAATGGATTATCGGGTTAATTAATTAACTAACCTAACTCGGACTCTCCCAAGTCCATACCAAATCGCAACTTAAGGTTCGAATGATTAACATGCAATGTGATTTGAATTTGGAGTCGCCACTAATCATTTTCGGTAGGTCGATTAGAAACCTAAATAAAATAGCGGGAGAAAACTATCTTATTTCGCGAACCGGAGATTAAGAGTCCTAGGGACTTGGTTACATTAATTACAACTAATGCCCTTTCGGTACCTTAAAATTCATATAAAAAAATAATGGATTTGACAAATTTGATGAATTCTATTTGAAGATCAAAGAATCAATTTTTTTGGGTTTTTCTTCCCATGACATTTTTTTGAATTTTTGAGTATTTTTAAAATAAAGAAATTACATGAAATTAAGACGAAATAAGTTCAAGATTACTCCCCAATTTGAACTCATGCACCAAACTTGTGCTTCGGGCTTGTCTTAACCATTGGACCGATTTGGTGACTCGTTAGGCGAGAAATCTCTTGGTCCTATCTCTCATTCATGCTTCTTTCTCATCTCGCCGGAATTTCATGAGACTGCAATCCAGGGCGTTGATATTTTCCCTTTTTGCTCTCCTTCTATTCTTGTACCATTGATGTCTCATCGTTGATATGCAAATTGTTATTTAACATAAAAACATAGAGAAAAATCGAGTGTAGAAAATCCGAGCTAATTTGTATTTGAAATTAAAGAAAGTTAGGGAATCACTTAACTTTCTTTTGCTTTGAGCGAGCTTGAACGATAGTGATGAACTTGTGGCTTGTGTTGATGGGTGCGAGAAATTGGCAATGGTAGCACCGAGCTTCAAAACACTCAAGCCCTCTCAAAACTCTCTCCAAATTTTTTCTCAAGAATTCTCTTTTTCCTCTCTAAAGAATTCCTCTAAAAAACTCTCTCAATTCTCTTCCACCAAAAAATTCTTTCAATTCTCTTTCACTCCAAAAACTCTTTCAATTCTCTTTCACTCCAAAAACTCACTCCATTCTCTTTCACCCCAAAAACTCTCCTCTCTCTTCAAGAACTCTTCTTCTTTTATAGGCAAAATTCTTCATTCTTCATCTTCATTTCCTCACCTTCCATTTTCATCTTCCTTTCTTCATCTTCATCTTCTTTTCTTCATCTTCATTTCCCCACCTTCCATTTTCATCTTCTTTTCTCCATCTTCATCTTCTCTTCTTCATCTTCATCTTATCTTCTTCACCTTCATTTCTCCATCTTCCATTTTCATCTTCTCTTCTTCATCTTCATCTTCCATTTTCATCTTCTCTTCTTCATCTTCATCTTCCATTTTCATCTTCTCTTCTTCATCTTCCTTTCACCATCTTCCTTTCCCCATCTTCTTTTGGTATTTGCAATGCAGTCCCGAAGTTTCAAGTATTTGCAATACGATCCCCTGAAGTTCCGAGTATTTGCAATATAGTCCCCGAAGTTTTGAGTATTTGCAATACGGTTCCCGAGAAAATATTTCTTTCAAACCCGAATCTTCTCGGTGCATTTTTCCGCCCCATGCCTAGTCCAGGACCCCGTTAAATTAAGCTCAAATTATATGCCAATGCTAAATGAATATGTGAGATGATTTTTTTTTAGAACTAAAATTAGTTCTAATTTTTATGCAAAAAATATATTAGTCAAAATTTAGGCGTCAACAGCTGCCCCTCTTTGAGTGGAGGCTCGTAGAGGTTCCACTCAAAGAATTGAATCCTGAATTTTGACGGTGCAAATGATGGATGAACTTTTTGGCGGGAGTGTTAGTCCCATTTTTTATGTAATGAAGTGATGCATGATATGCAAGGCTTGTAAATAACATGTGTCATAATTTCTCTTTTTCATGTTAGAGAAATCTGCACATGGATCGCATACGAGAATACCCGTTTTACCAAATACCTCAGTGGTGATTCCCTTAATTTCCAAGTTTCTTGCAAATACGAGGACCTTAAGGTATTCGGCCTTATCTTTTATTAGAGACTTCTCCCTAATGCGAGACAAAGCCAAAGATATGCGTATCCTTCCGCATCACAAGAGCTACGTCGTTGTGAGTCGAAAGAAGTAGAATCAAGTTCACAAGAGCTACGTCGTTGTGAGTTGATTAAATGTCGAAATCGCCAAAGCGATATGTCTTGACGATTCGACAAAGGGAACCAAAATCTTAAGAGCTATGTCGTTATGATTTGGTTTGGATCAAAATCACGGGTGCTTATGTCTTCGTGATTTGATAAAAGAGCCGAAAATCATAAGAGCTATGTCATTATGAGCCGACTAAAGGTCAAGATCACCAGTGCATATGTCTTCGTGATCGACAAAGGGGAACCAAAATCTTAAGAGCTACGTCGTTATGATTTGGTTTGGATCAAAATCACGGGTGCTTATGTCTTCGTGATTTGATAAAGGAGCCGAGAATCATAAGAGCTATGTCATTATGAGCCGACTAAAGGTCAAGATCACCCCGTGCATATTAGGGGTGAGCAAAAAAGACACGGCCAGGGATCGCCCGAACCGGACCGGGACCGCCCGGACGGGCCGGGACCGATGGTCCGTTCCCGGTTTTAGGGGGATCTGTCCGGTTCCCGGTTCCTAAAATTGGAACCGGTGACCGGGCGGTCCGGTTTCCGGTTCCAAGGCCCAGGACCGGACCGGACCACCCGGACCGAACCGGTCTTTTATTATTATTATTTTTAATATTAAAAAACAAACCCAATATTGACTTGTTTAAGTTTAGATCATTTAGGGCTTCTTTGCTTCACTTCAAAGCAACGCCGCATATTTACTGATCTCTACTTCTCTCGCTACATAGACGGCCCTAAGTCATCCCACCGTTTGTCTCACCTCGGACTTCATTGGCACTGCCTGCGCAACCAAGTCGGCCGGTGGACGAGTTTGATCCGAAGTTGCCAATGGAAGAGGCCTTGAAGCTCGGTGCTACCATTGCCAATTTCCGCACCCATCAACACAAGCCACAAGTTCATCACCATCGTTCAAGCTCGCCAAAGAAAAGAAAGTTAAGTGATTCCCTAACTTTCTTTAATTTCAAATACAAATTAGCTCAGATTTTCTACACCGATTTTTCTCTATGTTTTTATGTTAAATAACAGCTGCATATCAACGATGAGACATCAATGGTACAAGAATAGAAGGAGAGCAAAAAGGGAAAATATCAACGCCCAGGATTGCGATCTCATGAAATTCCAAATGAGATGAGAAAGAAGCATGAATGAGAGATAGGACCAAGAGATTTCTCGCTCTAACGAGTCACCAAATCGGTCCAATGGTTAAGACAAGCCCGAAGCACAAGTTTGGTGCATGAGTTCAAATTGGGGAGTAATCTTGAACTTATTTCGTCTTAATTTCATGTAATTTCTTTATTTTAAAAATACTCAAAAATTCAAAAAAATGTCATGGGAAGAAAAACCCAAAAAAATTGATTCTTTGATCTTCAAGTAGAATTCATCAAATTTGTCAAATCCATTATTTTTTTATATGAATTTTAAGGTACCGAAAGGGCATTAGTTGTAATTAATGTAACCAAGTCCCTGGACTCTTAATCTCCGGTTCGCAGAAATAAGATAGTTTTCTCCCGCTATTTTATTTAGGTTTCTAATCGACCTACCGAAAATGATTAGTGGCGACTCCAAATTCAAATCACATTGCATGTTAATCATTCGAACCTTAAGTTGCGATTTGGTATGGACTTGGGAGAGTCCGAGTTAGGTTAGTTAATTAATTAACCCGATAATCCATTAGCCCGAAAATGATGACTTGTTTATTTTTTTTTAGGTCGCGACATCTATCACTTAAACTCCCAAGATGTAATGCAGATCTTAGCTCTTCTAGTGAAAATTTACCCGCAAACGTTTCCACAAACTCTTGCAAAAATGTCGCATCACTTCCTCGTCAAGATCGAATCATCTATATAGACCAAAAAATAAATAATGATACCATCATTTTTGTATGTAAAGAATGAGGAATTTGATTATTACTTGGATAATTCTAAACTAAATGATAAAGGAACCGAGTGCTTGATATCACGTGTGGGGAGCTTTCTTATGGCCGTAACTAGCCTTTTTCAATCAGCATATGTGATTAGGATGAACTGATCAACAAAACCCGATGGTTGATGCATATATACTTCCCGTGACGTACAAAAGGGCATTGTTGACGTTCAATTATAGAAAAGGCAAACTAGTTGATAACGGTGAATAAAGGAACGCCCATTAGCGACTGACATCAACAATTGGACTAAAAGTAGGGGTGAGCAAAAAAGACCGCCCGGACC
Organism: Rhodamnia rubescens; assembly: GCA_021437795.1. Lineage (NCBI taxonomy): Eukaryota > Viridiplantae > Streptophyta > Magnoliopsida > Myrtales > Myrtaceae > Rhodamnia > Rhodamnia rubescens. The sequence goes on along the minus strand of JAILYA010000065.1, from coordinate 199,878 downwards.
GGGACCGCCGGACGGACCGGGACCGATGGTCCGGTTCCCGGTTTTAGGGGGATCCGTCCGGTTCCCGGTTCCTAAAATTGGAACCGGTGACCGGGCGGTCCGGTTTCCGGTTCCAAGGCCCAGGACCGGACCGGACCGGTCTTTTTTTTTATTATTTTTAATATTAAAAAACAAACCCAATATTGACTTGTTTAAGTTTAGATCATTTAGGGCTTCTTTGCTTCACTTCAAAGCAACGCCGCATATTTACAGATCTCTACTTCTCTCGCTACATGGACGAGCCCTAAGTCATCCCACCGCTTGTCTCACCTCGGACTTCATTGGCACTTTGTGCCGCAACCAAGTCGCGGTGGACGAGTTTGATCCGAAGCTGCCAATTGAAGAGGCCTTGACTCCGTCGAGCTCGTGGTATATCGATCCTTGTTTCCCTCCACCTCGAGCTCGATCGCGTCTTCTATCGAGGCCGCAGGTTGTTGGTCCGTCCTCTTGGATTTCATTCCCTCTCCCGAAGCTTCATGCTTTCAACTCAATTTGTTCTTAAGTGCGTGAATTGGCTTTGTTCTTTGGTTTCGTTTGACCCAGTTCGCGATGGTGATTTTCATGACCGCTCGGATTTATGTTCTTCGGTTTCCCGACTTTTGATGTTTCCCTTTGATTTTCCTTTTCAATTGTTGGACTGGATTATGGATTTAAGTGTTTCCCGAGATATATTGTTGTCGCTCTTTCTTGACTGTCGGGATACACGGATTAGGTTAAATCGCCTTAGGACTTTTTCACTGTCGGGATACGAGCTTTGTAGTTTGTATGTCTCAATGGCCTGCCTTATTACATATGCAATGTAGTGTTCTTGGCAAAAACAAAGCTTTGCAAGAACTTCTTGCGGCTCCTCGGTGTTTGATAGATTTGAATAAAGATGTGGTTGTTTTTTTTTTGTTTTTGGGTTAAAATTTTGTTACTAATTATCACCGATAATTGTTCATCAATCGCCTTCACTCCCTTGTTGGATAACAAGCTTAAGAAGAGTTATCCGTTAGCTTCAAAGGATGGATCTATTAGACTAAGCACATCGAGGTAACTAGAAGTGTGTTGACATTAATATAATTTCTATATGTAAAATCTAGTTACCAGGTGCTCAATGCACTCAATCGTGAAACCAAAAAGGGCATGGATATCTCGCAGCCTTCATGGTTGCCATGAATTAGATGTATGTTCTCTAGATATTCAACCCGTAAGACTAATGTAATTTAGCTAATTCTAAACATTAGTCTCCAAATGGATGATCTTGAGTGTCTAAACAATAGATTTCTTAAAATAGCTCATTCGATAGAAGTACCTTCGATGCAAGCAAAAGAGTAATTGTCTCCATACTATGCTTTGTATGTCTCGATGGCCTCGCTTTATTACATATGAAATGTAGTGTTCTTGGCAAAAACAAAGCTTTGCAAGAACTTCTTGACAGATTTGAATAAAGATGTAGTAGTTTTTTTTTTTTTGATTAAAATTTCGTTACTAATTAGTAATTATCACCGATAATTGTTCATCAATCGCCTTCACTCCCTTGTTGGATAACAAGCTTAAGAAGAGTTATTTGTTAGCTACAAAGGATTGATCCGTTACTTTCTCCAATCAATTTCTTGGTAAATTAAATATTTTGACGCTGGTTTCAGCTTTTCTTACTATATTGTACTTGTTTAGTACTTCCCGTACTTTCTCACTTGATGGGGCATATCTTTTGTTCCTCCAAGTGGAGGAAACTATGAACATTAATATGTTTGGATGATGTTGCATATCTTGATTTTTTGTTTTTCAATTCTCTCAATTTGATGTTATTCTCATTCTTTGAAGGTTCCGCTTGTGGTGTCTTTTAAGCATTGGAATTAGAAATCGATCTCCCTTGGCTTTTTTATAACTTATAATATGTTTGATTCGGGTGATCTACCTATATGTCAACGGAGGTGGACAAATCCATCGATGAGATGACTTCGCCGATGGACTCACTAGAACATGAAGGTGAAGAAGTATTCGAAGAGGAAGTCGACACAAATAACATATCTCATTGCCCAATCACTACGGGTAAACGAAAATCATCACAAGCTTGGCTTCATTTTCGTAAAGGCAACAAAAACAAGAAGGGAAAAACTGAAGTGTTTTGCAAATATTGTGGGGCCATGTATTGGTATTGTGTTAATAACGGTACTTCGCTATGTTGAAGCACTTGAGCGAGATGCACTAAGTATCCCCGAAATATAGATAAGAAGCAAAAGTTTTTTGTCCCACGTAGAATGGATAGGACCGAAATGACTACGGGAAATACCAAAGCACTGGTAGTGCTAATGACTTATCAACATGGGAGTTTAATCAGGGAACTTTGTAGGCAAATGCTTGTTCGGATGATTATAGTGGATGAACAACCTTTTTCATTGGTTGAGCGTGTGGGATTCCGTGATTTTATAAACCAGCTACAACCTCTTTTCAATCCCATCTCAAGATTTACAAAGTGGCTAGAGATTGCATGAAGTTGTATCTTCTTTGAAAGAATAAGTTTGAAGAATTTTTTTCACAAGCTTAAGTCTAGGATCGCACTCACGATCGATACATGGAGCTCCACTCGAAACTTGAACTATTTATGTCTCACTTTGCTCATTTTATTGATGATGATTGGAAATTGCACAAAAGAATCATCAGTTTTGTGGTAATGTCTAGTCACAAGGGCAAGGAAATTGGAAAAATGATTGAGAAATGCATCTACGAGTGGGGAATAGAGAAACATGTGTCCACGATCACTGTGGATAATGCCAGCTCGAATGATGTAGCCATTAAGTTTTTGAAAGCTAAATTTCTAAAAGATAAGCTGTTGATCTTAGATGGTGAAGCTTTACACATGAGGTGCACGGCTCATATTTTAAACTTGATTGTGAGGGATGGATTGCACGAGGTACGTGATTCTATTACACGTATTCGAAATGCTGTTAGGTATGTAAGAGGTTCTCCCATGAGAGCTAAATCATTTCAAGCTTGTATTGAGAGTGCAAGGATCGCTTATAAGGGTTCAGCTTGTCTTGGTGTTTCTACTAGGTGGAACTCCACTTATCTCATGTTAGACACTTTGCCTTAAAGCTAAGAAAAGCTTTTGAGAGGCTCGAAGAAGATGATCCTTTCTTCTCAACTCGAGCTTGAAGATGAAACTCCTAAAAATGAAGATTGGGAAAATGCCGAGTTCCGATCATATTTTTGAAGAAGTTTTATGATTCCACCAACAAGATGTCCGGACTCGTATATCACTTCAAATGATTATTTTGATGAGATAGCTGGTTTATATAAAACTCTAAAACAAGCGGCGAATGCTTCGGATGCTAGAGTGAAAGCCATGGAGGTGAAGATGAAGGAAAAATTTGACAAATATTATGGGAGTTTCAAAAAGTGAACATGATGGTTTTAATCATGGTGATATTGGATCCAAGAAAAAAGATGAAGTATGTGCGATATTGTTATAAATTAATCTACGATGATGACGAGATAGTAAATGAGAGGTGCAATTATGTGAGGACTTACCCGGAACGTTTGTTTAGTTTTTTACGAGAAGTCTTATGGTTCCGGACCTTATGGTGACAAAAGTTCGTGTGGTCAACTTTTAAATGATGCTTGGTGGTAGTTCGGGTGGTCAACATGAGGAAGGTTACAAAGATGAGATTGGCTTCACTGCGGGTTTCGATGTGAGTTTCGATGGGGACAAGGCATTCGAATACTTTATGGACGAGGAGAAAAAAGTGGCCGAGGGCAATTTATCCGAGATCGAAAAATATCTTCAAGCTGCACGTGAAGAATGTCGTACTCTTGACATTTTGATGTGGTGGAATACTTCTGGCCGAAAGTTTAAAATCCTCTCTTTGATGGCTCGGGATATCTTGGCTATTCCTCGTAACAACCGTTGCTTCGGAGTCCACTTTTAGCACATCCGGTCGTGTGCTTGATGGCTATCGAAGTTCTTTGACTCCTAGAGTGGTTGAAGCTTTGATTTGCACTCAAGATTGGTTGAGAGTGATTAACAAGCCGGTTAATATTGAGGAGTGCATCGAGAACGCAGAAAAGTTCGAGTCGGGTAAGTCATATATATATATATTTACTTTTGTATCTTGTATTTCTTTTGTATATCTAAAAAGTGAATGCTCTAGTTAATATCTTGTTTTTTCTAGCTATGGATGATGCTTACTCGAGCTTACCGGTAAATAGAGTTTACAAGTTGGTGAAAGGAATATATGGTGAGATTTTTATTCACTAATTTTCGCCTCTTGTTTTTGCATCTTATCGGCTAAAGCCCATGCTTAATAGTCGGTTTGCAACTCTTATGCACTTTGTTGTAAGGGGAAGCATTTGCAACAATTTCACATGCCATGTGATGCATGTATATGACAGATTTGAAACCATTGTAGCATAAGTACATTGTCTTAAGTTCTCCAAACCAAAAGTTCATTACTTCCTTGTTAACTTGCTGCTACTTGGAGTTAACTTTGCAGGAACACGTGAACTATTTTATTGCCAAATCGCAACTTACAAGTCACCTACACCTACAAAGGTGAAGCGTTACTATCTTCCCCGATAAACATCCTCTTTCTCTAAGTATGATCCCTTTGAGTTCGCTTTCTATTAATTTCATTTCTAATTCAAAACTAATGTACATTACTTATAGATGCTTATTGCAGGTTGGCGCACTTTTGTTTCATATATCAAATATCAAGAAAGGACTTGAAGTTTAGAAATCTTCCCATTTTTCTATTTCACCTTGTCATTGTCGTTTATGTTCCGTGATCAAGTGTATTTTTTTTTTCCTTTGTGTGTGCTTTTAATGATCATATGGGGATACGTTGACTTCTTGTTAAGTTTTTGAGCTTGGACTAGACTATGGGCAAAGAGCAGCCACTTTATTGAAATGTTTTTGATGATCAGCGCAGCTTGCACAATGAAGAGCCCTTTTGAATGGTACAAGTGATGTCAATGTCCTATTCTATAGCTAATAAGAGCTATGCAGCATGCCAAAGCAACTATTTTTCTCAATGAATCTAGAAATTAAGTGTGTTTATTGATGTCTCGGTTTGCATCCAATGGATGTTTGCATATAGAGTTCATTAAATAGTGAACGTGAAGGTTGTAAATTTGTAATAGAGTTACTTGGAGACCGAATGTTTACTTGTGTGCGATTGATTGAAGAATTACGAAGTGTGCATCCACTTTTCGGAATCGCGGATTGAGAACCCTTGGAACCGCCCGGGGAACCGGACCGGACCGATCGTCCGGTCCGGTTCCCGGTTCCGAGGGTGGCCGGGTCCGGTCCGCGGTTCCAAAAAGTGGGAACCGGGACCATCGGTCCGGTTCTCGGTTTTTGATGGGAACCGGACCGGACCGGGAACCGCTCACCCCTAGTGCATATGTTTTCGTGATCGAGGCATCAAATCATAAGAGCAACGTCGTCATGATTTGATGAGATGTCAAGATCGCCAGTGCATATGTCTCACGCGACCCGACAGGAGAGGCATATTGCACGACTTGAGTCGTAACAACTATCATCGAGGAGTTGTTAATTTGAAAATAGGTTCGAAAACTTACCCGGGTTCTCCGAACGATTAATCAAAGAACGAAACAGATCGCTCGTATCGTACATGGTAGGCATTTGCCAGGAGAACTTGCTCATTCAATAATCCTTGGATGAATTTCGAGACCTTGGGAGGGACATCGAACATCGGGAATGTATTACCCATCATAGAATGTCCGAGGTAACATGCGCAAACATATTCAACAATGAGTTCATGCAAAACTATCCTACCGAGCTTGCAATGATTAGAAATAACATGCGCATAATGCAATCACTCATACTATAGTTTATGCATAACCATTCTATCAAGTTTGCATTACCAATCCTGTCCAGGGATGTTCTCACATTATGAATACCTCGAATGTGAGCTGAATGGGGGACTTCAGTCCAAAGGGTTTTCTCTCACTCTCAAGAAAAGTTATTTATCCCGTCTCATTGGATTAAAAAAAATCACTCAATCTTTCCATCATCGCATTCGATAAGGATCCGAGTAATCTCGCAATTGATACGACCGAGCCGATCCGGAGGTCTTGATTAGGACCGTAATAAGGGCTAGGTCAAAGGTTTACAAAGAGGACTCTAGTTAAGTCAAGGCTGCTTGAGATGAATTTCATCATCATCTCTCCGGGTTTACAAGTCAAGAACCCCGCAAAAATGAGAGAGAAGTAATCTTGCTCGAACTTCTTCGAGTGATGCTTAAAATCATTGAACTCCACATTAATTCAAGTGCCCTAGTCGAAAAAGACTTTTAAAGGGTTGTAATGGAGGTAATGATTTGAGGACCGAGAAACGAAAGGGTTCGTTTTGGCTCGAAGATGTTTGAGAAGGGGCTTGATGTTGGTGATCATTACAATCTTGTCACCGATCGTGGCCTTCTAGGATACCATCATTGCTCGAGGATGGTATGAACCGAAGATTGCATTTGCAATTTGATACTTCATGGAGATTTTTCTCTCAACCCTTTTAGGATATACGAGAAAATTGTGCATTTAAGTTCGTAAATATTCTACAAATGAACAATGAATTGAAAGGGCATTGGCCTTGCTTTTGGTAGGCACTTTGCTTTTTAAATGCCTAGGAATTTTTGTGGAATCAGCCTTTCCTCTTTCTTCTCCTTTTTTTTTTTTACTCCCAACTCTCTTTTACGATTGTATCTTGATGAGTTCTTTAGGAGATTTTCTATGGATCCAGCTTTTCGTGTCCTTCTACTCAAAGATGGGCCATATTTGCTTTGGGACAACAATGATCACCAATGAGGGCTTTTAGAAACGAACTTGCAGGCTCAAATGGGTTGTGCAAATGGATATAGATGTGTGGAATAGAAAAAGAAATGCTCTTCGTCACCCTAAGGCACTTGAATTAAAACGTAAGTACAATACAAAGAACCACCCGAAAATTGATGTTAGTCCAAGCAAGAAGATTTCTAACCATTTGTCTCGTGATGCTGATGGAATTACCTCGCGTTTTGCCCCAACGTGAGGTGGTTCTTGACAGGGTTATGGAAGTGAAATCTCCGCTCAAATGGATTGATCAACGGATAACTTGCAGTGTTTAGGGTAGAGAAATGAATGCCTCCATCACTTCGGTTATCGTACCTTTCGCGAGAAAACTCTTTACCTTGGGGGAGTGCGGAATTTAGCCATCGTTCATCTCGCTAGAAAAAATTGGACGTGTTTGGGAAATGATTGCCTTTCATCATTCCGTCATGCCCCCTCTTATGTAGTTCATGTTCCTTATTCGTAGTTGGTAAATTAAACATGAGGAACAATCATGTGCAAACTATACAAAGGTATGAGTGTTTTCGAGCATATAAAATGCAAGCAACTTTTTATCTTGGCGACAAAGTTCGCAAATACATAAAAAATTTCTTAGGGGCGTGGATCGTGAGTTGCCCCTGCTCATGCAAATGTATTGCAAAACTTCATTATCCGCTTCGAGACATGAGATTGTCAAAGGCTCCAGGAATTTCTCATTTCACTAATTTTTCGGGGAGAACGGATGCTTCTCTATTTGGACATGACAATGACCCCTATAAAAATCAAAAGGGAAAGCATCAATGTACGTCCTCATGTTCTAAAAGAGTTGAAACGATACCACTTTACTCATGTACGTATTCCTTGCGAACTTTGAATTGAAAAGATCGATTCATCTGGATCGGATTGTATGTCCGGGATGTTATCTCTCCAGGTTCTATGACCGATGCAGGGCTGAGCTTCGGTCCGAGAAGCAAAAAGTTTTTATTAATCTTTGTACATTGATGCCAAATCCCAAGATCGACCCCGGACGCCTCGGACCACCTGTCATTCCCCCAACCACTATGCTTGCGGTGTTGTTGGCGTCCACGGGTGGTTCGCTTTTGTTATATTGTTCTCAAAGCGAATTGGCAACCTCCCGTGGAGAATAAAATAAGCTTAACTTAGAATTTGAAACGACTGAGAGCCAATTGGGACGATACGGAGTTACCTATCTTTGAGCCTCGCTTGGTTTTTTCCTTGCATTCTCCCAAGTAAGGCTATTCGGAATCTCTCTTTATGGGCGTTCGGGGCGTCGTCCACAAATTGATTTGCTACGTGCCTAGCTTAATAAGGAACTTACGCATTTGATAAGAGAGGAGAAAAATTCTCCTTTTAACTCTAGGCAAATTCTAGACAACTAGAAAGTAAAAGTATCCCACGCAGGGGAACTATACATGGAATTAAAGGAATATTCATGCGAGATTGGTTCCACCTCTTTTGCTGGCTATTCCAATGATTGGCTGATTTTGTCTTGGATCATACACCAACGATCGTTGTTTGAGGATCCATAATCACTTGCTTCGGATCACAACTCGGAGGTCTTTCAGCTCCGAACCGGGCTGACCAAGGCGGTGAGCTCATCATCAAAGTAACCTTTTGATCTTTCGGGCAATTGATACTCGAATTGGGCATTGTTACTTGCTAACACCGGCGACAGATTTTCCACTTTGTTTTTGCCGTGAGCGGTCCGACTCCTTGAGCTTGATCCTCCGCCGTCGCTCGGGAACTCGTAGGGATGATCAACTGGTCCGCCGCTAGAACCACCGGAGGAAGGTCGGTATGGCGCATTCTTGATTGGGAAATGGTCCGGTAGTTTTTGCTCCGTAGGTTTTCCCCGGGATTAATCTTCCAATCAACTTTGCTCCGGTCGCCTTGGTTCCAAGCTACATCGTGCTTCTTCACTTATCTCTAAATCTGTGAAGGTGATTTGTGACACTTCGTAGGGTGAGTCCGTCTATATTCATCATTTTGAGTACATCCATTGGTCGTCTTGAATTGATTCCTAGCCGCCGAACCGCCTCGATGAATATAGAATGAAGCTCGGCGGACCAAATGGGCCTTTTCTTTCCGACAAAATCGTCATAGTAAGTTTGGCCATAGTTCTTTTGTTCGAGTAATTGCTTCCTTACAGCATGCCGCCAAATGTTTTGGAGCACTCGAACGCAGACCGGCTTCTTTAGGATGCCCCGAGCATCATGCAATATGGCCCTCGTTATGAACTGCTGATCATCACTTGCTGATGTTATGATCACCGGTATATCCAACTCAAAATCAATGATCTTTAAAAGATCGAGACCGTCCATATCGATCCCTACCATGGGCCGCACGACGATGTCGAAATCATATTTGTATTGCCTCGCCTTCTCTAAGGCTTCCGTTGCTTTCACATAAGCCGAAATCCCGTACTTGCACTTTCTCGCATGGCAACGAGGATCGAGAGGGAAACGGGGTTGCCATCAATGGCCATGACTCATGAGATCCTCGGGATAGGAGGCTTCCCATACTTCCGCCCGGAATGTACGCATACTTATTTTCCTTTCAAAACCTTCCATATGTAGACCGAAAAATGGGTGTTTCGACTAGAGACCGGGCTTTAGATGTTCTTTGGACTTGCAAAGATAAATTGCCGAAAATCACAAAAGCGATGATGGCCTTTCGTGACGAGTTCCGGAGGTGCATGGAGACTTCAAGTTCTTTATAAACTTTTTCGGATCTGTTGGTCTCGCAGACACTTTTCTCTCCTTTTCGCTCTTAGTGCCTTGGATCCATTTCGTAATAACTCTTACCTCTCGCTCAATCCGTCATTCTTTTTACTTTTCCGACATGGAGGAGCCCTCAAATCTTTTCACTTTCTCTACGAACGAGACAGTTATTTCCCTCCTCAAATCTTTTCGGTTCCTCCTACGTAACGAGCGCATTTATTTTCCTCCTCAAATCTTTTCGGTTCCTCCTACGAACGAGGCGCTTATTTCCCTCCTCAAATCTTTTCGCATTTACTTACGTGAAGGCTTTCAATGCTTAGTCAAATGGGCGAGGAATTCACGCATTTAAGCATGACGATGTTCGTGGATAAGATCGTTCTTTGCCCCCTGGATTAACTCTAGGCATTAAAAGAAGAATGTCTCACATGGAGATTTTGTAACAAACAAGACATTCATTCATACATGCCACTACTTCTCTTGAGGATTCGTAAGGGTTGGCTAGTGATGCTCAAAAAAGAGATATTTTGAGAGTCCATAATAAAAAATTAAAACTTCATGTAGGCTACACATTCGGAGTTCCATCGCGTTGAATTGGCCGGGCCGTGATATCAAGGAAACTCCAATTGTAGTGATGCATGTCTCTTCCCTCGAAGGGTATCGGTTTCTCCTCGCAAGACCGACTTTCTGGGATGTATCTCTAACGAGATCGGATTGTACGAGAACTTGCTCCGGGGATGAATCGGTGAATAAGCATTTTCAATGCTCGAGATGTGGCTCATCGAGGGACATGTCACCAAAGGAGATGGGGCCGCTACGGCATACGGCAAACAGCAGTGTTAATAGCATTCCTATACCTCTTGTTCTCTCGCTCGAAGCTTTTCACTTTCTTCCCTCGAAACGTAAGTTCATGACTTTCATTTTTAACCTTCAATCGGGTCCGCTTTGTTTTGAAACCAAAACTTGACCTTCAAGGGCTCCATTCCTATCATCCGGCTCAATTCATTTTTGCGTCTCTTATTCACGTAAGAGCACTCCTTGAAGGCAACTTCAAGCACTTTGATTTGATATTTTCTTTTCCAGGGCGACATTGCTGCCGTTGCCATTGTTGTTGCTGTCGAGATTTTGAATTTCACCGCCAAGAGAGTTGGGTTTTACGGCTCCAGGCGTTGGATCCGGTCTCGAAATCCAGATTCGCTTTCGGGGATGTCTAGGTTGGTTGCCTCCGAAGTGTCTTGATGGCCTCTAAACATGTTGGATTGAAATACCTCTTACCGCCTTTTGTTCACTCTATTCTCCGCCGTATGCTTACTCTCTCCAAATTCTTTCGAGTAATCGGGTATGTTCAAAAGCCTCCCTTTAAACGCGGATGAAAATCACTAAGCCGACGTTTTTCCCAAGATTTCGTGTTTCCCGCCTTGTCTTATTTTTTCAACGTGATGGGACCCCGAATCCATTCGCACCGACGAAACGCCCGTAGTTTCACCCGTGGCTCTGCAAGAATTGCTGTCTTTTTTCTCGAAAAGTATGCTTGTCTCCCACTCAGCTTTCAACATGGTGGCGTCCTCAAATCTTTTCGTAACTTTTTCGGATTTATGAGGCTCGAGATTGTAGATCCAGTGATTCACGGATGAAACGTCCGTAGTTTTACCCAGATAATTAACTCGGCATCCACAATAATTATTGCTATAGCTTTTCTTGCCCTTTAAATTAGGATTTAACGCCGAGACAATTATTGCTTTCATATCTTCATCTCCAACCTTCTAAGCACTCTTTTTGCATCCACTCTTTTTAGCCGCTTCAACAACAATGGCTTCCCTCCCGCACACGCCTTCTCGGTGAAGTTTTGGCCAAATGGGAGAAACTTTATAATCTCCTAGGCCAGGGCTACTCTTATATAGCCAACCATCCGGAGGCCGAAACCGAGATTCGTCTTATGTTTAGGGATATGGACACCGCTTCTATTGAAGGTACCAAGTTAGAGGAGGAATACAGGATCTTCCCCACCCTCTTCACTAACTTCCCGGAGGCTTACCATGTTGCTCATCAAAATGTTATTTTGGCCCACCTTGTGAAGGCACGTTATCGGGATCGGCCTGGACAACTTGGTGTTGGCCGCCTTGTAGCCGACAATTATAAGAAGGCCCTCGACTATGGTAATGAACGTGTCTCCCCGCCGATTCGTGAGAGGAGAAACTTGGTGGAACGTTTGGCCACGTCCCAGATCATCTTCGAGCGCGATCCGCTCAACATTGTTTTAAAGTTCCAATGCACATGGCCGGAGGAAAGGCTGAACGATCCGACCCTGGATATAGCCCGCCGGAGAATGCCGATCCATGACCTGAATCTGGCTTGGAAGCATCACGAGGACAAGGTAGCCAACCTCAAAGAGAAATGTGAGCTCCTCCTCTTTAAGTTGGCGGATCTCGATCCTCGGAGCGATCAGTGTAGGCGGAGCATCAACCGTATGGAGAGTCAATTAAACTCCTTTGTGATGCTCATTAGAGCTCGGTTTGGCTTTACGTTCCCACCCCGTTGATCTATTTGTAAGGCTTTCGATGAATGAAATGAATGCAAGTTTTTACTCATTTCATCTTGGTCGTCATATTTGTTTCGCAAGATAACCCCTTTTACTCTGCGAATATGTAAATCTCACGCTCCCGATGGTCAATTTAATTGGGCCGAGAGGCTCCCCCATTCGAAACAATCTCTCAACAAAGTTTAGTAGCGAGGAAACAAACGAATGCTCAAATACGAACAACTCGTGAATCAGTATTAATATTATAACTCGATTATGAAAACATCGGGGTGAATCAAGCATAATATTTCTTTACAAATAGCGAATTGATCGGATTGGTAAAGATACGACCATCCATCTCGGCCAGAATCAAAGCACCACTAGGGAGCACCTTCTTTACTATATATGGACCACCATAGTTTGGAGCGAATTTCCCTTATGGAGTGAGACTATTGGTAATAATTTTCTCAAGACCAAGTCATTGATCCGAAAATATCGAGGCCGAACTTTTTTGTTGAATGATTTAGCAACTCTCTGCTGATAACGCCGGCCATGACATACAACCTTAAGTCTTTTTTCGTTGATCGATTCAATTGGTCGGCTCTCTCTTGGATCCATTCAGCTTCCGTCGCCTTAGCTTGAGACAAGATATCGTAAGGAAGGAATTTCCACTTCAACTGGTAGAACAGCCTCCATTCCATATACAAGAGAATACGAGGTTGCCCCCGGTAGATGTCCCGGATCGAGGTCCGATACGCCATAAGTGCAAATGGCAACCTCTCATGCCAATCGCGATAATTTTCAGCCGTCTTCGCTAAAATTTTCTTAATGTTCTTATTGGCGGCTTCTACTGGTCCATTCATCCGAGGACGATATGGGGAAGAGTTCGGATGCTTGATCTTGAATTCCTTAAATAATTCGTCCATTAGTTTGTTGTTTAAGTTCGAGCCATTGTCGGTGATTATGGCTTCAGGTGAACCGTATCGAGCAATGATATCCCGGTGGATAAATTTCGCGATATTTCGTGCCGTGATCAGCTAAATAGGATGCGGCTTCGATCCATTTGGAGAAATAGTCAATCGCCACCAAGATGAATCGATGCCCATTGGATGCTTTAAGGTTGATAGGACCGATAACATCAATGCCCCACATAGAAAACGGCCATGGTTCGGATAACGATGCAACTCATTTGGAGGGACATTAATTTTGTCACTATGAATTTGACATTTGTGACACTCCGAACATGCTGAATACAATCTCTTTCGAGTGTGAGCCAATAATAACCCAACCTCATAATCTTCTTAGCTAACAAGTGGCCATTCATGTGTGGACCACAGATCCCTTCATGTACTTCTATCATCGGACGAACCGCTTCGGTTGAGTCAACGCATCTTAGTAGGACGAGAATCGAATGACCGCTTGTACAAATTCTCTCCATTCAAGAAGAACTTTGAGGCCATCTTCCTTATGTACTTTTGATCGAGATACGATACTTTTTCAGGGAACTCTCGCTTCGAATATAAGTCTTGATGTCATGGTACCATGGCTTATCATCGGGTTCATCGATCATGGCCATACAATATGCCGGCTTTTTTAATACATCGATCTTCAAAGGGTCAACCTCAAGTCCATTGGCGACTTGTAACATTGAAGACAAGGTAGCAAATGCATCGCCGAATCGATTATGAGTCCTGGACAGATACTCAAATGAGATATCCTCAAATTCCTCTACCAATTCATCCAGATACTCATGGTAGGGTAGCAATTTGGCATCTCTCGTCTTCCACTTTCCAACGATCGAAGGATAATCAAAGCGGAATCTCCGAACACCTTGAGTCGGGCTATCCCCATTTCAATCGCAGCCTGCTGCACCGAGGATGCATGCTTCATATTCTCGCCATGTTATTTGTGCAAGAGAATACCAATTTTGCTGCCACAGGATAATGCCGACCACCTGGAAATATCGAATCGCGCCCGTGCACGATCCCGATAAATTGACAGCTCCGTCAAAATACATAGTCCAGATGTCATCCTCCACCGACATGATTCGATCCTCGAATGATAGGCATCATCGTCTTGCCTCGGATTTTCAGCTAGGACATCTCTATAGCTCGTCCCTTGATTGACTTTTGGGACAAATATTGAACGTCAAACTCGGAGATGAGGATTTACCATTTAGCAAGTCTACCAATCAAGGCGGGTTGATTAAGCAATTATTTGATGGGATTGCATTCTGTCACCGAAGCACTTGGTGATGCAAGGTATATTGCCGAAGCTGTGCGCACCCGCACTAACGCCGCACATGTTTTCTCCGCTTCGGAGTATTTCATTTCCGAAGTTGTGAATTTCTTGCTCGAGATAATAAACGGCTCGTTTTTTCCCATCCTCCCGCTTCTCTTGGGCTAACATAGCACCCAAGGATTCACTAAGGATTGTGAGGTAGAGGATTAAAGGTTCCTCCGGCGTTGGAGGAACAAGCACGGGTGGATTCGTGAGATCTTTGCTTCAGTTTTCCAAAAGCTTCTTCGCATTCGCTATCCCATTGGACTAACGCATTCTTTTTTAATAGCTTGAGGAATGGCTTAGCGGTTTCGAAAACCGATAGATGAATCGAGCAATATAGTTTGGCCTACCCATCAAGCTTCGAACTTCTTTAACCGTCGTCGGCGGCTTAAGCTCACGAATAGCCTTAACTTTCGAAGGGTCGACTTCAATGCCCTTACTACTTACCACGAATCCGAGTAGCTTGCCCGAGCTGGTCCCAAAGACACACTTAGCGGGGTTGAGGCGTAACTTGTACTTTTGGAGTCCGTCGAACAATTTCTTCAAAGATTTCGACGTGATCTTCTCCATGCCTTGTTTTTGCTATCATGTCATCGACGTAAACCTCAATCTCATTATGCATCATGTCATGGAAAAGGGCAACCATGGCTCATTGGTAAGTGGCTCCAAGCGTTTCGAGACCGAACGGCATTACCCGGTAATGGAACATTCCCCATGGTGTGGTGAAAGTGATTTTCAACTTGTCATTGACATTCATCGTGATCCGATTGTACCCGGAGAAGCCATCCATGAATGAAAACAATTCAAACCCTACAGATCTGTCAACAAGTACGTCGATATGCGGGAGGGGAAAATCATCTTTAGGACTAGCCTTGTTCAAGTCTCGATAATCGACACAAACCCGAATGCGGCCGTCTTTCTTCATGACAGGGGACTATGTTAGCGACCCAATCGGAATATTCTCGTAGTCTCAATGAATCCTACATCAAGAAGTTTCATGACCTCCTCTTTGATCTTCCGCACTAATTTCGGTCCGGCCCTCCTCGACTTTTGCACGATCGGCTTAGCCGAAGGATCGATCGGCAAACAATGCTCGACAATGGAACGGCCAAGACCGGGCATATCTACATAGGACCAGGCGAAAACGTCTTGGTAATATTTCAAGAGTCCGATCGGGCGCTCGAGACATTTCCGAGGAAAGGCTTGCCCCGATCTTAACTTTTTAGGGTTTTTCGCATCGCCTAAGCCGACCGAGATAATTTGTTCACCTGGTCAAGGGCTTGACCTCCTCATGTCGTTCGAAATCTTGACGAACTTCCTCATAATCTGGACCGAACTCATCTAGGTCGTATACTTCGAATCCACTAGGTTTCCCTCCTCATATATCCCCCATGATGACAAACTTGTTGGTCGTTGGTTGTCGTCATCGGGTTGGTTTGGGAGATTGGGACTACAAGCGGCGTGCTCGAGCTCACGCCCTTGTGAAGATCACATCTTCTAGCGGCATTGTCGATAGAGAGCATTTTCCACGGCATTACTGGAGTTGTCCGTAGGAGGAATTAGAGCGAGGAATGGTTAGCGGCGGGCTGGAGGTGGATGATTGAAGTTTGGCGGAGAAGGGGGCCATCATTTCCTCCATCTTTCGGGACATCATTTCTTCAAAGCGCTCAATCAAGGAGCCAAATTTCTCGTCTAGGGCAAAGACCGACGGTGGCGTTAATGTCGGCCATCCTCTTTGCGACCGATCGAGTAATATGTGGAGGATCCGTGATAAATTACATGTACGCAGTATCAAACCAAAAATGAGTACAGGGAGCGAGAATAGCGAGCCGGCCCATGGCATCCCTCTAGACTCAAACGAATAAAGTGATTATGACCAAAGAATTGTAATTTTCAGTTTGTCCGCTTTACGAAAAAATCCGTATTAATTCGTACGTTGGTCAAAATATGTCCAAATTTTACGAGCTTATAGTTGAGAAGATGATGAACAACTTTTATATTGACCAATCAGACTAGAAATGAGCGGATCAAATCAGTTTAATGTGTCTTTCCGAAAAATCGCATTCAGAAAACTGTTATAACCACAGGTAGTTAAAAAAACGAAAGGCCATCTTAAATTATGAATTTAATTCTGAAAGTTTGTAGGATATTAGTTGAAACATAGGTCTACAACTTTCATGTTTGGTACTTACTCAAAGCTCGATCGTAGAATTTAGTAAAAATCGTACAACAGGAACAAGCCAAATCAGAATTGAGGACAACCGATAAAATTATAAAAACTACTAAGCAAAGTGTGAAATTGGAAACAAGACAATGAGATTCATAAACAATCAACCTAAACCATGGACCAGCCCAAAATAAAAATGAGATAACATGGCGTAAGAGACAAGAAATTACCGCTCATAGGAAGAAAATGTCAATCACAAAGACATGCGCATGAATCGTGGATTCAGATTTTAGTTCTTTTAGCAAAAATGAAATGAAAGACGAAAACGACATGTCGTAGTCTCGCGCACGTTCATCATGACTAGTTGCCGCCTCGCATACATAGTCATGACTAGTCGGGTCCAATCATCTCGGCTTGGTTCGGTCGACAAGGGCAACTCTCATGCATCATAGCCTCACGTGCATGAGAACAACCCTTAAGCCATTTTTTGAAGAACTCGGGATCCAAGTGGGATAACCTTTAGCGAAGCCTTACCGCCAAGGTTAAAGAACCACATAAATATCATCCTCGAAACTATCGGGTGACCCGGGTTCGGTCACAAGTCAATGTGGTGTAGTGCAATTATATTAGGGGCATACATGACATTTTAAAGGCAATCATCACTCCGATAGTTCAAAAATTAAAACTCTCATCACCAAGCTCGCAAAAAGAGGTTAGCCACGTACTCCTCCCCTTATAACTCCCTTCCCGCAAAACCATTTAACACCTAGGGATTAAAATTCAACCAAGATTGCCAAATCAAGTAATTTTTCTTTTCATGAACTTATCCGGCCTAAGTCCTCTTTGGGTCCCAATGAGTCGCCAAGTTGTCGCGACCTAAAAAAAAAAATAAACAAGTCATCATTTTCGGGCTAATGGATTATCGTGTTAATTAATTAACTAACCTAACTCGGACTCTCCCAAGTCCATACCAAATCGCAACTTAAGGTTTGAATGATTAACATGCAATGTGATTTGAATTTGGAGTCGCACTAATCATTTTCGGTAGGTCGATTAGAAACCTAAATAAAATAGCGGGAGAAAACTATCTTATTTCGCGAACCGTAGATTAAGAGTCCGGGGACTTGGTTCCATTAATTACAACTAATGCCCTTTCGGTACCTTAAAATTCATATAAAAAAAATAATGGATTTGACAAATTTGATGAATTCTACTTGAAGATCAAAGAATCAATTTTTTTGGGTTTTTCTTCCCATGACATTTTTTTGAATTTTTGAGTATTTTTAAAATAAAGAAATTACATGAAATTAAGACGAAATAAGTTCAAGATTACTCCCCAATTTGAACTCATGCACCAAACTTGTGCTTCGGGCTTGTCTTAACCATTGGACCGATTTGGTGACTCGTTAGACCGAGAAATCTCTTGGTCCTATCTCTCATTCATGCTTCTTTCTCATCTCGCCGAATTTCATGAGACCGCAATCCGGGCGTTGATATTTTCCCCTTTTTGCTCTCCTTCTATTCTTGTACCATTGATGTCACATCGTTGATATGCAAATGTTATTTAACATAAAAACATAGAGAAAAATCAGTGTAGAAAATCCGAGCTAATTTGTATTCGAAATTAAAGAAAGTTAGGGAATCACTTAACTTTCTTTTGCTTCGCGAGCTTGAACGATGGTGATGAACTTGTGGCTTGTGTTGATTGGTGCGAAATTGGCAATGGTAGCACCAAGCTTCAAAACACTCAAGCCCTCTCAAAACTCTCTCCAAATTTTTTCTCAAGAATTCTCTTTTTCCTCTCTAAAGAATTCCTCTAAAAAACTCTCTCAATTCTCTTCCACCAAAAAATTCTTTCAATTCTCTTTCACTCCAAAAACTCTTTCAATTCTCTTTCACTCCAAAAACTCACTCCATTCTCTTTCACCCCAAAAACTCTCCTCTCTCTTCAAGAACTCTTCTTCTTTTATAGGCAAAATTTTTCATTCTTCATCTTCATTTCCTCACCTTCCATTTTCATCTTCCTTTCTTCATCTTCATCTTCTTTTCTTCATCTTCATTTCCCCACCTTCCATTTTCATCTTCTTTTCTCCATCTTCATCTTCTCTTCTTCATCTTCTCTTCTTCATCTTCATCTTCTCTTCTTCACCTTCATTTCTCCATCTTCCATTTTCATCTTCTCTTCTTCATCTTCATCTTCCTTTCTTCATCTTCATCTTCCATTTTCATCTTCTCTTCTTCATCTTCCTTTCACCATCTTCCTTTCCCCATCTTCTTTTGGTATTTGCAATGCAGTCCCTGAAGTTTCAAGTATTTGCAATACTGATCCCCGAAGTTCCGAGTATTTGCAATACTGTCCCGAAGTTCCGAGTATTTGCAATACGATCCCCGAGAAAATATTTCTTTCAAACCCGAATCTTCTCGGTGCATTTTTCCACCCCATGCCTAGTCCAGGACTCCGTTAAATTAAGCTCAAATTATATGCCAATGCTAAATGAATATGTGAGATGATTTTTTTTTAGAACTAAAATTAGTTCTAATTTTTATGCAAAAAATATATTAGTCAAAATTTAGGCGTCAACAATAGACACTTTTTCTCACACTTGCGCAAGTACATAAGGGACATCCTTGATCGAGCAACAAGGTCGGAGCCAAGGAGCTTGCCATCCCAATGGTTACAAGCAACTCTCTCACCCTTGTGGATGGGTCACCTCATGCATATGCCACCAAAAACTAGAAACATTGTTCGTGCTCTTCAATAGGTTGTATTCACAAGACCTAATATTGCTCTTGTAGTCAACGAACTTTCTTAGTTCCTGCATCAGCCAACCGAATTACAATTAAGCGCCATTTAGACATGCTTTATGTCATCTTAAATGGAATATCAATCTTAACATGCATTTATAAAAGCAGTTTCTCTCCATCACCGCATGCATTCTCTAATGCCAACTAGGCAAGCAATCTGGATGACTATAAGTCTACAACTGAAGTCTAGTGTAGCATTGTTGCGACTACAGCTTCTGAGCTCACTTGGATTCAATCTCTCTCGCATGAACTTGGAACATCTCCTTCAGCAACACCTAGCATTTATTGTGATAACATGGGTGTTACTTATGGGTGCATGCGCTATCCTGTTTTTCACTCGAAGATGAAACACATTGCCATTGATTATCGCTTTGTTCGAGACATGGTCTACAAAGGTTTGTTACGAGTGGGTCATGTATCTACTAATGATTAACTCATTGATGCACTTACAAAGCCTCTTGCACTAAAACGGTTTGTTCACCTACGGTCCAAGATTGGCATTCGCGATGGAATGCCTCTCTGGTAAGGGATGCATTGTCGGAAAATACCTCCCTGCAGCCAAGAAATTTCTGCGATTGCTCTAAATTAGATCAAGACCAGTAAAGCAATTGTTGTTTTATCGGCAAATCCCGCGGGTGTTTAAATTGACAAACCCAATAAATAAAGAAGGATCACACTTTTATCTTTCCTTGAATAGAGGTCATAGATTAAAAAATTTATTTTATTGAATTTATTCTAGCTAATGTCTGTCCATAAATTATTAGCTATTTTGTACTTTAAATACACGTTAAGAAATAAAACTAGGATGCATCACTTTCGAATCATTTACCGGGGACCTTGGCTCCCGACACGGTCTCCGACTTGTCTCGGTCGATCCAACCGCCGGAACTTCAGCCACAAACTCTAGCGTGTCTTTATATATTAAAGTGAAGAAAGCACAGGCATCATGTCGTGCAACACTTGAACTTGGATAACAGTACTTGTTCCACAAAAAAAAAAAAAAAAACTTAGGTAACAGTTATGTTCTCAGCTAGTTTTTAGATATAAAAAAAATTGAGATTGAGATTTATTGTTTAGTTTGCTTGATTTTACGTGTAATCCCCCAAATGTTAGAGAAAAGGTAGGAAAATGACCACATTGACCCCCGAAAGAAGCAAGTGCCGGCTGATAAAAGCCAAAACAAAAAAAAGTTAATACCACGAAAAGGTCTAAACTGGAACAATTGCGACGTGATTTATCCTAAATTATTTTTTTTTACCATGAAAAAATCCCAAACTAATATACCTATGACAAATCTACCGTGTAAACTATTTTTTTTTATAAAAAAACCCTTAAACTGGTACATATATGACAAATTTACCATGAACTAATTCTTTTACCACGAAAAACCCTAAACTCGGTATATTTGACGAATTTATCCTCCGTTAAATTGGGTTAATATCTCAAAAAATTTCAAATTGATACACATGTGACAAACATAGGGTAAAAATCCCAAACTAGTATACTCATGAACTGCCGTGTATCATGTAACTCAAGCAATTTGACAGTTAGATTTAACGAAAATTAACGGATAATAAATTTATCACGGATGTATCAAGTTAGGATTAATTTGTCACAAATGTATCGGTTAAAGGATTTTTTTGGTCAAAAATAATTTTTTGGGGTAGATTTGTCACGGGATATCTTAGTTTGGAATTTTCCGCAGTATTGATCCAAACAAAAAAGGCCACAGTCGCATCGTGGCATTTTGGTTTTATTTAAGGGAAGATGGGACGGAATCCTCTTTTGCTGCTAACAAAATATGGAATCTGTCTGTCTTTGCCAGCCCTAGTGCCGGAGTATTGTTTTGGGAAAATTATTGAGAATCCCACCGTTGTGATCCGAATCTCTCAGTAAGAATAAATGCCTTAAAGAGTTTGAAAAAACTAATCTTCATGCAAAATTATGAGGGGTCGATTCACTGTTTCGATCAGTACAGTCGGACTCCCGATCATTGCTCCATTGCTTTTTTTTTTTAGGGCGGAAATGAATTAAGCCCAGCGAAATTAGATTGTGAAATTCAACTTCTTTCATAAGATAAGGTTCTATTCGTTTGGAAAACTCGGAAATGTCCAAGTTTGACATGGAATTTAGAAGCACCCGTCTATGCTACTGGAAGCTGCCGGATCGACATCAATGATGGAAGCAAGTGGCGGTGACAATGGCGGTAGCGAAGAAGAGCCGTCTTTCTTTGATGGTAGCTCGAGGCGTGTCGGCTGGGCGTCAAGTGAGCAATACGCACAAGCGAGAAAAGAAAGAAAGAGAGAAATGACGAGCATTTAAGATCAGAAACGGAGAATCTCCATCCCCCCAAAGTTAATGATGGATTACTTACCAACTTCAAAACGAAAGGAGCGTCACACTTTTTGCATTTCATTGCATGTAAACATCGGCAAACTTCTTTGGGAAGTTTTGTAGTCAGTTGCACGAGCGGGATTCGGTCACGGCCCTCGAGAGCAAGGTCGAAGCATTGTCTGACTGACCTAGAAAGTCGATCATGTCTACTATCAAGTTTGTTTTATGAATTCGAAATTGAAACGTGAATTTGACCATTTGATTTATGTCCTATTTCTTCGCAATACAATACTCAAAAGACTTTTTGCAGTTAGAGCATTCATTTTCCAATGCGGTGGCACATTGGGTTGGTATGAATACCCATGCTTGGCATAATTGGGCTAGAGATTTCTGGTAAAAACACCAGCTCTCTCTTTGCAGGTGAATGCCAAGAAGGAGCTGCTAGAGCAACTTACACCAATCATTCAAAAGTAGCGATGTCCCCATCTCTATTCCCCCCTTTATACTAGTGATTCGTTTCCTGCAAACCTTTCACGAGATAAAACTTATACACATTATTTTATAATATTTCATGAAAAGCACACTTTAAAAACCGACAAAGGAAATTTTTTTTTAACACTTTGTATGCTCTAATGTTTTATTGGCAAAACATAATTTCATTACGTATAGCATTGTTCTTTACTTAAAATAAACCATATATATCTTTTAAGAAGTTTATTTAAAAAAAATAAAAGAAAAAAGAAATCTCACGAAGTCTCAGTTGGTCCAACGTAATTAGTGGAGTCTCGGCCGAAGTAACACTCGGAACCAGACAAAGCACGGGAATTTAGCGCGCAGCTCCAAAAAGATGTTAAAGCACGCATTTTTCGCAAACGGTGTCGTGTCGGTCGGTCTCCACGTGTAAAGACCACAATACACAACCCCACCAACGCTGGCCCGGTATACATGAGCCCAGTTAACCCGTACCGCTGGATCAACTGGGTCAAGTGGGTCCCAAGGTGGAGTTCACACGATTGAACGGTGGAGATCAACTGGGCCCATGCGCGCCTGGGGCGACTAATTATTTTTCCCTCTCGCGCAGGCAGAAACCCTACCCATCAGGCGCAATTTAGGCGAACCGGCGCACCAAACCGACGCTTGCCCGTTTCACAAATCCTCGAGAAGAAGACATTTCAAAAAGCTGCGCTTGTCTGTGTCTTCCTTCTCTGGATTTCCTCATCAGTCGCGAAGAAGAAGAAAGGGAGCCAAGCAAAATCGACCCGATTCGCCTCCTTAATTGACCACCCACCTGCATCCTCGTTGATACTTATCAGGCCAAAGCTTGAGTTCTTTACACATGGCGGCACCTCTGCGCAAGACGACGAAATAGTCACGGTGTCTCTGAGCAGAGCAGACCCAAGTGAGAAGAACGCTTCAATGCGACCCCAGCCGAAGGAGGACGCCTGATTAGAGGTCAACAATGGGGCCTCCCGAGTCTCTGACTCAGTACTCGTCCTCGACGATGGCCAAGCACGCCCTCCGCAACAGAGCCTCCCTCTGCTTCAGCGACGGCTGCCTCTTCCTCGGCGGCGTCCTCATGGTCCTCCTCCTCGTCTGGTCCTTCTCCTCCTTCGCCAACCCCCCGACCAGCAGCCCCTCGCAGACCCTAGCCTCCTCCTCCTCCGCCGCCGACGATGGTCTGCCGCAATGCGCCCCCGTTGCCGCCCCGCCCCCCGACTCCGAGGAGAGCGGTAACTTCTACGACGACCCGGAGGTGAGCTACTCGATCGGGAGGCCGGTGAGGGGCTGGGACGGGAAGCGGCGGGAGTGGCTGCGGCAGCACCCGTCGCTGGCCTCCGGCGGCGGCCG
Organism: Rhodamnia rubescens; assembly: GCA_021437795.1. Lineage (NCBI taxonomy): Eukaryota > Viridiplantae > Streptophyta > Magnoliopsida > Myrtales > Myrtaceae > Rhodamnia > Rhodamnia rubescens. The sequence goes on along the minus strand of JAILYA010000065.1, from coordinate 176,342 downwards.
CGAGCGGGTCCTGCTGGTGACGGGGTCGCAGCCGTCGCCGTGCAAGAACAAGATCGGCGACCACCTCCTCCTCCGCTTCTTCAAGAACAAGGTCGACTACTGCCGCCTCCACGGCTGCGACGTCTTCTACAACAACGTCCTCCTCCAGCCCCAGATGTTCTCCTACTGGGCCAAGTACCCCGTCGTCCGCGCCGCCATGCTCGCCCACCCGGAGGCCGAGTGGATCTGGTGGGTCGACTCCGATGCCCTCTTCACCGACATGGACTTCGAGCTCCCCCTCGATCGGTACAAGGGCCACAACCTCGTCGTCCACGGTTGGCCGGACCTGATCTACGAGAAGAAGAGCTGGACGAGCATCAACGCCGGGGTGTTCCTCATCCGGAACTGCCAGTGGTCGATGGACTTCATGGAGGTGTGGGCCGGGACGGGCCCGCAGAGCCCGGAGTACGAGCGGTGGGGCCACGTCCTCAGTTCCACCTTCGCCGACAAGCTATTCCCGGAGTCCGACGACCAGTCGGCACTGGTCTACTTGCTGTTGACGCAGAAGGACCGGTACGGCGACAAGATTTACGTCGAGAGCGAGTACTACTTCGAGGGCTACTGGGAGGAGATTGTGGGCACGTTGCCCAACATCACCCGCGAGTACGAAGACATGGAGCGGCGGGGTCCCCAGGCGCTGCGGCGGAGGCACGCGGAGAAGGCGAGCGGATACTACGCGGCGCGTCGGGCGGAGGCGGCGCGGAAGAGGCCGTTCGTGACCCACTTCACCGGGTGCCAGCCGTGCAGTGGGGCCTACAACCAGATGTACTCCGGCGAGTCGTGCTGGAACGGGATGGTGAAGGCGCTGAACTTCGCCGACAACCAGGTCCTCCGCCGGTACGGGTACGTCCGCCCGGATCTGATGGACTCCGCCGTCGTGAAGCCCATCCCGTTCGATTACCCTGCAGGCGGCGGCGGCGGCTAGGGAGCGAGTAAAAAGAAAACCAAACAGGAGATAGAACAGTACAAATAGGTTAAAAAAAAACAAATAACAACGAAAACGAAGCAGAGGAAGTATCTTTGTTGGGTCAGGGGAAGAGTGTATTATTTGTCGATGTTGGCTGTTGGTTAATCTGAGGTTTGCTTTGCTGTCTTCTAGAAATCAGCTTCGCCGGATTTCTAAGTATTATCTCTTTTATTCTTTTCTTTTCCATGTTGGGGAAAAATTAATGTCCCGGAGCTAAAGCATTAATATCTCCCATTATGAAGTGTACTTTATCTGCTGGGTCAAGCATTTAATTCGTCCTCCGTGTTTGATTCCCAATGCACGGCTTTACATTTATAAAAAAAAATGCCATTATTATAAGATAGAGTTAGATATCATTAAACATTTCAACCGAAATCAACCTCCCTTAAAATGTGTACGTGCATAGACACGCGGTCCTTTTTTTTTTTATAACCTGATGTTAGTTATTATCCATTTCTTCCTTCTTTCCGATCGCGCCTATCAGGTGTGTTGACTCGCAAGCATTGTAGCGGGATATTAGCCGCAATGTTAATGAAGAGTAAAATTTCGGATCGAGGGTACCAGTTAAAGTTTTTTTACAAGACGAAAGTTAATTTGGAGTGAATATGTTTAAGGTACTAGTTTGGAACTATTCATGGTATTGGCGACATTAGATTGTCATGTTGTAAGAGCTAGGCTTAGCAAGAGCTGGCGCGGGTTTACATTGGACCTAGTTGTGCATATGCCAGAGAAGCATGCTTTATGCTCCTTAAGATGGATAGATTGGGATGTGATAATGGAAGCTTTGCTTCTCTTGCCTCTATGGACAAGTCTAATAATGGAGGCTCTGCTGGTTCCACGAAGATTTCATTAATTAATGGAGCTCAAAGAGAAAAAGAAACGAAAGGGTGATCTGGATTTCACAGAAACATGTACTCCTGGCAAAGTGTGTAGCCTCAGTTTTTCCATAACTTATTCCAGTTTTTTATAGAGCAAAAGTTTATGAATGCCCTACTAGTCCAACGCCCCAAGAAAAGCACAAATTCCCATATCTTATTAATACCGTAGTTAGTCATTAATCAATTATCATATCGCTCGTTCATATGACATTCAGATTCACCGCATCTCGACATGCTAAGTCCGGAATTCCCATTGGGTTTGGAAGTAACATCGAGTTTTCACCTTGTTAAGGTATCGCCATGCCTTTTTGCGGAGTTTTCATGCTCGTTATATACACGTGAAAAAAAAACTCTCTTGATTTATCGGTCTAAACATTTGCATTATTTATTCTGACGTGGATTAGAGTCGGGTCTTGTCCCTGCCCTACTCTGTTACGGCAAATTTCATGTGTCGTTCCATCACACACGATAAAAAGCACATGACACAAGTGGACACCCCACTTCAAATGTCTTCATCATTCTCTTTTCCCAATTTCAAAATTCAACGGATTTAAATGAATCTCTTTGACTGCTTTTGTTCCTCCTCCCTATGCACAAAAGGCAAACACGTATGACCCATTTTGCATCACAAATTAATTGCATGATTGGTGGGTGATTTTTCGCTTTCAAGAGTCCGTTCGATAAATCGCCACGATGGTGAGCAGAACTGGCGTTAGCTTTGATTTTTTAGTATTTTGTACGACCGCAATTATTATCATAATTATTATCTAATTAATTAGGATTTCTTCCAGATGACATTATTAAGTTTCCGAGAATCGGATTCGCGAATTTGCATTATGAGTTTACGTAGAGCGAAGGCAAGATTAGACAGACTGGCTATCACCAAATCCTTTTTATTTTATTTTATTTTCATTTCCATTTCATTTTTTGGTTCATCGTTTTTTTAAATTAATGCTAGTTATGATGAGTCGCTTTCTTGCTCCTGCGGACAAGACTAAGACCGATACTCCAAGCCTCATATTGGTCTCCTAGAGATATGGTCGAACCCTCCTGGTGATTATGACCCCTGACCCCACGACTTATCTTATTGTTAAATTGCTAATTTCACAAGTATAATAACATCATTAGAACGTACACATGTCCTGGCTCTCTTGCTAACACTTTTCTTTTCATAATCATACCCATCCACTGTTTAGGCCCATGATCGATTAGATAACAAAATGTTTGTCTTCTTGACCTTGTTTATTTCGTGAAAAAATAAATTATTTAAAAAATATTTATCTAAAAATAATCTCATATATTGTTTAAAATAATTAGCTATCGAACATAATCAACGTACAAACAATTTCGAGATCAAAAAGGAAAAATTGCCGAGCAACATAGGCTCGAAACCATTTGCAGAAACAACGTATTCGAATCCGCTGTGCAATTAGCTTGGATTCCAAAGGCAGAATCATTTTGTGCATGAGCAGAACATATTGGCTGTCACATTGCAAGTCCACCAGGTCCTGATTAAGAACAGAGAGGGTCTGGTAACAATCCTATCAACCTAACCAAACACGAGGAAAGAAGCTTCTTTCGACCTGAGAAAATAATGTAGCAGAAGAAAGGAAATGCAGAATGATTCATATCAGAACAGAATGAGACTTCATGAGCTGATAAAAATAATGCATGCGCTTTTTAACTCAGACTAGGGTCAAAATTAGCTTGAAAGGGAGCCTCGACAACATTCCACATAAAAGTTCCCAGGGCATAAACCCAGTGAAACAAATCGACCAAAAAATTAACCCAGGTGGCTCTGAGGTTTCAAGAGAATTCTGGATATCGAAAGTAGATAAAGAAGGATGATCAATATGATTGGCATTTCTAAGAGAAGCAACGAAGTGCCAATATAATAGAAGGATAAGTTCCACTTCATGGTGAAATGAGGCTCCTAATTTTCTGCCCACTTTCCCTGTCTAGTGGCTTTGACTTTGAGAACACCTCTTCAGAACCCCAAATCAGGTGTTGAAAGCTAGCAAAGAGGAACGTCTCCCCTTTTTCGTTCTTTTTATAGTTCCTCCCTTCACAAGGATAGAAGACCAGGTTGTTAATGTTTAGCTTCCTGACCTAACCTACCGACTTATGACCAAATGGGCTCAAATAAACTTTACAGCAATTAAAGATCATGCAAAAAAAATGCAACTCCTGAATCTCTAATGCTACAACAGTTTTTGGACTATAAAACAGAAAGAACAACCATAGTTTTCAAGCAGCTCACAATTTGCGAAAACAATAACTTACATCATAACTGATGAGGTACTACCTCAGGAAATCATCACATTGGCTTCATCTTCCTCAGCATTACCAAATTCGCTGAACATATACTGACTTTGATACTCCATCAAGTACTGTGTTGATCTCTTCACATCCAGAAAGAGTGCATAGACTCGCGTGATGTCCTCCACCTCCACAATTTTCCCCTTCCGCTTTTGGCACGCCAAAGCAGCAGCCGTAATGAGATGGATAGCGTACCTCAAGGATGTATCCACTCCAATCTTTGTCAACAAGAGTTTTGCCTCTTCAGACATTTCGACATCCTCCTCTTGGCACCTAATGTCTATAATCTTGCGGATTTCATCTTCAGTATAGGGCTGAGTAGTGATGATAAGAAGACGGTCCAGAAGGTCAATGGGAATTCCATGCGGGGATTTGTAGTTTGTGCCTCGAATGGTGGTGATCCCTCTGTTGGTGGCAACAACCAATATAGGAGCCATCTCATTCTCCAAAGCACGATTTAAGAAAGAGAAGCACTCTATATCGAGCATGTGCACTTCATCAATGAAGAGGACTCCTGGCACTATCTCAGCTTTTCCTTCCTCCCTCCACTCTGCCACTTTGGTGTCTATCTGCTCCCTCACTTCTGCACGGATTTCGCCAGTATCACCAGTGAACAGAGCCAGAAATCCTTGTGTCCTGATATTAAGAAAGGTATTCTGAGAGATTATGTAAGGAATAGATGATTTAATGGACAAATGAAGCCCCATTATACAAAAATTGAGAAGTAAAGAAGGATTTTTCAGGAGAATATTAGTTAAAATACTGCCTGAAATCCTAGACCATAGTTAAATTACTGCCCGTAATCCTAGACCAGCATGAAAAACAAGCTGAACTATAAAGTCAGAGCCACCATCAAAGTATTGTGAATACACGATGTCTGCACATGCACCACCACTTCACAAAATCCGCCTTAGTTGCCACATGATGTATTTCCTTACTTTCAATACTAAATGGGTAGAGACAAGCCAAATTGCACAGCCTGATCGGACTACAAAGAAAGCAAACGCAGTTCACCATCCGCCACATGCCCTAATTTAGGAAATTTGAGCATCTGAACGACCAGGCAACAAGTAAGAAAAGCTCCTCAGTTCAGTTTAAGATAAATCTGAAGCAACTCATCTAGGGGAGAACCTTGGTTCCCAAATACAAAATCCAGGGATAGAACCAATAAAAATATGGAACAAATCTGCAGCAACTCATCCCAGGAAAGATTGAACGAAATATGGGAAGGAGATTGTAATATTTTCAGTAATACAGTAGAAAGGACCATAAACTAGGAACCAACAAAGACAAGATGAACTTGTGCTCGCGAGGATCTAAAGATGACCCGCTACCCAATCCTTGAAAACCAAACTCCTGTTTTTGTAGAAGTATAATGTGATCATTAAACACCCAAGAAGTGGAATTACAAACACAACTAAAGATTATCCTATCAGCCACAAGACACCATTTGATGCATTCCACATGTTCAGTCTCATAATCTTGCAAATGCGTCTAGGAATTTCTAGATATCAATCAGACAAGTAAAAGCTCTACATAATAGATACCTAACAGCAACAAGACAATCCCGAATTGCCCAATCATGAAATAAGCTCCTTCTGAAAACTAAAATCCTTAATTGAAATGCTTTAAAACTACCCATAAACAACATGAAGGAGTGAGCTCCTTACATACCTGCTATTGATAACATCAATCTCATGGAGAGTGACACAATGCACCACCTCCTTCCGTTTCTGTAACTCGCCATCTGGGCACTGCACGAACTTCGTCTGCGGCCCCATCGCGTCATAGTCCCTCGACCGCGCGAATGACCTTCCAAGCTTCGTGATCTTCCCTGACGCCTTATCGATGGCGATAACGTCCCCACTCTGCACCTTCTCCTTCCCCAGCGCCTCGATCATCTTCGCCCCCAAGTCGTACACCGTCTCCATCTCTGTTGTCTTCAGTGTCAACTTCCCAGTCTTCGAGGCCGCCCCCGCCACGGCAGGGCGGTCAATTTGGACCTCAACAACCTCGCCTTCAATCACTTCAGCTTCCTCTTTGATTCTCACCCCGATTGCCTTTCGAAATGCCTGCATAAGGGCCTCGGTCTTGGACATCTCGAGAGAGAAGAGCTCGCTTCCCGCGAGCATCGCAAAGGGGGTCTCGAGGCCGAGGGACTTGGCCATGCCCATGGCGATGGCAGTCTTGCCGGTTCCCGGTTGGCCAGCGAGGAGCACAGCGCGTCCGGCGATCTTGCCGTCCTTGATCATCTGGAGGATGACGCCGGCGGCTTTGCGGGCCGCGGTCTGGCCGACCATGCCCTCGGAGACAGCGCGGGGCTCGAGGGAGGAGTCCAAGCCGAGGCCGCGGATGTGAGAGTGCGCGCCTATGCGCTCGATTCGGGTCAGGGTCCCGGGTCTCTGAGAGCTTCAGCTCCGCCATGGCGACAGAGAGACAGCACTAGAGAGAGAAAGAGATGAGAGAGCGCGAGGGGAGTTTCCGACGATCAGGGTTTAGGGTTTTGAGACGGAATGGAAAGCTCGGGAGCTTCGTTGAACGAGCAGGCCTACATAAGTTGCTTTTTTTTACGTGAAAATAAAAATTATTTAAGAAATATATTTTTTTAAAATAATTATTTGTTCCTTGAAATTAATTAATTAAAAAATAATTTTTTTATAATTAATACATAATTTATACCTAAATATTTTTGTTGATCATGAAAACATTTTCTATATATTAATTTTTGTAAGTGATACAAGCATCATTTCTAGAAAAGCACGTTTCATAAAATAAATAGATTCATAATCTTTTATTTATTTATTTATTTATTTTTTTCGAAAACAAACTCATTTTCATTTGGCAAAGCAGTAACATATCCGATCAACATCTGAATTAAGTACACCTTTCAAAGGGATTAGGGGTTTAATAAGCTAAACGATTGAATCACCTTCAAGATAAGCCAGCAAATCCTTGTGCTCCGCCGGACTTTGGAGGCCCCCATGGCTTGGGTGATGAGCCAGCCAGTGTATCCACTATAGATCATAGGCTGTCGGCTCCAAGCGCGGATCAAAACCATGCTTTAATTTAGCTCTACTCGTTTAGTGAAAAATTAAATGTCAAAAAAATATTTTCGAATTTTTCAATATTCGGTTCACAAAAATAAATGAGTCAGTAAAAATGTTTTCTACCCATGAAAAAAATACTTTCAAAGATGGGGAAATTGGTTTTCTCCTTCTGAGAAGGGAAAAACATTTTCCTTCATTCTTCCTCCATTCACTCCTTCACATTCCTTTTTCATAATCATTTTTTATTTTTTATTTTTTTCTTTTCCTCCGTTGGTCACTGACAACAAGCGAGGCCAAGCCTTGCCTTTAGCTAGAAGTGTCGAATGAGTGAATTGGGTCGAGTTTGGATCGGATCGAATATGATCTTAATAAAAAAGCCAGCATGTCTATAGACGGAAACCCTTCTTCCATGGGCATGTTGACAAAGGTCGTGGCGTCGAAGCACCCTTTGCACCTCCAGAGCCACCGGTCACCGCAGCCCCCTTGTGTGCTGGGCTCCGCGGCCCTGCCCTCATCACACGAGCAGTACGAGGACGTGCCCTTGTCACGAATGACCAAAATATCCACCATGAAATAAAGACAGAAACCGTGAGGACTCACCAATTTCAGTACGGTCTGCTTAAGATCGGACGGCGTTATAGTTATAAAGGAGCCTTGGACTGTCACGTATTTTGGTCACTGAAACACAATAGTTCGTAGTTACATAGGTAGCGTCGTTACTGATACCAATGCAGTATGACGAGCATTAATACCACCGCATTGAGGCATAATACGATTGAACGGTCCACCTTCATCACGTCCTCCTTGGAATTTCAGAGCATCACCTCCAAATCGATGGCTTACTAAGGGACTCTTAGGGAAAATAAGAGATTTCGCCGGGGTGGTTCTTATTTGCGGTGGCACATGTTTTCCATGCCTATTTTGTAGAATACCTGGTGCCACAAGAATCCTTGCCCATAGGTCCTTTCTGCACATGCTATTCTTGGCTTGAGAGCAGAACGCGCCATGTTACTCAACTTAATGGCGACTCTCGCATTAACCTTTGCATAATCTGTCCAATTCATGCTCAAACGCCGGATAAGGATTGCGCATGAGACGTTCTAATCACCTCAATTACGGTTCTGTTGCTCAGATAATTTCAACCTGTCTCTGGCTAGCTTTTTTGCAGCCCTCCTGTGCTTGAGTCTCTTCTGGTTGATAAAGGCAGCTGACTCCTCTACAAAAACAGCAGTTCACAACTTCAAACAACAATGCATGACAATGTGTATCATTCTTGGTTGGTTTGAGTAACTGTGCAATTTCCTACATATCACAAAAAAGAGAACTGCCTAAGTTCCCACTAGAATCAGGGAAATCGAAGAGCGATATAGAAGTTGTATACTGAGATACCGTTCCATAACCAAAAAATTTTCACTGATTTTGTGTACTACAATCTCAAAGCAATCAATCTATTTGACCAAGTCACATAAGGATTCGGTTCACCGCAATAACTGCAGCTGACTGGAAATTGGGTAAACTTCTTTCCTACACCTGGTCAATGGACCGCTTCATGCAAGTCCACTAGATAGTGCACATAAAGCTTGAATGTTGCAAGCTCCATTGATGAAGAATTTCTATTTGTTAGTTGGAAATATTGCTTATTGGTTTGATTGTATTATGTTCCTCAGATGCCTATCTTTTGTACTATCCAAAAGAATCGCACAAAGAAATTATGAGCTTAATCACGCTAATAAACGAGGAAGAAAATTTTGCGACAAACTGATGAATATGAAATGGAGAATCTTAGGGCCCTGTCAGTTCATGAATATGTTTAGATTTTCCTTTTTCAGTAAAAATGAAAATGAAAGCGATTTTCTGGTTTCGTTTTAAAAAAGTTTTGTTTGCAAAAGGATTTTGAAAACCTGCTTAATTGTGCTTCTTTCAAAGTTAAGAAGTATGCTTCATGCAAAACAATAGTAGATTATGTTCTCGTCTGGTCTGAGAATTTTGCAAACTCACTTTCTTTTGGTTTACGTTTCGTACTTGCAGAAAGAGAGCACATTTCGTTATTTTCACTCGGGAATAATCTTCCGCATGTAAACAAACACGTTTTCAAGTTGTTTTCATGAAAATGAAAATCCAAAAGCATTTCTTATAAGAGACGTACCTTATTGCTAAAAGATGTAAAGAAATAATAATGACACCAAAAACAAATCATTAGCTCCCACAGAGTTTTGACTTCCTGGGATTTTCTAAAGCGGAATTTGGATTTTTCAGACTCTTGTTGGATTCTGTCTGCTCTCCTAGTGAGAACAAAAGTGGCCGAAGAAACATCTAGCCCACACTCTGCTCTTCAAAATTCAAGAGAACTCTCCGGTTGTCTATCATGTTGGCAAATTAATAGCTAATTCGTACTGTTGTTGAACTCGCACGAAATGCGACCTATGCCTTAGAACAAGCACATTGATTTAGAATTCAGCAAAAGAACTCGCACTCATGTTTCGACTTGATACCTGGAAATCTCTGTGGCCTCCAACTAACCAAAAGCTAAACATGATCAGCTAAACCAACCCATTGTCTCTGATTTTCCCCAAGAACATCTAACCCTTCACCAAATTCCAACGAGCATAACACAACCAAAGGCAAAAAGTACTCAGATAAGGAAGAGAAACCAATACCACGGTCGTGAGGCACATCGTCAGATCCCAGCTCGGCATTTCGTCGAACATCTGGCGCCTCCTTCTCTTCGACGCCGCCAGGATCGTCCTCCTTCGTGCTGCATCCGCCACTGCTGCTCGAAGGCAACAAGGGCCCGACGATTTTCCGGCGGCGGGCGATCTCCTCTTTGAGTTTCTTCTTGCGAACCCTCTTCCTCTGAGCCCTAGTCAGTTTCTGCTCCCCACATCCGCCCTCATTGTCCTCGGGATCAACATCACTTGCCGAGGAACCACCGACTTCGTTTCCCCCTTCATCTGCAGTTCAAGAAACATCAAACACAGTCGAACTATAGCTCAACTCCATGATTAAGCACATGAACGAATACATTACAATTTGGCGTGGACGCAAGTCTCCGAACCTGGAATTCTGTCCCCTTGAAGTCCTCCGGATGCAGCGCCTTGCGCCCCATCTCCATCTCCTTCCTGTCATTGCAGAGATTCAAGTTCAACATGAGAGAGAGAGAGAGGGGAGAGGGAGAGAGAGGGGTTGTACCTGAGGGCTGGGAGGAGAAGGCGGCGGAGGGTAAAGCATGTTGAGGACGGCTTCGTGAAACTTGCGCTTCTTCTGTTGCCGGCGCATGATGCCCTTTCCTAGTTTCAGTGTGCAGAACCCGAATTGCTGGATCTGAATTGTATACCGATGGGATCATCTGCTTCCATGGATTTGTCGGAGACTCGGAGCGCGTGATTTGTGTCGGGACAGGACTCTCCGTCGGTTCTGTTCATTCCGGTTCAGTCCTCAAAGAACGAACAATGGGATGTCCATCCCAAGGTGTTTGACCCCAAAAATTTAAAAATAAAATAAAATTCTAAAGGTGAGAATGAGTAACATCGAGCGAATTAGGATGCGGTTAGTTTCTGTTCTCACATGGGCCTTGGAAAATACAAAAGTTGGAAACTTAAACCTTCTAGTGACCCACCCCCGATTGGGGTCGTGCGACCTTGGGCTGCTCTGGTCAAGGTCGACACACCAACACCAAGCGGTCCTCGCTGAGGTCGTGCAACCCCAATGAGGGCAATTAGAGTTGCAACCTCAGGTAGCCGTCGTCGGGGTCGGCCGAACAGTAATAGTAAGGGAAAAATCAAAAAATGAAGGAACAAAAAATAATGAGGATAATTTTTGAAAAAAAAGATCATTTAAATTTAGAAATGAGTTTTTGTAAATACAGAAAGCCAAAGCTCGTGTGGATCGGTTTTGGGCTTTCAGCTTTGTCCAAGCCAATATTTGGCCAAATACTAACTCAAAAGTTTAACCAAACGAAGTCTTAATCCCGCCCTAAAAGATGAGTCGGTCTTGACTTGTGCATTTGAGATCAACTTAAGATACCATATACGATAGGCAAAAAAAAAAAAAAAAAGTTACCATGCCGGGTGAATTGGTGGACTGGGCCTAGGCAAGGGCTTCGAAGCCTGGCTTGCTCATGGATTTACAATCTGTCCAAATTGTGTTTTACTTTTGACTTTTCACAGTTCTTACTGTGCACGCACTTGGCATATTGTCCGTGTAAAGTATTTGAAACCTCTCAAAGCGAGCTTGTACTGACATGTAGATTGATATATAATTTCTTTCTCATTGCCTTTCTACAATGTCGATGGTATTTCAGTACCGCAACACTTAAGAAGTCGACACAAGCAAACCCTTGCTGAAAACTATAAATATAAGGTATCTCAGTTCATGTGTACTTGGCTACAATGGCTCTTGATAGATCCATCTTCTGTACATTGCAAAGCACTCCTCAGGCAGGTACTCCGGAGCCGTGTGACCTCCGCCCTGCAAATGCCGTTTCTTCACATTCCAATCAACCTGCTTTCTACTTCGGGGAATTAACCATTTCGGGGATTTCCAGATGCTTACCTTCACCGTCGCGAAAGTAAAGCCGCTTTGAGTACTCCCTCGTGAATCTGCTCAAGCGGTATAAGCGTACACCAGTCAAGAAGAGCAAAAAGGAAAATGCCGGTCGAAGGTTCAGAACCGTCTGAGAATATGTGCGTATTCAGAATGTACCCGGCAACTTGATCGCTGACCATCCATGGTCGCCAATCTTCCGCGATGGATAGATTAAGGGACTTGATCCAGGACTGTGTACCCAAGTACGGGATTGCCATGTCATGATCTCCACTGTAGAATACATGTACTCGCTCCGTTAGAACACGTGAGAAACGAGTCGGGATCATTGCTTGGTTGTTTCGAGTCTCGGCCATCTTCTCGATTGAACACATTTGGCCAACATGCTTGAACCGTTTCAGTCCCCAAGTCCTTATCTATTTATTGCTCGTTTTGTTGTCTGATCTGATGAAACATTACTCTGAAAGAAGATGGTACAGCTGAAAAGGAAAAAGGAAAGAGCCAGGGACAAAGAAACCTGTATATTAGGGCACGGCATCCTCTGCTATTCAAATATAGGTGCTGGCTCACAGTGCTGCGGACATTGTAGGCGTAAGCTAAGCTTCTGTTGCATCTCACCCAAGACCTTAATGTACCCTGGCCATCGTCGCAAGATGCAGTTACCAGGAAGGCCATCGTATGACATCCTCTTTCTAATGTAAAGAGCATCTCGTACCTGTCTAACGTGAAGGGCCTCTTGAACGGCGGGATCGTTCGCCCAAACGTCGCATAACAGGTCAAAATATTCCTGTTCTAGGGATGAATATCATTGCCATAATAAGTATACTTCACATTCTAGAGCAGGCTTAAGTAATTACCCGACAATGGAATGCGGGAATTTCTGGTGGCGCCCGCCAAGTATCGTCGTATATCTCCGCCATATATCTCCGGCTTTCAAGAAGTTTATGTGATGGCTTGTAGATCTCACATTTTGGCTCAAGAATGTGTGCCTTATTTACTCCACTAGTGCACTGCAAGATCCAAGAAAGTTGAAGACAACCTTCATTCAGTGATGGAAACACAACCTAGGAACATCAGTTAAAAGGAAAGATCCGCAAGTGCTTACTTCTGAGATTGCTTGAAGATCCTCTGCACACTCGAGATGAGTTCGGTTGAATCGGACATATTCTCCTCGGCAGTTCCTTTTAGCTGACTGATATGCAAATATTAGAATCACGGAGATGAATCGTCACAAGTTCCGGGAACAACAAAATGGAGCAAATACAGTGGAAGAGAATCACCTCGTAAAGCTCTTTCGGTATTAGCGCTTTATGGTAAGCAAAGGGAATTCTTGAACCTTCGTCGAATACCGAGTCTGTTACAGGATTTCCCAGCACATATCCCTGAAACAGATTAAGGGCCTTCGCAAAATTAATCCAAGGCCCGGAAGAGACAGATAAAATGGAATTTAACCAAGTGACTCAAACTTATAGTGCCAGATACTTTTACTTTGAGATTTATCAGAGGTCTCTCCAAAATGCTGTTACTCGCTGCATTAGGTACCCAGAAGATGTCATTAGCCTGAAAAAGAAAAATGGAAAGGAACAGGACCGAGTTAAGGCAACGAATAGGGAGTATACCTTCTAATATTTCTCGAGCAATTAACGGAACGACCTTGCCTGAGTAGGAGTCGCCGGCGACATATACATCATTTTCAATGAAACTTGGATGACTGAGCAGCCACTGTCACAAGCCAGAAAATATTACGAAAATCGGTCATCTGCCAATATTTAACTAACAAATTCAATTTGGTCCATCCATCAACGAAACTTCATCTTATGTGATTGCATTGTTCTCAGCCCAAATCTCACATATTACCTCTCAACTATTTAATGGCCAATGTCAGTATCTGAATGTGGTAAAGTATATATGGTTTTTTCACCTTTTCCAGGAAAATACTACTCTGGTGAGCATGAACTTTGTCTCCCGTGTCGTAACCTTCCGCGCTCGCTGAATAAGAGAAACCCGTGCCAATAGGCGCGTCTAGGAAGATTATGCTGGAGACCTGTTATTTCTCGGCAGGCATGAGTGCAATATGAAAGAGATACTTTGAAAAAATGCCCAAAATGCACCTGTTATTCAACGAAAAATTTTACGGTCCAAGATTCAAACAGACCTTCGTCCAAGAGTATGGATTCAGCATTAAGGATGGTAATCTGCCATCATACCTGGTCTTTTTAAATCGTAGAGGGCCTAAACCAGAACAAATCATAGATCAGATCGGCTGATGCAAGGCAATTTCGCACTCAGTTGAAAAGATGAGGAAAAACTGGCAATATCTAGGATCGATCCACAAAACTAATTCAAGCCATCTGAGAAATGATAGTCATCCTGCGGCAAATGAAGTTTCCTTCGAAAAAAAGAAAAATTGGGTGACACAACGAAAGATCGAGCTAGGAGTGTCGGAATTACCACAAGTTACGCAATCATAGGTGGCATCCGACCACATTTAGGTACTAAATCTACATGTTGAATGCACTTCTAAGTTCCTGTTTCTAAAAAATAGCTCGAAAGGATAATAAAGCATCAATCACCTATCTCGTAAACGACTCCAGAGAGAGCGGAGCAACCGGGGCCTCCGGTGAGCCAGAGCACCAGGGGATCATCTTGTGGGTTGCCTTCTGATGGGATGAAGTAGTAGAACAGTTGCACATCATCTTTCTCATCCACTCCTATGTATCTACAACAATAAAAAGTGACAAGTTTCATTTTAGTCGTGGAAAAAACTCAGAGCAATGCTGCAAAGGCCCATGTCTAGGAGTAGTAGCAATATCCGACAGTACCCAACATTAACCAACTTTTCTTCCCAAAGGACTAACTTGAAGTTTGAAATTGACCCGACTTGCCAGGTCTTGACCCATTCTTGAACTTTATCCTACTTGATCTACGTTGACACAAAGTACAATGATAAATAGGGATCCTTTCTTCGTACCTGAGAGGCACGACAGCAAAGATCTGATCACCTATGCAAGTCACCTTGATCCTTAGCAATTTACGCGCAATGAGATTTAACACGGATGTCAGAAATTCGCCGCAACCCAAATCAACTATTGCCAACCTTGGGAGTTACGACGAATACAAACTAACCACCCAGCTCATGTCATGTCGCATGAGTCGTAGAATCTACTTGATCATCTAATGGTAAATTGTGAGTTCATAACCTTAGCATTGCTCACCCCGTTTCTAGTTTGAACGGAAGAGGCCCGAACCCGGGCAGAGACTCGACGACTGGCGCGGAGACTTCAGAAGAAAGTAGGAGCCGATCAAGAAAGATCACGGAAACACACAGCCACTTGAAGAATTCACTCTGAAGCATGGTCATCATTTGTATTGTGCTTCTGTTCTTCTCCACCGGGTGGAGAGCTTGCAAATAAGAAGGGGCGAAGAACGGACAGATCTTGCGTGGTCCGAAGCGGTGCTTGGCCATGTCCCCATGTGTAAGCCTAGGCACCGCATGGCACACAACTGCTGGTCTGCCCAGATGACCTGGGCTTCACTGTCCTTTGTCTCGTGCACGAGAAGTAATTATGAAAGCACATGTCTCGGTTGTAAGATGAGGTCCTTCCTGGTAAATTTTAAGAAGCACTAGTAAATCTCTTGTGGAGTTAGCAAGTACAATTGGACTGGCAACTTGCTTGTTCGTTCAAGGTACTTACAAAATCATTAATTAACAAAAAATTCGTACAATGAGATACTGATTTTACATATTACCATACAGTTTTGGATTTGAAAAGTGAAAATAATGATTAACAACCCTCAAATCTAGTTTCAAGTAGTAGATTACTAAGGTTCTATTTGTTTCATGGAAAACAACTTTTAGGAAAATATTGTTTGGATTTTTTGATATTTGATTCGCGGAAAATAAGCTAGTAAAGAAAACCTTTTCCACCCAAGGAAAAAACTCCTTCAAAAGTGGGGAAAATGTTTTTTTTTTTCACTTTTTTAGAAGAGGAAAACATTTTCCTCATTCTCTCTTTCACATTTTTTAAATAATTTTTACTTTATTTTATTTATTTTTAACAATTCATAATTTTTAATTTTTGAATTTTGAATTTTTCTCTTTTTTTAATTTTTTTAATTTTTTCCTCTTTTTCTATTTCCTTCTTTCTCGACCAGCCACAAGAGAGCAAGGTAGGGCATTGCCTGCCTTAAGCAAGGCCAAGCCCATTGGGCGAGCTCAAGTTTGCTTGCAGCCGGTCACCATGGTCGGCGATTGTTAAAAGGTGGGACAAAAATGAAAGAAATTAAAAGGAATGAAATGATTCATGCTTGTGAGTTAAAAAAATTATCCATGAGAAACGTGAATAATCATCAACCACTACTAGGTAATATTTTCTTCCTCCCGGACTTGCAATTCGCGTAGGGACCCAATGAATACATATGCAACAGTTGCAGAGATCTATTAATAGCAATATTATTGATGGACTTGAAAGATGATTTGACCTATTTTCTCAAAGAGCATGCATTGCAAGAGTGGCATTTACCGTTGTTGATCTTTGGTAAACTACGTACTAGATCTTTCGATGCAATCTTGGAAATGTGCTTCATGTCGATATGGCCTAGCTTCTTATGCCATAGGTCACACTCTTCTTCGATAGACATCATGCATTGCATTTCATCAAATTCAACAATCAATAGATAAATGTTACCATGCCGTTTACTTGTAAAAGATTGAGTCGATCCTTGTTGGTGCCAATGTACATGTTTTCTTCGAAGTTGATCTTGTACAATTTATCGAAACAATTGACTTATCTTGAGTACATTTGTATCCAAGTCCTTGAACCAATGAAAAACCTTCAATGACCAAGTTTTCCAACCTTGATGTTTCCTATACTGATGATCTTTCCTTTTCCTTTTCCTCCAAAGGTGACATTTCCACTTGTCCACCTATTTGCAATTTATGAATATGTTTCTTTGACTTGTCATATGGCGTGAACATCTCTGTCCAAGTACTACTTATTCTTCTTCGTATCACCTACAATCAAGAAGATTTTCACATTTTCTTTGGTACCCACACAAACTTGGGTTCTTTCATGTTAATCTTAGGTCTTGGGTCATGTCTCCGGTGAATCTTTTTGGGCTTCATTTTCTCGAATGGACATGTTTGTTTATTATGATCAGGTTCATGGCAAACGAACAAGTGAATTGCTTGCCAGTAGATATAGTGAATTGTTGTGCAAAGTGATCTTTGTAAGATCGAAAAGAAGTTATTTGTTTCAATCTCATTTTAACATTTGGAAAAGGATTCTTCTCTTCATGTTTCCTTTCACGTCCAAGTCCGGACTTATTGTAACAAGGAACTTGAATAGATAGAATGTGCTTTGTAGAGCTTTTGAATTAAAGAAGAATTTTGTGCTGATTTTTGAAATATTTTCTTTTAGATATTTGCTTTATTCCCGAGAAAGATCACATTCATTCTAAGTAATGACTAGATCTTTCTACGTTTCTCAAACTCATTTTTTTAGAAAGATTTTATTCAGATCGGTTTTGAAACTTCTTTTTCAGTTTTGCAATTCTTCTTGAGACTTTTTATGTTCCGAAAACATTTCTTTTGAAAAATCTTGCGTTTCTTCGTATGGAAGTTTGGAATCATTTGCCTCATCTTCTTCTTTTCTTTCATATTCTGCCATAAGACAAAGATTTACTTCATCGTTGTCACTTGATTCGCATTCGGTATCACTCCATGTTTCGGCTTTGAGTGTTCTTTTCTTTTTTCGAACCTTCCTCCTCTTTTCTTTAGGAGTGGGCAATTGGGCTTAATATGCCTTGATTTTCTGCACTCAAAACACACAATAACTTTACCTTTACGTTCTTCCTTTCCTTTTAAAGATCTCTTTTTTTCTAAGAATTTTGGATTCTTTCTTCATCTTAAGTTTCCACCTTTTTTCATAAGAGTCTTGAACCTTCTAGTGAACAAGGCCAATTTGTTGTCTTTATCCTCTTTAGCGAGATGTCTCATCTTACGCATTTTCATCGTTAGTATTAAAGGCAATTACTTTCTTACCTTTGGACAGAGTTGTGCTTGTTTACACCTTTAGCTTCATAGAATATTAGTGTGCCTATGAGTTCATCCATAGTGATAGGTTGAATTCTCATGATTTTGCGGACCGAGGTCTTCACGATGGATTCATTCTTCCGGAAGTGCTTTAAGGGACTACATGGTAACTATTCTAATGCTTTGATTCTCATTCCGAAACAATAAAAGATGAGAATGTTGTTTGGTAACGTAAATAATTCCGATTCCGATTATGTTCTCAAAATCGGTTTTAGAGAATCGAATAACTTTTAGAGCAAAATCCGTAACAAAAAAAAAGTTGGTTCTAAAAAAAGAATCACTTTTGAAAATAACAAAACAGAATAAAGTCTCACATTTCTCACTTTTTCTTTTTAATTTTCTCGTCACTTTTCCATCTAACTAATAAAAATAAAATAAAATAAAATACAAAATAGAAATTTTTTAAAAAATAATTAAAAATTTAGAAAATCCCAAAAAATAGAACAAGCTTAGATTAGGCTAGTTTGACCTTATTTTCATAAATTTGGGTCTAAATTTCATAGATTTCACTTTTCTACAAAAAAATATTGCGGAAGATGAGAGCATCCAACACGCATACTCGTAGCCGTGCATCACAAGAATTTCTATGTATTTAGACGATGCAACTTTTAGAGAAAAAATGAGTCCTTAATATGGGAACCCGACCCATGTTTCATGAAGGTTCAAACATCATATATTAAAATTTGTGTTTCATTTATGACATGCTAAAAAATAATGTATTTTAAGTTATTTTAGTGTTCATTAGAAATTAGTCTTCAATTTAGGATGAAATTTTACAAATTAACTACATAGTTATTTGACTTAAATGAAAAAATAGGAAAAGAAGTAGTTTTTTGAAATAGAAATTTTATGCATTTATCAAACACGTTCGGTTCTCTAAAACTCATCCAGGAACAGAATAAAAAAAAGTCATTTTAACCATAATCAATTTTCCGAATCGGAATGGTTACCATGCGCAGCCTAAGTATCTTGCTTACTTTTTCAACACCTATGAAGATTTTTCCTTGACTTGGCTATACCATTCACTATCTCATTGAATCTTGTGTACATTTCTCTTACTATTTCATCTCATTTCATCACAAACGCCTCGTAGCGACCAAGCGGGATGTTCATTTTGGTTTCTTTCACACGATCGGTGCCTTCATGATCATTTGGACGCAATCCCACATTTGTTAGTTGAACCGCAAGAAGATATACCATCAAATTCAAATGGAGATAAAGCACAATAGAGAAGATGTATCGCTTTAGAGTTGAGAGCAACTCTTTTTAGAATCTGTTGAGTAGCCGCAACAAGTAGTTGGATTAGCGGCTGGTTCTTCACCGCAACAAACAATAGAAGCAAAGCAGCGGTTGGAACTTCTACATCATTTTGAATCACGTCCCACATGTCTTGATCAAAGGCATCAAGGTAAGCAAACATTCTATCCTTCTAGTAGTTGTAGTTGCTCCCATCAAAGTATGGAGACTTGTGAGGTGCTTGCAGATTCATTACTCGAAAAATCACCAAAGTCGGCCATAATAAGGATCTTTATGCTATGAAGAAATACACTTCAAATAACAAGCAACGAACTCGATACCAATTGTTGGGACCGACAATGCAATCTAGAGGGGATGAATAGGTTATTTCGAAACTTTTTCAGATTATGTGAAAAATAGTAAGTGACATGAAAAAGATTGGGTGAGCAAATATTTGATAAAATAATATCTAAGAATATGCACGGAAGATAGAGTTAGTAAAAGATTAGCACACTAGATATATAGTGGTTCGACTTATCTACCATGCCTACGTCCACCTTGTATACAACTAGTAGTCATAACACTTGGCTGGAATGCATTAGTAAACTACTTCACAAGTTACAAATAATACGTGAGCTGATTTTTCATGTAATAGATCGTACTATTTTGATGCAGCTTCACTAGTAAAAAATGTACACTTGATTTTGCACGAATACGAAGCAACAATAGATCATAAGATCTTTCAATAGTTAAGCTTCTCCACTAGAACAATTTCTAGAATAACTTTAGATATTCAATTCAGTTTAATACTCCTTAGGTTTTATGACTTCCTCCTTTTGTAAGCCTCAACATTCTAACCGTTTGAGCATCTTTGAAGAAGTAAAAGAGCCATTAGATATTGATAGGACATTTTGTCCTCATGCTAGAGCAACTTTTTCCAAGTCGAGCTAGTACTGCCTAAAATAGGTGCTAAACTATTGTTCCACGTCGAAAGCTTTCTACTTGGACTCTTACACAGTAGTATACCATTCCCGAGAAGATAGAAATCCTCCCATTGGCCTTTCCCATCAAACATTGATCATTTCAGCCGATCTTTCTCAAACCCCAGCTTGTATGGACTTTATACACCTTAACCGACTTGATCTTTCAAGCTCCCATATTAAACAATCGTTGACCAAATCTTTTGTGGTTCTCAGCAAATGTTTTCATAAAAGTGCGTCGGACTTCACACGATTTTTACTCGATGGCCATAACGTGATCATTTGCCATGGATATTAAAAATTGGCACACCAAAAGTAAATAAAATACCAAAGGACAATTTGAAAATCATCAAAATGTTTCCAAATTGTTTTACGATATGTTTCTCCAACAAAATGGTCTGATTTTTAATCTTCTTGAAATCGAAACCCAAAAGACAGTGACTTGAGAACGCCATGATTATAGTGATTTGAAAACCATGAGAGAATAGGAGGTGTATCAAAATATTACGCAATAACACCTTGGCCGACGGAGCGTGGATTTCAAAGCATCAGAGCACAAACGATGCTCAAGACCTGGCTATGAAGAAATCGCACGAAGTCCAGGTATAAAAGAATTAAAAGGAAAAAAAGGAAAAAGGGACATATGTTGGCATCCAAAATAACCTAACTATGGAGACACGTGTTGCATATGTGAGAAAAAGGTCGAGTCAAGGCAAAAAGAGGTCATGTGTAAAGCACGTGATAGTTCCTATAGGTATCGATCAATGAGAAAACTTTGGACAAATTATCAACACCGGTATAAGTTAATGCCACATGTCTAAATTAGAAACATATCTTAAAGATGGACAAAGCAACTATGAATATTGGTGCCGATGAAGAGATATCCCACCAAGGATGCAAATATTTTCCAAAGGCGCGCCGGGAGAATAGTTATCCACAGTTATCTCAGTATTAAAACAGCCTCCTAAAGATTCAGCTCGAAGTCCTTAAAGGGAGGAAGACGTGAATAACGCCCACAAGAGCAAATGAAAAGGCAATTGAACTTATACAAGCAATTCATAAGCTATCAACAGTTACTTAAGCATTGAAACAACTTCCTGGAGATTCGGAAAGGATCTTAAAAAATGGAAAGTGTGGGCATGATTCATCCAAACGATAAGAGAAGAGGATTGACCCGATACAAAGGTTTGAAGGTAGTCAACAATTATACGGAGCTTGTGTAAGATGAAATAACTACTTGAAGACATAGTCAAATGAGTTCACGTGAAGTAATAGACATGGCAACTATTGACGCGTCAAAAGCTATAACCGTCGAAGGGCGATTACCTATTCAACTATTATAAATACAATCAAGCATCCACAGAAGAGGCCCCCCATTGCAAACAAATCAACAAATTTATCTTATCTTTATTTTTTGCATTGCACTTTACTTTCTTTAGATGTAGCTTTCGGGTTCTCGTCGTTAAGTCGGACTCGGCGTTTATTTTTATCTTGAATTTTGTGCCGTCGAGTCAAACTCCGAGTAGCATTGAAGCATATTCAAGCTCTTTCGTCGAGTCAAACTCCGACATAGTTTTGGATGTGTTGGTTCGTTATTTTGGTAGGAGTTGTGCTCACTAGGCCATTCCATTGAGTCAAACTCCAGTTTGTTATACGTTTGTGTAACCACTTATCCTCTCTCTGTTGAGTCAAACTCCGGTTGGGATCACGTTTGGGTCATTATATTGGAATCTTATTCGTGCGTTGATTTTCTGACTATCTGAAACTCTCCCGTCCGAAATCGGAATAGGATCATTTATCACATTTAAAAGCCGAAGAGCGAATTTCGGTAAAAGATATTTTGTCGCAGAGAAAATCCGACGAAACATGTTTCATTGCAATTATTTGCTAAGGCCTTGGGCTCGGTCGTCTGGATATCTGGTCCAAGCGCCGACATCGGGAGCCCATCCCTCGAGTTGGATTTCAGATTAAAGAAGTAAAGTTTATACGACGCATAGGTCGTTTCACACGACATATGTCCAGATTGTAGTTGGCCATAAAAATGTCTTTTTTCTCGTTATCGTGTCTTCCCAAGCGATTCTAGAGGTGTCCATTCTTGGTCTAATCACATTCACAGAGTCGTGGTAGGGTCAGTTTCTCTTCTTTTCTTTTTTTTTTTTGCCGGAGTTCTCGTGAGTGGCGGTGGGTCTTCAAGAAGTCGAACTCGCAAGCCACAAACCCTTGTTTTGCATGATTATCTGAGAGCGAACTAGGCATGCGAGTCCAGATTGCTCAAACCAAAGCTTGCCAGCTTCAAACTTTGACAAAACCGGATTGACAAAGCGTTTTCTTATCCTACCAAGTGGCCCCCTAAAGGGGAAAAGCAAAATCCTTCTTCCACTGAGCTTTCTTGCAATCTTTCAAGAAACTGATTCCCACTACTCTTGATGTAACCAAAGAAGAACTCATCATGATGGTCGACTGATTTCGTGGTCAACTAATTTCACATAGTCTTGCAAAGATAGACATGGGTATTCGCACAAGAGACGAATTATTTAATTTCCAGCATCTCGGAGTCGAAAATTCGTACAAAAAGAGTCTTTCTCTTGCTATATGTTATGCTTCTGCTCGAAACTATCGGGTGTTCGTGATCACACCAATTTCCTTGAACTCGAGAAGGATGAACAATTTTTACCCGGACCAACGTGAGAACGGGCCTATTATTTAGACCCTAGCGAATTTGAGCCGATCATGTAAGTTGATCTTGTGAAATCTAATAACACCATTGAATGATCAAAACAAAGATCGATCAAGAGCCGAGACGGTCCATATCTATTGGCAACGAAAAGCAGAGAGGGGAGAAAGAGAAATTCATTAGCATCATGGATTTGAACTGGAACATAACCATGTCACTCTAGACTTTCTCAAATCATCAACAGAACATTGGCCTGGCAATATGGACAAGATCATCATGCGCCAAACAAAATAGAAAATTAAAAGAAAAGTGGAAAAAACCTCCTCCAGACTTTGATATGAAAAATAGAGAAAATGAAGCCGCCCCACTTTCGCCTTCTTCAGCGTCTCCCGGTTCTCAAACCAACCCAGAAGTTCTCTTCGGAGGCGCGTAGCTTCGGCTTCTCGTGTACAGGTCGGCCTTCACCACCACGTCCTCGCCGAATTCACACGGCTTGTCTTCGTCGATCCTCCCGATTCCGGTGCTGAAACTCCTCGGCATCGCCATCGCCGCCTTATTCTTCATTGCCGCCATCGGCGACGGCCCGGCAACATGCTTCCTCTCCGTGAGGTCCGACCCGACTCTGTTGCTTAGGCTCCTGAGGGAGGCGACCCTCACAAGCTCCCGGAAGTCCTCGTCTGCGGTGGCGCCGCCCGACTGGGCCGAGCTGACGCTGAAGCTCCGGGGCAGGGTGTCGATCTGGCCGGTCGGGCAGCCCATGACGCTGCCGTACGCGATGTGGCCCGAGCAATCGGTCAGGCTCCGCACGTAGAAGTCGCGGGCCTTGACAAGAATCCTAATGGGCGCCTTCAATAATTTGCTCAATTTGGTGGCTTCCTTGCTAGAGTTTCTCTTGGTGTTAGGCATGGTGTCGATGAAGGATTGACGAGATGGATTCACTAATTGCAAAAACTGAAAGTGATGGGGTTCAGAATTTAGATTGAGAGAACGTGGATTTAAATGTTCTATACGATCAGAAAGTTCGGTGGATTTATATGTGGACTGCGTCAAAGCTAAAGCAAAAGCAATGTGAAAGGGTCAACTTTTAGAAATAAAAATAGACCGAAAACAATTCCAACTTCGAGACAATAAAATCACCATAGAGTATACAAAATCTTTCCCTCAACGCATTTTCATGGATTTCAGTCAACCACAATCTTTGCACAATCATATGATATTTTTCGAAATATGCTTCGCCTAATTGTAACCGAAGAGACGAACCGAGCCAATTGTGAGATTTTAGACCGTCTAAATTCTTTGGAGAGAAAAATATTTCTTTTGCCTGCCTGCCTTATTCTAAATCAAGTTGACATTGATGGCGTACCCATTCTCGTATCAAAATATTGTCCACCACAATAAGTAAGGCATTATTTTTCAACCCCCGCCTATTCAACAATGAAGACGCAACTATTATTATATTGGATAAACCCTAGAATCTGCTAATGTGGAATGCCCACTAAGTATCAACTGGTCCATGCATGAGTCAACAGTACAATCTTAGGAATTCTAGCTGTGCTTCTGTTTTGGTTTTCTTAATTCACACTGACAAAGTAGAAGTGAGCATTGTCGTACTACCAATTACCATACTAGATAGAGTTAATTAGCTCATTAGGCCGGTCCGAGATCTTAACTGTAGATGATCAAGCGAGATTAATACATGAAATGACATCGTAGCGGCTCTATTAATTTTCCTAAATTATTGGTTCGAATTGCGGGTCAAACCTAATGCAACATTACGGACATTTCATTGCCTAAAACTGGTTTCTATCCCCAAAGCGTCAAGCTGCGGGCGACACGGACGGCAGAATTGATGTCTAGTATTACGACAAACGTAAGATCCAATTCTAGGATACACCAAATCAGAAAAATCCGGTCGAATCGTCTTCTACTTTTTTATTTTTTAATTTTCTCAATACCGTGTAGCTTTCACGGCGTGAATTTTACTGAATGGGGAATCCTCGAAACATTTAAAACTTGTAAGCATTAACATATTTAGGGTATTGACGGAAAAGTTAATAAGTAAGCGTTAGCTTGAAAAAAAAAAAAAAGCCAAAACAAACATGCCCATTTATTAAGAAAAATGGAAGGGAAAATCAACGAAAAAATCCTACACCTATTGGAATTATGACAATTTAGTCTTAAATTTTTTTTTTTGGCTACTTTAGTCCTAAACCTTTTGCAATTGTGTCAATTCACCATTCGATCAATTTTAACCAGACAAGACTAATGCGGGCGCATACCGTCCTAGCGACATTATATTTTAATAAAAAAATTTGAATTTTTATTTTTTTCTCTTCCCTCTTCTTTCACTAGGTGCTGCCGAACCTCGATGAGGTTGACCTCATCGGCGTCATGAAAAGCTCCCCCCGCCGGCCACTAACAAGAGCGTGCATCGCCCGCCCCTAGCAAGGCTCACCTCACTCGGCCATCGCAAAGTTGAGGCTCGACCCCACCGTGGCTAGGTGAGGCCGAGCCTCGCTAGCCTAGATCCGGCAAGGCTCGATCTCGCCATCGATGGGCGAGGTCCGCCGAGCCTTGCCCGGACCTTGCTAGATCTAGGCTAGCGAGATCGCCCTCTCCAGCCCGTGGTGAGGCCGACCAAGCTTAGCGACGGGGAGGTCTTTAGCGGCCGGTCGTCGAGGCGACTGCTAGGGAAAGAAGAGAAGAAAAAAAAAAAAAAAAAAAAAAAGAAAGAAAAATAAAAGAAAAAAAGGAAAAATAAAACAAAAAATATATATATTAAATGGATTATGTCGTCGAACGACCGGCGTACACATCAGCGTCAACCAACCAAAATTAAATGGATGGACTGAATTGGCGTATTATTACAATAGGTTTATGATTTTTTCGGTAATTTTCCCCAGAAATGGGACGACACATAAACCTTGATCATAGTTCTTCATGAGTTAATTTTGGTGGTTTACCGGTTTACTTAAAGATAAAATAAAAATCCCCATCGAGAATCGATGCTGTTTTAGGAAAGCGGTCCAATTACACCCTTCGATGTAGAAGATAATGGTATTCTAATTCGCCTTGATTTTTGAACCGTTAAAAGGGATACGATTTCGCTCACCACATGTCACTAAAATCATTACTTAAAACATTTTACCCAAGTGCATGATTTCTGGACCTGACAAGGACGTGTGGAGTATTACTTAAGCTGTCGCTCTGGCATCCAAGATAATCGCCATCTTTTAACCCAAGATCATGAGAAATTCGAGTTTCTATTGTAATAAGATTTGGCTGCAATAGAAATGATTATTCAATTATTGCAATCACTGTCGGCGTGATCGGCATTTGCTCTTGTTTAAAGGCGATAGAATCATAGTAGAATCATCGTCTATTACCTTCGGATTAATCCTCAACAGTATTGAGTAGGACCCACAATTTTGTTTAATTGATTTTCCTGGCGGGTAAATGCCCACCACGGTGTATTAATATAAACGAAGCCGATCTACCACGTTGGGCATAGTTTCATGAATTTCATTTTGTAAAGTGAAAGGGATAGATATGCTGGAATATATATAAAGATGGGAGCAATTGCTGCACTGTGGACAAATGTTAAGATACTCATGTTATAGTATACTAGATGATACTGGTTGGATAACCAATTCTTAGAGGAAAAAATGTCGAAAAAGTTATAAACTTTTCGCACTTTTGTCAATTCAATCATAAACCTTTTAAGATTGTCGATTCGGTCTAAAACCTCTTCACCTTTTGCTAGTTCAGTCCTATTCACCGGAAATCGTTGACATGGCATCGCTAAGACCGACGTAGATAAATTTTTTTAATACTTTTTAATAACTTTTTCAATTTTTTTTTTAAAATTTGAATCTTTTTTCTTTGTTTTATTTACTTTCGAGCCAAAGGCCACAGCCCCACCGGATTAGGACCAACAGGGGCCGGCGACCCCTCGCCCGCGGCAACAAGGGGCCGCTGGCCTTGTAGCTAGAGAAGAAAAAAGGGGGAAAAAAAATAAAAAATTTGGATTTTTTTATAAAAGTATTTAATAATTATTGAAAATTATCCATGTCGTCGGCGGCGGTGCCACGTAGGGCGTCCGGCGTCCACGTCAACAATTTCCAGCAAATAAAACTAAATCGTCAAAAGGTGAAATAGTTTAGGACTAAATCGGCAAATTTAAAAAGTTTAACACCGAATTGGTAAAAGTGTGAATGGTTTAGGACTTTTTGACAATTTTCTCAATTCTTATATGCTTATTACTTTCGTAAGTTAAAGATGATCAATTTTGTGGTGCGTTGGTTTCATACTAAGAACTTGGAATTTACTTGGTCAGAATTGGTTCTCGATTCCATTAGAAACTGACCTAAAACTGAACCAGCTATATCCAGACTTGTTCTAAGGTTGATCCGAGAATCGAGCCCAATTTTAAGTAACAGAACTATTATTTTAGGAATTCATACTATGTGAATAATTTGTAGCCACGTTGTTAAGGCATTGATGGGTTTCCCAAGTTTCCCGGTGCAAAACTTATTTATCATTTTCTAAAACAAAGCAAATAAAAAAAACAAAAAAGCTATAAATAAAAAAAAAAAAAGGTAGCAGGTTTAAGATCGCATGAGTAGAATGGACAGTTTTCAGTATAAAATTGGAACCAAACTGATCAAGGGCAGTTCTTCAATTGTTTTTGGGAAAATTTCAATTAAGGGCCCGAAGTGTTCTCATTTTCTTAAATAAGAGCATGAAGTAATCCTTGCTTCAAATAAGGGCCCGAAGTGCCCTCCTTGTTTCAAACAAGGGCTTGAAATGGTTATATTTGTTTCAAATAAGGGTTTCACCTCACTAGCCGGCTAAATATTCCTGCCGGTCAAGGGCATTTTCATCAAAATGTAATTTTAATTCAATTTTAAGAAAAAATAAATTAAAAACTAAAAATTAAAATACAAAAAAAAAAGAGGAAACACGAGGAGGGTCGCCTCCCGCCTATGATTGCTGTGCGGGTTGCTAGCGCTTTGGCGAGGGTCGGTGACCTCACCGACTAGTGGGGAGGGCTAGTAGGTTTAGGAGAGGGTTAAGACCCTCTCCCAAATCCGGGACGAGGGTCGAGGCCCTCTCCCGGCTTTGGCGAGGGCCCGCTAGCCCACGCCACTAGTGGTCACCAACAACCCCGATGACAATCGCCGTCACCCCATCGGTGGTGGGGCGACATCCACAGCCCCTCCCGCCTTTGTGTTTTTTGTTTTTTTTTTAATTTTAGAAAAGTAAAAAGGAATAAATAAAGAAAAAAAATTAAAAATAATTTTAAAAATTAAATGACGAAAATGCGCTTAATCGATTGGTGAGAGGTGCTTTTTTGAGATCGATATAGCCACTTCATGCTCTTCTTTGAAATAATGAGGGCACCTTCGGCTCTTAATCGAAATGTTTCCATTATTTTTTCCTCGAGAAAACTTTCCATCCCAGCGTGAACCAACCTAAAAATAATTTGGAAAGACCGATTACTGATTCCATTCGGTATCGGATTGAACCGGCTTGTTTGCTGAACCCTGACGAATTATTATCCGAGAAACTATTAGCATAACGATGAACTTTTTGACAAGTTGATGGTAGCACTTTTCTCGTTTCTAGAGAAGTATTGGGTGTATTATATGCATGAGTAATTTGGCATGAGGCTTACCCCATTTGAGGACCAAGAAGTCCCAAATGTACATAAATGCTGTGGTGCATCGAACTTCATCATTCAACCTTAATGAGTAGCAACTCTTCCAAAGATTTCATTCATGTTTGGAAGTGTGTAATTTGACTATTTATGTTTACATACTCATTGCCCTTTTTTGTTCGAATAGCCATTGCCTTTTTTTGGGAAAGATTGCACAGAAAGTGTTGAACCTTACGTACAGATTGTGATTGAATCGGAAATCTTTCATGGTTCAATCAAGTTCTAAACCTTCCCTCAGAAAGTGTAATGAAGTCCTTTAGATGACCTTGTCTATCTGTTAGTCAAAAAGTGCTTTTGTTGAGATCTTTAAATTGAACTTTAAATATGATATTAGGACTTAATTCTATCTTTTTTTTATAAAGGTTGAGGACTTAATTGAACCTTGAAATGCTTAGAAACTGATTACACTTTTTGAAAGAAGGTTTAAGACTCAAATTAAATTCGAACATAAGGTTAGGACTTGTGATGCAATTTTTCTACTTGTGATCTCTGTATCCTTTACAAACACTTCTACGGAAACGAAGTTTTAAGAGGTGCTCGTGCAATTTTTCTAAAAAGCTCTTTGCCTCATTGCATCTCTTGAAAAGCCTATTATCCTTTTACAGAGAAAGCAAAAATATTATGTCTCAAAGAAATAAATTATCTATCATTTCAAGAAGCTTAATGACACGAGCTATCAACAAACAAATTCTTCATGCCAGACCAAATCATTTAAAGCGTAAGAAACAGTGATCTCCCACTTTTGTGATGAGGAGTTGATAAAGATGATTGCCCTAACTAATAGCAATATTATATATAATCAAGATGAGCTTACGCGATCTCCAACTTTGTTCCAGTGCCAATCCGCATATAGAAGAATGAGAATAAGATGTTGACATAGATAGTTTCTCTTCTATTCTTTTGCTCTTCTAGGGAAAAGTACATCCGAAGTTTCAAATGTGTTCATACGGTGCTCCATTCAGTTCGCAATTTTTTAATAGCTCTTTTAAGTTCCTTAACATTGAAATTTGGTTTATATAAGTTATTTTAGCTACCATCAGTAAACAAAGAGATCATTTTCAATTGGGACTAGCCTCAGTTTGAATTCCGTCATCCTTCACTCGTTGTATAGCATATGGCATTATTTTATCGATGAAATCGCTTCTACATGGTTTTCTAGAAAATTCGATGACGAGATTTTTTTAATGATAAGAAACTCAAATGAGTGATTGAAAAATTGAGGCACTAAATTAATTGCCCCACAAAAGATTTTGAATTGTACTTTTCCCCCTTTTGTTTTTGTCATCTTGGGGAGGCCAACATCAGCAGTAGATTCTTTAAGTGGAAGCAATAAAGTTTGGTCATTAAAAAAATGTCATCGTTAAAAAAAAATATGTAATATAATAGTTGCCTTTAACATGTGGCTCGATATGTCCCATTTTGTGTGAAATACTGTATTAGCACCTATCCATAATCTTTGTCCAAATACCTATGAATGAGCTATACAATAGTAAAGTTTATGGACGAAAAACTTCTGTTTTTAAAGTTTACTGACTAAACTGTAACAAACGTCGAGCTTCAGGACCGATGGGTGCGATTTCTTCAGAAGTCGTGCTACAACTCTCTTTCACTAGTTGTACTCAATAGTGTTCCTTTCTTTTGGATTAAATCAGACAACATTGTCGCAACAATAATTGCATTATCTGTGCGCATGCAAAATTGCCAGAATTCACGCATGCAAACTTAGAGATGATATATTCAACTCTTTTGAGTGATGAACCGAACAAGAGGTCGGGTTAGATAGTGAGGGAGTTTACTACTCATCTCCTTGTGGCCTTGAGTTCAAGTCTTGCGGGACCCCAAAGAGTATAATAATAATTATCGGCATGCGTCATTTTCACATGACAGGATAAT
Organism: Rhodamnia rubescens; assembly: GCA_021437795.1. Classification (NCBI taxonomy): domain Eukaryota; kingdom Viridiplantae; phylum Streptophyta; class Magnoliopsida; order Myrtales; family Myrtaceae; genus Rhodamnia; species Rhodamnia rubescens. Next base: position 145,954 of record JAILYA010000065.1, on the reverse strand, counting down.
ATTTTTTGTTTTCACTGTGTAAACAACTCATTTGACCAAAGTTGCTGTTGAAAATAAGTCCCGACTCTGAGCATGAATTGGATCCAAAATAGAAGACATTCTCCTACTTAAAAAAAAAAAGTAGATGTTCTTCCTAAAGAGTATAAAAGGTCGCAAATTTTTCCTGAATTACACCTTGAGAGCTTTTAGTATTGAAGCCAATAAATCTTGTGGTAATATTTGTGAATTCTTTTGTGAAATTGAGATATTATTTCTTGAAGATTTGTGGGGCTAAACATTGTATGAGTTATTTGGTGTAATTTGAAGCTAGAAAACACTAAGAGTGCTTGAGTGACTTGAATGTGATTGTAATCTTCATTGCGTCGCTTAATCTTTAGTGGAATTCTATAATTCTCCCCCTTGTGGACGTAGGTTACACTGACCGAACCACATAAGATCTAATGTCCGGTCTATTTTTTTCTCTCTATTTTACAATTCAATATCTTGCTTCCGTAACAATTGATATCAAAACTAGGTTTAGTTGAATTGAAGTGAATTGATGACCGCAGAAGAAGAAAAAGTGAAAATCCACACATTTGTTTTGACTTATTTTGGTTTCTAAAATATGCAGATTGAGGATTATCTATATTATATAAATAATAAAATTCTTTGATTGCTTTTACTAGATAAATTATCCTTTTTATTTGACTGATGCACTTACCCCTATCAGGATGAAACCAAAGCCAACGAAGCAAGATGAATTGGAATTGATGGATAGACAAAGTGTTAGGTGTTACTCCACTAATGTTAGCTCGCAACGTTGCGGCTTATATCATGAAAGTGAAGACCACTAATAATTTTCCTGAAAACCTTATCGGATATGTGCAAGAGGCCATCTACAATCAACAAAATTTATTTGATACGATGTTTGTTTTGTTTAAAGTTGTTCAAAGGTACGTCGATTGTTGATCACATCAATGAATTCAATGTGGTTGTTAGTCAATGAGTTTAGTTGAGATTGACTTTGAAGATGAAGTATGTGCTTTGATATTATTATCCACATTGCCCGATAGTTTGAATACTATTGTTCCTGCTTTTGTTATTCCTCAATGTCAACAAGCTTGACTTTTATAGGGTTCCAAATAAATTTTAAGTGAGGACATCCGTAGAAGATGATTTGGTAAATTGATGTCTACCGCTTTAGTAGGTGAAAGTAGAGAAAATACTAATACTTGTGTTAACATAAGTATAATAAACCTAAACAAATGTAATCAGTCTAGGACTAGTGATGATGTCTATTAGAGTTGTGGCAAGTGGGGGCATCGGAGAAGGTGTACCTTACCCCGAAGAATGAGAAGGGTAAGGGAATTAGAATTGAGGTTGTTGATGATGTTGCATGATATTAATTCGAATAGTGTTGATTATGTTTTTTTTATCACTAAGGATTCATCATTTGATGGATAGATTATGGATATTGATTGTTCATTTCATTCTACACTAAATAAGAATCGGTTTATAACTTATTAGTGCACGAATAGTGATAAAGTATAGATGGGGAACGACGCTAATAGAGATATTGTGGATGCTGGTGATGTCGGAATCGAATGCATTATGGTATCGTGAAAACATTGACCGGAGTGAGGCACTTTTTTTTTAGTGCCCTAGATTTAGCTAGGTGTCAATATACTTCGAATGAGGAGTCCCGAAAGTCGTTCGATGTGTCTTGATAATAATGAAAAGAATCAAACGTAATGGCTTGTGTGAGCTTCAAGGTGAGACAAGAACAAATTTCTCCATGGAGAAGTCGGATGCATCTATCCGAGAGTTTGAATTATGGAATATTTATTTGGGGCAGTTTAGCGAGAGAAGCTTGAAGGTTCAACATAAAAGGAATCCGTTGTGTGGTTATGTTATTGATAAACTAAATATATGCAGGGGATGTAACTTAAGTAAATAGTGGAAAGTGCAGCTTAGTTCAACTATTAGAGAAACCATGGAGATGACAGAGCTAATTTACTTGAATGTTCATAGGTTATCGTGGTTTCCTTCAAGAAAGAGTGTCGGATTTATGCTAACAGTTATTGATGATTACTCGGTGAGGAACTAGGCATTTATGCTTTGAGGCACAAGTTTGATAATGTTGTCAAGATCAAAATTGAAAGCTTTAATCGAAAAGGAGATTGATAAGACGATCAAGCATGTACATACTAAAAATAGCATGGAGTTTTACTTTGAGTGGTTAAACAAATTTTGTAATGAAGTAAGGCATAGTGAGACACAAAGCAATAGTGCTAGTGAACCACAAGATGTCGTAGAGTTCATAAGCATAATGCTACTACGGACAATCCATAAAATGCTCTCTAATGCTAGTATGGCTAGGAGATTCTTAACGAATGCACTTAGTACAGTGAGCTCCCTTGTAAATAGATTCCCATCGATTACGATTGAATGTCGGACTCCCGAAGAAATGTGGTCATATAACATTGTTGATTATTCTTGTATAAAATATTTGGTTGTGTGTGTTATGTTCGATTGAGTAATCGTAAACTCAATGGGACGGCAATAAAGTGGATGTGTCTAGGTTATGCACAAGGTGATCGGTTTTGGTGCCCAAAATTAAATTCACTTATTATCGCAGAGAAATTACATTTGACGAATCTCTAGTACTTCTAGCTAGTTGTGTTAGTGGCAATGGTTATACGGATCTAAACGATGTTCAACTCAATCGCCTCATAAACTCCCGAGGCAACCGATACTAGCAAAGTAATCGACCCAAATGATGCTTATAGCAAAGTAGAGTCTATAGAGCCAATAGTTGCTATAACTACTGAGTTCGACAAGGTGCTTGTCCGCTTTCCTCACAAATATGTATGCAACGGTTGTTTTACTTTATTTATGATTACGGAGTTGGTATTCTAATGAGGTCCACGGTTATAACAAAATTCAAGTGAGGCTTAAGCTTTAGCAGTTGAGCTCATTGGAGGTCACGGGAGAGTACCAACGAAGTTCGGATGTTCGGCGAAGTAATTGTGCCTTGGTTCAAACGCCGAGTCAAGATGGATATTGTTGAAAATATGTCTCGAGTTTGAGCATGAAGGAGAAACTTTCTAATTCAAATAGGTTTCCTACTTTGAATAGGTTTCTTGCTTGAATGGTTTCCTAGTTGAAGAAGATTTCCTATTTTTGATCCAATACTTGAATATATATAAGAAGCGAATGCTCTTTTTCAAGAGTATCAAAGAGGCGGCTTTTTTGTGAATTACACCCTAGGAGCTTTTAGTGTTGAAGCCCATAAATCTTGGGGTAAGATTTGTGAATTCCTTTATAAGATTGAGCTATTAGTGCGTGATGAATTGTAGGACTAAACATTGTGTGAGTTATTAAGAGTTATTGGAGGCTGAGAAACAAGAAAATTATTTGAGTGACTTGAGTCTGGTTGTAATCTCCATTGTATCGCTTGTTCTATAGTGAAACTCTTTGTTGCTCTCCTTGTGGATGTAGGTCACATTAACCGAACCTCATAAATCCGGTGTCCGATCAATTTTTTTATTTTATTTATTTTGCTTTTCAACCACTTTGCTTCCACAACAGTTGCAATTCCCCCGCACCTACGATAGCAAATGAGGTTTAGAATTCATAGCTAATTCCATGTCTTTAAGGTATTCTTGCATTTTTACTTTTTATCTGAAATTTATATTGACAACTTGTTTTTTTTATCTAAATGAGATTGCTTATGAAAGTAGCATATATGAATGCAAACTCTAAATTTTAAAAGAGAGAAAGAGATGATAGCGAGAATAGATGGAATGTTAATTCGATAAATTAGAAATAATTGTAAGAGGTTGTGAATTTTTTTGCCCCTTTGAAAGTTCAAATTGAATTTGCAACATTGAAAAAAGCTTGTGTAAGTTTTTTAGGCGTGTGATTGTTTGTGTTAATTTCCAACGTTTGAAAAATATTGTTTATTTTTGTGTGAATTGGCCTTATTATTATTGTTGTTGTTGTTGTTGTTGTTGTTGTTGTTTTGATAAGCCTTATTCGTTGTGGGTACAAACTTTTGGAATAATATCAAAGTAGGTTTGTTTGAAAGATTTATGTGATGTCGACATTAAGTTTTGGGAGATGTAGCGAGAATCCGATACCTTCAATCCGTAGATATCACTAAAAGGAAGTTAAAGTTCGAACCTATTAATATATTAATCAAGATTCATCTCCACTCAAAAATTTATGATGATGTATTCTAGATCAACGGGGAGACTTAACAGTTCCATACCATACCATATCAAATATCAGATTTGGGACCTCAATAATTATAAATTTCGGCAAAAGGTATCTTAAAGCCCAAAAACAAGATCACACCACATAATATTGCATTATGGATGTTGATTGTAGAGGGAAGAAGTACCAAAAAAGCCATAAACTTGTTATATTGGTAACAATTCAGCATTAAACTTTTCAATTAGATCAATTTAGTCATAAATATTTTCACATTAGTACCAATTAAGTCTATCTAGTAAATTTTGGGCGGAAATTGTGGATGTGAATGCCATTCGTCCTTGTTGGCACTAAAATAAATCGTCCGCTTAAACACGTGCTGCACATGTGAGAAATCGATGCATGTGCGGATCACGTAAAGATTCAACACATATTCGAAGCACGTGAGGAATCGACACTTAAGTAGGACACATAAAAAATGGACACATGTGATAAACATGTGGGGAGAAAATGCCTTGATAGAGCATAGAAGCGAGGCCCGGTAGGCGTCATTTGAAGAAGTCATCAAACCGAGTTAGTAAAACCGAGTGCCAACAAGAAACAATCTCGCAGGTGTTAAAGTTTTTAAGGAGCACCAAAGAAGATGAAATTATCTCCTTGAATCTCGTGGCGGGAAGATAGATTCGAGGTGGTTAAGGTTCAAATAGTCTCTAAGAACAGGTTAAGGAGTCTGCAGAATGTGGAGAACATGGGCTGATCCCTCATGATCAAAAGAGAACTTGTAAGTATTCCGTCGATAGTTATTGGGTTGATGAACTTCAAAGCCCTAAGATGAACGTGGACATGACTAATATCAATGGACATTGAAGAAAGGCGCCAACAAAGTTAGTTATTTGCGCAAAAACTAGGTCCAAAAGGGATTCAAAAGACCAAGGAAAACGGCAATTGTTAGTGCGCTAGGATGCTGACAGTGAAGAGCGATTACCACTCTAATCATTATAAATACCACTAGGCATCAACGAAGAGCCCCTCTCCTGCGAACAAATCAACAAAATTATCTTATCTTTACTTATCATACTGCATTTACTTTTCTTAGTTGTAGCTTTGATTCTCATCGTCGAGTCAAATTCCGGCGTTTATCTTTATCCTAGATATTGTGCCATCAAGTCAAACTACGGTGCATTATCAAAGCGTATTCAAGGCATTGTCATTGAGTCAAACTCGACACTGTTTTGGGTGCGTTGATTCGTTATCATTGAAAGAAATCGTGCTTGCAAGGCCATACCATCGAGTCAAACTCTAGTTTGGTTTACGTTTTTACACTTTCTTTCAATTCCATCTATATTCATTCCTGTAGATTTGTACTAGTAGACTCTCACCATCAAGCTAAATTCTGGTCGAGATAATATTTGTATAATTCTATTGGATTCTATACTAACTTCGCCCGTTGATTCTTCTTATTATGTTGAACTCTCCTATCCAAAATCGTGACGGAACCCCTTATCATAGTTATTTTTTCACAGAGAAATTTCGATAAAATAGTCCTACGTGGCACGACTAACCTTGAATTGGACATTTTTTTCAATAATTTTCTCAAAATTTTTAATTTTTAATTTTATTTTTTTCTCTTTTCCTTCCTTTTTTTTTTTTTTCACCGAGCCCCAGTGAGCTTGTCGGCCATTGAGTGAGGCTTGCAAAGCTCTTGCCTATCACACGTGAGGGTCATGGCCCTTGCCTAGTCTTGCGTAAATGCTTGGGCGAAGCGCAATTAGGCTGCGGGCGAGGCGATCTCAAACAGATCCGGGACCTTTGGCAGCCTCGCCGGCTATGGGCAAAGGCGGCCATGTCCTCCCTAGTGGCCGGCGAGCTTCGATGACCCTCACCTAGTGGTCGGAGAGCTCACTGGAGCTTAGTGGAAAAGAAAAAAAAAAAAAAATAAAATGAAAATTACCACAAATTGAAAATAATTTTTAAAAATTAAAAAGATTATCTAAGTTAGCGCTAGCCGTGCTACTTAGGACAGCCGATATCTACGTCAATAATTCCCAGCCCAAACTGCTGGATGGACTTAGTTGGTATAAATGTAAAAATGTTTAGTACTAAATTGGTCCAATTAAAAAGTTTAGGACTCGAGTTGGTATTACTATAATATGTTTGGAATTTTCTTTTGGTGCTTTTCCCATTGTAACACTTGTGCTTCCACAGCCAATACGAGCTCTAATCTTTCAAATGCTTGCAATTTACTTTGGAGAATCTTTGTTTCTATTGATCAAACCCCACAAGAATCCCACAGGCACCGTGGGTACATGCTTTAGAAGAGAAGTCTTCCGCCTCCGGGAACATTTAAAGATTGTGGGTGGGCTTGGGCAGCCTATTATAGACGGCCCAAATTGAAATCCCAATATCTAACACACCTAAAAGTCACAATTACACGGACACGTTCACCTTGAAAGTGATTATATTCATCTATAAAGTTAATAGTGTAATTACCAAATAATCACTCTTCTAATCACTTGGAATTTTTACCAAGACAAATGTAATAAAGCCCTACCACCTTATCAACTAACCTGTGTTGTGATCAATCTTTCTTTGCTGTTTTTTCTTTTCTTTTTCTCTTGTTAATGGCGATAACATAATTATCGGAAGGACAAGCAATGTACCGTCATTGGGGGCATATTAGTAGTAAGATTGATGGAAAAGCAAAAGTACATATATTAATGTATATCAATCAATCTAATGATTTTCTAGATTATTGTTTCTTCTTTTGTGGTTTCAAAACGGAGATTGTTTATATGTTCGTTATTTATATATAAGAATCGTCTAAGTTTTTAGCACTAATAAATTTAATGAGCCGATGGAAAAGAAAAAAGAACACTAATAAAGTACACTTATTTACAATGTCTCTCTAAAATTTAATCTTTCACAACTCCTTGTAATATTTGATTCTCTAGTTTTTTTTTTGTGTGTGTAGAACTCTTAGGTTAAATTCGTGAAGTCTCTATGATTATAATTTTTGCTTACGCAACAAAGATTGCAAACAATGTTCATACTCATTTCAAAAGTTCATTTCTCGAAATCAGCCTAAGCACATTAATAATCAGAAGAGAGGAAATGAAGTCAATATAAAAACGAATGGAAAATAACGTAAGGTGGTGGAATAAAACATCAATTTTTTGAATGATACGCGGATAGTCTTGTACTTTAATAATGGTGTGTGGCTTTTGCATGTCAATATACAGCAACTTTCACTCTTTCCCTTTGTGATCTCTATTAATATGTTTTCTTGAGATGATTTTCATCAACTCAATTAGTAAGGGTGTGTTATAGCAATGTAGAGGGTAGAAATAGCATAAACCATTAATAAATTACGCATTCAATGTCGACAAAGACGAGTCAATTCCGTCGCAATGGGGTTGGCCGCAAATAATGATGTCGACGGTGATGGCCAAAGGGAATGACATGCGACACGGTGGGGTGGATTGGGCCGAATGAGAGAGTATCAGCAAAACTCAAAACCGATCCCAATGTTCGAAATGTGTTTATCTCTGACCCAAACCCAAATAAATCCGACTCTAACGTGTGGTTCGACTCCATTTAAGGGGTCTGCTTCTTCCTCTTCTTTTTTGTCGCTCTCGTAGCCGCCGGCGACCCACCATGGCCAAGTCCTTCGCCGTTTCAACTCCTCCCTCGTGGCCTCTCCTTGCTGACCTCTCAATGTCTTGCCCGATTTGCCGCCGGAGCCCTCACTCTCACCCAACCGGAACAGGCAAGGCCTTGAGAGAGCTCGAAGGGAAGCTCCATATGGCGGGGAGTAAGAGCGAGATAAACCATTGCAAACTGCCAATCGATTTGCCCTTGTTCATCAATTGATAGGGAGATGAACTCACGAATGACGACGAGCCTGAGCTTGGCGAGGGAGAAGTTGAGGACGACACTTGAGAAATCGATGATAAGAGGAGAGTTGTGTTCCGCTCGTAAGGAGTTCTCTTTAGTAAGTTCTCTGTTTTTGGTTTCGGCTAGTTAGTAGAGGATAGTATAGTTCCAGTCCAAGGTAAACTAGGAACTAGAGAGCCGGTCTGATTCCATATTTTGGGTTATACCTAGTAGGTTTCAGGTTCCAAAAAAATAGAAAATTAGAGTACTGATCCGATTCTAGATTCTAGAGTGTACATGGTAGATTTCAAGTTCCAAAAATGAGGAACCGGTTCCAACAAACAGGTTTCTTGTACTCTGAATAAGAAATTTTGTTTTTTTTCCTTATTCTATATTTTCGTGAGATTTTATGGAATTCTATGACATCCGATAATAAGTGTGTAATTCGGAACCACTAATGTGAGCTTTTATTTCGAGGATATACATATTTGAGACTTTCACGTTGTTAATATTTCATATTCCTCGCGTGTCTAATTATGAGTTGTGATTAGTGAATTATAGCGACGAAATGATGGTCATTAGAGAAGATGATCATTGCAATCGTTCAATTATGAATACGGGTGGAACCCGAGTAAAATTGGTACATGTGAGAGAATAGGTTTTGAGGTTTCAAATTAAGCGAGTAGGTTTTAAGTTTTAAAAATTGGAGAACGATTTTGAATGGCAGGTTCAAAGTAGAACTTGGGCCAACCTCGAAACTGCTCATCCCTACTATTCAAGAGTATAACCCAAACCAAAACATATAAGGTTCACATTTTTGTCTCAACACCCGAAAGAAAACAACTTCCAACCCAGCCCATCTATTCGCTTCCAATATTGGCCCAAATATGTAAAGTAAGCGGGCTGAGATGATGAAGGTTGATTATGAGCCCAACCCAGTTTTACTTTTAAATGATTTGAGGGCAGATACAATTCGATTTCAAAAATCAAATTTTCATATGATAAATGAACTATGCTTTGTTTTTTCCACATCAAGGGTCAGGACAGTATTTTGAAATTTTAGAGGGGTGGTCCAATTGTCGGACCACATAAAATGGGCCCATCCCGTTGTCTACTTAATAAGCCCGACCGAGACAAGACGGCCTTCCAATGTGATGAATTCGATATTGAGCTTGGCAGTTCATAGATTTGCTTTTGATACCCGATTTTGGATGCCCATTGTAATTTGACCCGTTTGTCATTACTCCGCTTGCTTCAGCCTTCAGATCGATTGAAGTCTAGGGTTTCAAGCTTTTCTCACTAAACGCTTGCAAATTTGAAGTAAATCGTGTAGAACCGATCGAACTTGAGAGAGAGGGGCGGCCTGACAGAGACACCGACGACTCACCGTGGATCGAGGTCGCTGACTTGAGTAGGCAAAGGGCCCGCGACTTGGGCGGATGGAGGCGCAACGGCGGGGGCTCGAGACCAGTGTTTTTTCTCTGGTAGGAAAAAAGACCGGAGTAAAAAAATGGGGGAAAAAAAGAAGAAGATAGAGAAACGTGATTACATAGTTTTGATAATTTTTTATAGGGCCGCGCTATTTCCAATCAAGTTTTGGCTTTAACACTCCCAAAGTATCGTTTTCACCATTTTGCCACATTGTCTTGTATGCTTTGGTCAAATTTTCCTTCTTTTTTTATTTATATATCCCTTTATTTTTGTACGGTTCCCATGTTCTTCCTTCTTTTATTTTCTGCAAAATCGTGGACAACCAAACTTCAACTCCGAGCTGCATTTGGCCTTCATTCTCTTCTTCTTCTTCTTCTTCACATCGATGGAGACGCGCGTGAGACAGAGGAGAAGGTTGAGCAAAGCAAGAGCGATCACAATTCATGTCACGTGAGCGAGAGCGTGCACAAGGATTCTTTCTCTCTTTATAACCATGGAAGATTTCATATTGAACAGATTTTTGCCTTGAAGGAGAGGTTGAGGAGCTGGAGTTTCCTCTTTCCTGTTTTGTCCAACATACTATTGACATAAAAAAAAAAAAAAAAGGAAGTAGGAGTAACGTGGGACCCACAAAAAAGGAAAAAAAAGAAAAAGTTTACTAAAACATACAAGTGAAAGGGGCAAAATGGTGAAAATAGAATTTTTGGGAGGGTCAAATCTCAAACTGGGTTGAAAATAACACAGCCCTTCTTATAAAGGACTACGTAACATTTTCAGATTTGATTTTTTCCGCTAAATATGCTTTTAAAAGTGCACTTCAAGCTGAATGCTTCTTTTTTGGGAAAAATATCCATAAGTCCTAAACATATTGTCATTTTGTCAATTCTATCGTAAACCTTTCGGTTTTGCCGATTCGGTCTCGATCCTCTTCATATTTTGTCGATTGAGTTCAATCCGGTCAATCTTGACCGAAAATCACTGGCATGGAAGTCGGCCGCTTGTTGGCGCCAACGTTGGTCATTTTTAATAATATTTTAGCAAATTTTTAGAATATTTTTATTCCTTGTTTTCTTTTTCCATTTTTTCTTTTCTTCCCCACTTTTTCTTCACTCTTTTTGTTTGATGTGGCCAATGAGGTTCATCGGAGCCCACGCCGGCCACAATGAAGAAAATGTGAATAAAATTAATAAAGTAACAAAAAAAAAAAATATATTGAATAATATTAAAGAAAATGTCATGTCTGCGTTGGCCATTCACGTCTTACGTAAGACGGCCATCGTCCCTATCGGTGATTTTCATTCAAAAATGGTTGAATGGACTCAATTGACAAAAGTGAAAAGTTTAAGACTTACTTGACAAAATTAAAAGGTTTAGGATTGAATTGGCAAAAATGCAATAGATTTAAGATTTTTTAGACAAATTTCCCCTTCTTTTTCTTTGCCAAAATGCAAGTTGTTTGTTCCATTAAAATAATATAAGAACAAACCGTTAAAAGTCATTTTTCGAAGGATAAAACAAATTAATATATAAGTAGTTGGATAAGTCAATATTCATTCCACGTCAACCTTTTAAATTGTGTACCAAACATTTGAATCATGCCCTATTGCCATTTCAATGTATAAAGTTTAAGCGATTCAACCAATAACAAGATTCGACCCCAAAAAAAACCAATAACAAGAAAATCCCATTCAAAGGAATTGGAATAGGGACTTCCTATGTTAATTTCACGATGACAAACCAAACGAGGTGATGATCCCATCCTCCCGCGGGATGAATTGCACTGATTCTAGGGGATCAAGTGACGAACCAAGTTGATCCCACTTTTCGATTTACTTGCCATATTCACTTTGTGGGATTTGCACGTTTGTTTTGTACCCTTCTTTCATATGAAATGAAGATTTTCGTTTCGACCAAAAAAAAAAAATACACTTGTTTGATAACCTTTCATCATAATAAATGAAATGCATATTTCAATATTTAAAAAAAATGGCACTTCCATGCCGTTGAGAATTTATTGTACCTAGGCTCCATTTTTTTCACTGAAAATTAATATTTAGGAAATAGTTTCTCACAAACGATCGATTATATCATTTACAAAAATAAATGAACGAAAAAATTTCCATCGTCCAAAAAAGTTTAGGCATAAATTGTGTCGATAATGAAAATGGTTTTCATTTATTAGTTATTTCAATTGACACAACCGATCCTTTTTTAGAAAAAATATTTTCTAAAACATTCATTTTCAGTAAACAAACGAGTCTTAATTTTTGTTTGGGCTTCTTGCCCCTCTTCAATAAAAGAAAACAATGAGGGTAAGTACAGTTTTAGTCTTCTAAGTTTTTGCACTTATGCGATTTAGTTCTCTAACTTTTATTTCGTACAACCGAATCCTATTTCTTGATTAGTGCAATTTAGTCCTCTTAAGTTTTATTTCGTGCAATTACATCCTCTGACTTTTTCGAATTGTGCAATTAAATTCTTCTATCAACGGCTCTCACTGAACTATCAAATATGATGTGGTATTCTACGCGGCAGAATGTGGCACACAATGCTAATGTGGAGCCAAAATTAGCGAAAACTAAATATGGAAGAAAAGAAACCCTAATTTCAGGATGTTAGTTGTGATCGGTAATTTAAGCACTTGATTATACAAATCAAGAAACTTAGAAGACTTGCCTGAGCAAAATAAAAAGTTACAGGAATCAAATAACACAAATCAACAAAAAGCTGGAGGACTCGATTGCATAAGATAAAAACTGAAGTACCGAATCACACAAATTTCGAAACTTAAGAGGACTGAAACTACACTTAATCCCCAAAAAAAAAAAAAAGGTCTGCTTGAGGAGGCAACGAACAAAACGACTTGAGAGGGGCTAGCCAAGGTGAGAATTCATTTTCTTCTTGGAAAATATCCTTCGTTTGTTCCATAAAAAACCCTTGCATTTTGAGTTTTTAACGGCCAATTTAGTCCTAAACTTTTCAATTTGACCAATTTAGTCCTAGATCTTTTTGTGATTTTCCAATTACTCAATTCGATTAATTTTGGATGAAAATTGCTAATGTGGAAATTGGTCGTCTTAAGTGGCAGAGTCGTACCACGTTGCACGAGCGTGCGCGTGGACGTCGGCGTTCTTGGCTATTCGAAAAAGATGAACAATGGGAAAGAAAAAAAAATCCAAGAAACTTACCAAAAAAATACATTAAATTAAAAAAAAACACACACACATAAATTATTCACATCAATGCTAATCGTGGAAAATAAAATGACTGGCATCCACATGAGCGATTATTAGCCAAAATTGGTCCGCTAGATTCCATTTATTCATCGGTTTAGTGTTAAATTAACCAAATTGAAAAGTTTAACACTTGAATTGGAGGCTATGCAATGGATTTATAATTTTTCAGATAAATTTTTTTTCCCAAATTCACGAACCCATCAAAAACCCATATAGTCAACTCGAGTGAAGATCCCAAAGCTGACGAGCTTCATGGATGCAGAGATGCTGGCGATTTTCCAAGAAATCACATGAGAGAGCATGTGAAGATCACTCAATTCAATCAGATTGCATCTGTAGAGGCCAACCTAGGGAGACAAGAATTCAAACTTTGAGAACCGATCTTCCCGAGAAAATCGATCATATTCAGTGCATGCTTTCTCTATCTAAGAGAACTACTTGCCCATTCGGTCCATGAGGCTGATCATCATCCTTTGCTTTTCATCTTCGGTGCATCTCTTGAAGGAGGTAGAGAAAGAATAGCCCAACTGGGCAACGAGGGAGAGACCGGCAAAGTTGGGGTTTAGCGACCCAATCCGCTGCATACTCTATGGTCCGTTTGTTTCACAGGAAAATATAATGTTTTCTTGATAATATTTTATTTTATATTTATTTTCTATTTTTTCTATTCTTTTAAAAAAAATTAATTTTTTAATTATTTTTTAATGTTCTCTTTTATTTTTTTCCTTTTCTTTTTCCTTTTTCCTCCGTTTGTAACCGGGCCATTGACAGCCACATGCAAGCTCGAGCTCGCTAGGATCGCCGGCATTGACCTCACCGGGATCGACCTAGGTTGAGGCTTGGCAAGTCGTGTTCGTGGTCGGTCGGCCGTTGCCGGCCATCGTTGAGGCCTAGCAACCAACGGAGGAAGAGAAAAAAAATGAAAAAAAAACAAAAAATAAAATAATTCGAAATTTTGAAGTATGTAGAAAGATTGAGAAGAGAGAAGACAGAGATTGGCCTCCACCGAAAAAAAAAAAGAGAAAAGAAAATCATTTTCTCCACTTTTGAAGGAATATTTTCCATTGACAGAAAATATTGTCCTTAACTCATTTATTTTGGTTGAAGTGAATGCTGAAAAATTCGGAAATTCGTTGAAGTTTTCTTTTGCGAAATGAACAGAACTTATATGTCTAAATAAACGAGATTCATATCCAAAGTGGTTGGTTTCTAAGCTAATCTTGTAAGATCCCTAGATATAAAAAAATATATATTCGTTATAACGTTGTATTTTTGACATCTATGTTGGTACTAATTTGCAAGAGCTAATAAATAAACCGGATTGTCACTCCCATTATATCACGGTGATATACATCCTATGGTACTCGAACGTGGAATGGTTAGATACACAAATAGTTGGAGAAACAACACCACAAATTGAATAATTAACAGCATAAGTTCAATTATTAACAACAATGCCCAATTGTTGTGATGAGGCAGACATGGGGACGAGCTTCGTGACCGCCCTTTGGGTCAGCAATCTAGAAGCCACCGGCGATTGTAGGCGGCGGTAGCAGCAGGCAGCGATGGATGCCTACGATTGATGGCTAGGTCGTCGAGAGGGGGGAGTTCCGAGATTTGCGGAGGGAGGGTAACTTAGACATTTTGTAGTGCGATTATGATTAGAAGCAATCAAATGATAATTGAAAAAAAAAAAGGAACATAACTAATATCAGTCGAGGAAAGTCTGCATATTCTCCATTTCTTTCTTTCTTTCTTTCTTTTTATTTGATTTTGTTTAGCAATGGGGCGAGAATTGCTTTCGAAGGAGCCTCCACTGAAGCGAAGATTTGCACAGCAATTGATTGTTGTGGCGTGGCGTGTGCACAAAAGCCAAAAGGAAGACGCTCAAAATCCCTATCTTTTTCCCTTTCTTTAGCGATAGGGTGAGAGACAAGGACGGATCTTGCCCTCAAAAGACTGAACTCACTACGAAGAAAAAGTACCGCACCACGACCAACGTCCCCATCTCCCACAGTCATCCCCGAACAGTACCCACTAGATACAGTGAAACTCAGTAAAAAGTAGCCCCACAATCGAACACAGGAAACTCACACGTGCGCAAGCGCACGAAACCACATCTGCCGGAGGGAGGAACCCTCGTATCCGTTCCTGTCCTGAGGCTTCGCAGGCAGAGAAAACATACGGCTCCTCGAACACCAGGATCAACACGTGCAGCTGAATCGAGAGAGCAGAGTGCAGAATCTGCAGATAAGAGGGAGGATGCCGAATTTGAATGGTCAATTTCATTATACACATTGAATAGGACACATTGGGCAGCAGGAGGAAGCCATCGGCAACTCCCGTCTCTACATTTGTGAAAGGTCAAAAGCCAAAAACCTCCCAAAGGAAAAATGGAGACATCATAAACATCTGAAGTGGGGGAAAAACAAAAATATAAGACAGGAGGAAGCTGAGGATAAGAGCAACCACTTGACCATGCTACATATGCAGATCCAAGCTCTCCACCCAGCCAACCAAGGAAAAGCATACTTATCTATCCTCCATGAAAAGCAATTTCTTCCTTCCGGAAAATAAAGCAGCACATTCGTTACAACCTAGAGCACGGATCCGCTGCTCTTCGCAACTGGGGGTTTATTAAGAAGCAATGCCGCGCGATTTTCAGATTTTATGAACCTTCAACATCTACCGAATCGAACTGTTGGGTATGGATGATACCCGGATATTTACAAGGCGATGTTCCCATTCGTTCCCCTCCAAATAAACCTCAATTGCCTTGGAAGTTCACTTGAAGTACGACGAACGCGCCCAACCCTTTACACCTCTCTCGCCCCTGAAAATCTCATCATGGCGGCCACATCGGGAAACAATTTTCCTCCCAACCTTCCGGTTATTGAATTGTTCTCGTGAGCTTACACTTGGAAATGAAGATTGTGTCCGAATAATTCAGACTACAGAGCTTCAACAGTTCCGATGACCGTTGCTTTAAGACAGGATCGCACCCGCTCTGGATCACAAGGAGGAGCTTCGCAGCAAGGCCCGCATCTACAGCAACGGATGAGCATTCTTGGGGAGCAAGGTTGCACACAGCCCACAAGATCGACAATGAATACTGCGTACACGTCTCGGAGACTCTCATTAGCAATCTGACCATACTTGGGATCGTGCTACGGCAATCCTTCAGAGCCAATTGTCCTTCAGGCAATGAGGACAGCGTTTCCAATATGAAAAGAGCTAATTCCAAGCAATCCGAATCCAAATTGGGCAGCATATTGACCAATTGGGGCACAGCCCCAACGCTCACAAACAAGCTCCGCACTTGCTTGTGCAAGCATATGGTCCTGAGGAGTCTAAGCCCAGGTAAAGCTCCGTTGGCATGTCTCTTATCCTTCACCAGTCTCATCAAACCCACCAGCAAACTATGGCTTGAGACAATTTCTGATCGAAAATCCTTCTCTTCCATCAGCGTTTCAATCAATCGGGTACAGTTGATCTTCGTCTCCATCGACCCCTCATTTAGCATGTCCACCACTAATGAGATCTTGGCAGGCTGCATAAGATTCGTTCTCGATTCTGAATCAAGAGACAAGTTGACAAGAATCGCGATTGCTTCGGACCCCACAGCGTGGGAAGTGAACCGACCCAAAAGGCCAGAGACCACGGCCACCCCACCTCCGTCCACGACTGCCTTCCTGGCCGTGGCATGAGATGCCACCACTTGTCTGAGCTCCTTCAGGGCCTGGACTCTGGCTTGACCTTTCACCTTCTTCAAGGTCTCCACTAGCTCTGACGCGCGACCCTGCACATCCTCGGATCTCTTCTTCATGAGCAAGTATTTATGGGAAAACCAGGTGTATATCAGATGGTAAAGGGTCTTATTCGGAGTGACGGAATCGTCCCACAGCTCTTGCATTGTGGTGGGGCAAGTGAGGTGCCCCAAGCTGAACCATTTGAGGATATTGGACCTCTCATAGGTTTGGCCCGTGCACAGAGTCACGGGGTCTTGCATCGGCTCCAGCGAAATCGGGCAAATGAACACAGAAGGGACTTCGGATAAATCGAGCTCCTCAATCATTTTCTTCAGATCCAGTTTCTCCCCGACTCCACCCCCGGGGACTCCGCCGCCGCCGCCGCCGCCCCCCAAACCACCCAAAACCCCATCTTTGACCGCAGTATCTAGATCTAGAACATGCCCATCTTCATATCCAGCAAGCCCCTCTCGTTTTGAGGGCTGAAACATAGGCATTTCGAAACCCTCTCAAAGGAAACCCAACCAAGAACAGGAAACCCAACGAAGCCCCTTCAGAATCACAGCAACTACAGGTACCCCTGTGGGCACATTGCATCTAGGTCGCAAATCAGATATGTAGAGAGGGGGAGAGAGAGAAAATAGAAGCCCCCTGTTTCTCTCACTCATTGACTACCACAAGCAACAACCAAAAAGGAAGAAAGAAAAAAAAAAGACACTCTCTTTGTTGTGTTACACCCTCTGCGCTTGCTTTTTTCCAACTGCTTTATCAACTCATCTCTTTCTGCGGTCAAAAGACTCATTACCATCATAATACGCATCAAAAAACAAGCAATCAATTCCCCTTCACTTCCTCCACAAGCTTCAAAAGGGTCAAATCATCAACCCAAGACCATAACAACAAAGCAAGGAAGATGAAGAAGAAGAAGAAGAAGAAGCAGAGACCCCTCAAGACAACTCCGACAAGATCCTCAAAATCTAGCGATTAGCCTCAATAATTGAGCAAGAAAACAGAGACCCACGATTAGAAAGAAGTGATGCTACGAAGAATTCGGAAGAGCTAAAGAGGGCAAATCAAGGAAACACCATACCGACCTAGGAGAGAGAGAAAGGGCGAAGGCGCAAGGGGAGAAAAAGAAGCCATCCCTGTAAAAGGCTCTCCCCCTTCTCTCTACTGATCTTCTTTTGGGTCAGCCTCAGTCGTTTTACTAAGAGTGAAAATAAAACACCACCGTTCGCTTTAAATCATTTTAATTTCGTCACGGAAATAGAGGAAGCCAAAGAAGAAATAAAAACAAAATTCAATTTTCTCTTCTCTTGTTTTTTTTATTTTTTATTTTTTTGGGGGGTGGGGGGTTATGCTTTCAGATACCGGGCGACCGGGAACCACGGGCTGTAGCCGGTCATCAACCCCCTCGGCCCGCGAACCACACGTGCAGTCATGTCACCTGTTTGCCGTAATCTCCCGCTTTCCCTGTTTACCAGCATTATTACTCCACGATTAACCCCTAAATTCATGATTAAATTAAATTAAATTAATTAGATGTTTAAATAAAGCAAAGTTGGACCAAGCACTTCGGATCTTTTGCTTATGACCCGATTCCCACTTTGATTCCCAAGCGGGTCTTGGATCTCTTCTCGGCATTGAAAAGCATAGTAAAGGCGTTTCGATTGGGTAGGGTTGGTGCCAAGAAGGAGAAGGGAGCATTATGTGGCCAATCAACTAAAATCAATGAGGTTGATGGCCAGAAGCATTGAACAAAAATTAATGAGTTAGATAGCTTTCGTCATTTGCGCAAAGACTCATTAATCATTTGGTTTATGATCACTTCAATAAGTGCTTTCACAATACTTGTTAAATATATTAAGTAAGAAATTAATTTATTCCTTAAATGTAGATTATCGATTTTCGTAATTCAAATTTGGTATGACTCACTACTCTTCACCAACGAATTCGTCTTGCTCGTTCGAAATTTATCTATACTCGTGCCGAACCTGTGGTAGGCATAATCAAAACAATACAACGTCAATATAGCTCATAAGCTACTTTTCATGAGAAGATCACTGCACTGCCGACTCACTTGAAAAGTATGCAAAATATACATAAAATCGCTTGAAAGACACCCGGATTAACATAAGATTTGTGGACATAATTTTGACAAACACACAAAAGAAAGGGGAAATGACGTAAAAGATGTACTAGTGAGAGTGACTCTAGGGTTGGCAATGCTGGACACTACCGATTCTCCATGATCAAGAACACGACACGAGGTAAAACATTAAAACTATATAGAGAAAACCCGAATATGACATGACAAAACATGTAGCTTTACATTTTCACGTGAACCGACATGAATTAATTCATCTTCATCGAAATTAAACTACCTTGCGGGTATAATCAAAATCAAAGTGTTTTAGACGACATGATCACTCCCACGATTATAACATGCTAACACGAATTGCTACCCCTAGCTTGGGTCAAAAAGCTAAGGTAAAGTAACTTGAAAATATATATAAAGAAAAAATGGCAATTGAAGACTACGGGCATTTTTCTTTGAAAAGCGAAGGTAATTTCAAGTTCAACAATATCGCATATGCCTCTCTAAAAGTTTGGCCAAAAAGCAAGGCCTAACCCTAATTTCTTCTTGTGGGCAATAAAATGATTTGAGATATAGTCCGAGCATTCCCCTTCACATGAGCATATGAGCCCAAAGTATCCCATTTACTAATCAAGCCAAAATCGACAAATTACAAACGAAAGCCATACCAATTAGTGCCAACACGACGTGTTCAAAAGTCATGAAACAATTCTACCTAAAAATTATTATCAGCACATACCATGAGAAAGTTCGACATATTGGAAACAACAATTCTTTTCTTGTTTCGTACTTAAACGAGCGTTTCTAAAGCCAACATCGCCCCTTAAGAAGTTTTTCCCACACAAAAAAAAAGCTATAAAAACAATTAAAAGATTCTCACGAATTCAAAATCCGCCAACTACACGCAAACTGTTCCGAATCGGGATCACTTTTTTCACGCCAAAAGCCTAAACTTTGTCGGCGTATAAGATGTGAAACGAATATTTCATTGATTTTGGAATAGGCGGACATTCCTCGTGTCTTCACCCGAGATTATCAAAGCACTGAAAGCGTTCAAACAACAGCCCATCTGCTCGTAAAGTCCCGACTTGTATTCAAACCAGGCTCGGTCAAAGCAAAGAAACCGTAAAAGCCTTACGCCAAACGGTAAAAAAGAAAAAAGGATAGGAGGGAGAGAGAGAGGGAGGGGGGACAAACTCGTCTTTTGATGGAAACTGCAATTTTCAAAAAGATGGGGGGGGGCCATAAAAAAAAAAGGGTGGGGGGGTTTATTATACCCGCACGAAGCGAAAAAGGGCAAAAGAAAATTGCAGAAAAGGACGGTCCAAGTTTTTCTAAAGTCCATCGTGAGACCCCCACGGGGGGTGACGAGGCAGGAACAAATTTAGTTTTTCCTCGTCGTTAAAATCGATGTTACATGACCAAAGGAAAAGAAAAAAATGCACCGTATCTTTAAATCAGACATACGTCGTGGACAAATTAATTTAAAAAATATTATACGAAACATAGATCGACGTCGTAGAAATCGAAACTTTAATGATTCACTTCGAACGCGACACGTTATTATATGGCCCTGATCGAAAGTGAAGCTTCAAAGATAATGTATAGTCGACTTTCTTCACCGTCATTCTCCAAATTTATGATAAAATATATATATATATTTTTAATCTTGGAGAGTATTTTCGAATTTTATCTCCCGGATTTTAGGCGAAAGCGGTTTAAGTCTTTACTTCAAATCTAAATGTTGATTATAATAGCCCTAATTATTTACTAATCGATTTCAATATTTCAAATTCCGAGATCCCGTTTCTTTTTCCCTTTTTCGGATTAATCGAGAAATCTAAACGAATAATTATTAATCATCGCTCCTCCTCCCCACCCCCCCAAAACCCCCGGGGACGTGGGACCCACCGGATTCCTTTTTTTCCCCGCTTTATTTAATTATTTTTTTCTCTTTTAAAAAATTTGGGGTGAGTAATTTTCGAGGCCAAAAGTGCCAGCGAAGCAAAGCTTTGACCGTTTTTTTTTCTTCTGTTGGCTTTGACTGTACGCCTCGGGTGGCGGTAGTGGTGGTGGTGGGGCTTATCCGGTCTTTGCTTTGACTGCTTTTTCTCTTGCCTCCCACCCAATCATGTTCCTGCACGTGGCGGAGCTGAACAGTGGCTGCCTCTCTGGCTCTGTCCCTCTTTTTTTTTAATAATTATTTTTATCCCTTTTTTCTGAGCAATTATTCTGTTTTTTTTTTTGTTTTGTGAGTGAGTATTTAATTTGGCTTGTGCATGTTGGAATTGGAATTGAGAGAAGTGGGGAGCGAAGATCTAGAAAAATAAAAATATTCTCTCTCTCTCTCTCTTCGTTTTTAAATCTTATTTATTATTATTAATTTTGAAGCAGAAAATTAAATAATGTTTGTTGAAGGTTGGACTGGTGAGGGTGTGCTCGTGCAAGTGAAGTGGGTGTGTCTGTGATTAGGGTATCAAATCGGGGGTTGGGACTTTGTTCAAATCGAGACGGGTCATGGACCCATCTCGGTTAAAGTTTTGCCAGCTAAATCCTCTCCTCCCCTCTCTCTTTCCTCCACATTTTGCTTGGATTGTTTATGATTTTGGAGATTCATATAGCTTCCAGGCTAGGCATTGTCCTCACTTGATCCATGTGAAGGCTGGCTTATTGAGGTGGAATTTTATATGAGCTTCAATGGACGATCGTGGCTTCGGGGAACGGCTGCTGTCGAGTCAATTTAGCAGGACTTACAATTCTTCAATGTCCATAGGCTGCCTTCGCGTCATGCCATAAATGGTGTCTCGCAAGTTCGGGCTGCTTCGAATACAGTGTGCTTAATCGGTGCTCCGGAGGCGCTTGTTAACAAGCGCCGATCTGATATTGACCGGCAATCCTTAAGCTTGTCCGACGAAAGTTAGAGATGGACATGAGACAGTTGCTAATTTTGTCCATTTTAGGTGGTTTTTGTTAGAGAAATTAGCTCGTGCTCGTAGAGTTGATTGAGAACGGAAAGTTTTCTTGCAACAAAAAGCCCTCATGTTTTATGATTGGGTCTTGACAGATCGGGCCAAGCCTAATATTGGGCCGAAATTTGTTTCTCGGACCCGGACATTTGGGCTCAAGAAGGAAATTGTTTGCCCAAATATGCTTATGTTGCCTGCCTGACCGATTTGACTTGGGTTAGCTCAGTGAGATCACTTCTAATCCATCCATGTTACATGTAATTAAAGTGGGAGCTGATAGTAAAAAAGAAATAAAGATAAAGTATACTCAAATAAGTATTGTATCCATTTAATTTATAGTTAAGGGCGCGTTTGTTTGGGGAGAAAATTTCGTGCTAAAAGAAAATATTTACCGGAATATCATTTTTCCAGGAGAATAGTTAGTTTTTCTTTATTTGGTGATATTTAGCTAAAAACATTTTTTGATGTTTGGAACTCGTTTGTAAAATGATTTCAATCTCAAGACTTTATCTCAAGTCAATTTTTTTTTAAATTTACCATTTATTATCTTATTTATCTTATTTTAAAAAAATTCTTTTCCTTTTTCCTTCTCATTTGGAAAATGATTTTTTCGACCCTTCCCTCTCTCACCAACCCTTTCAAGTGACGATCAAGTGTCTGTAAAGCTAAGAGCAACAAGAAATTTGCTGCGGCTGCCGACGCCACCAAGGACCATAGCGACTGGCGGAGGAAAAAGGAAAAATAAAATAAAAAAATATTGAAAAATTCGAGACGAGAGATTCAGAAACCTATGTTCACCTCTTTAGATTTACGAATTCACTTTCCTAGTTTTATGTATTCATATATTTTTTTTTATCGAAAAGTATTTTCCGTTGACCGATTATTTTCGACGGTGAAAGTTAGTAAAACTAATTCTTGGAAAACACTTTCACTCAAACAAACATACCCTTATCTAATTACTTGAGCAATACTCATAATTGGAAGTATAGCTTTTGTTAATTACGTGAATAAATGCATTACTTTTTCATTCAATTTAATATTACATTAAAATAATTTGGATGAGTTTCACTTTTCACTGAATTTAAACAAAAGAATGAAAAAATAAATAAATATTGCAACTTACTAGAAAAATGTATGCTTACATTTCGTTCAGTTTTACTTGCTTCTTTTAAAGTGCACTTTTTTGATTAAAGCTTACCTCATTTGAAGCAAATTTATTTAGGAACAAACGAACATGATTGTTTCCCAAAATCTACTTACTTTGAAAGTGAGATAGTGTTAGAAAAAAACTCAGATAAGATCACTACACTGTTTTTGTTAATCGACAACTAGTTAATTACATAAATTAAATACACATTCATCCATAAAAAAGAGTATAGACACCCAAACTTTTACCGGGGTTGACCAAACTTTGACCAAAGGTCGACCTCATCAAAATTCCCATAGGAGGATACAATTTGATCATGCTCTGCGTGAAATTCAAAATTGTACCCGATTTGCGAAAATTGGATGGTTAGATAGCCAGTTTTAACCGTAATCGCCCGTTCTTAAAAGTGTTGTGAAAATCATAATAATGGCAGATCGATTGATTAGATCTCAAAGATATGATCATAGCTTTTGGACATCTTGAGAATTACTTCGATCCAAGTCTTTTCAAGTGAGCTATCGAAACTTTTTGTCTCGGTCGTTTGCAATTTTAACAGTTTTCATAAATTGGATTGCATTTTCTAGAAGTTCGGATTGCGAACTTTTGGTGCATGTGAAAATCGGGTCAATTGGATACATGATAAAATGGGAGATCAAAGTCAGGTCAAAAGTCTATTTATTTTAGATATATAGGTGCACGTGCGACAGTCGCAGGGGCGGTCCGCCCTTGTACCAACAGCACCGTTTCGAAGGATCTTTCTTTCTTGTTGGGCTCTTGCTTACCCAAAAACAAACGCAGTTTTCTTTTGTTTTGTCGTAAAGCCTCTTACATTACACCAACAATAACCAATTTGCCCAAATTGGACAGGCGAATCTTCAGATATTGCATATCTCGATCGTTCATCCGATAATAAGGTGTTAGAAAGTTTATCATTTGGCTTGATCGATTAATTTCACCTTAAAGATCAAGTTATAAGCTTTCCGGCACCGCAAGAAATAGAGCGATTGATTTCTAGAGATATGTTATCCCGATGCTCTTCGAGAAAATCGATCCATATTGTTTGTGGGACCGACGAAGAAGTCGCAGGGAAAGAAGAGCAGAGAAGGAAGAAGATGATGAAGAGAGAAATGAAGAAATTAAAAGAAAGAAATCTACAAAGCAAGATTCTTCTGGACGAAAATGCCCTCAATTTCTTGGAAAATGGCGTGTGAGAAGCATGTGTTGCCAGTAGGCGGAGATTTGGCCGGCCAGTGAGCTCCGTCCCTTATTTGAAATTAGGTTTGTTACTTTAGGTCCTTATTTGAGGGTTTTTTTTTTTGTGTGTGTGGAGAAAACTCCTTCACTTTAGGCCTTTATTTGATATTTCCCTTAATAAAACGAATCACTTTCGGTTAAGCCAACCCTCAACAGCCACGTGGCAATCGCTAAGGTGGCTAATGCCACGTTGGACGTGCGTCGTGCCTCGTGTAGGCTTTGCAAGGCCCATATAAAGACCTCGGGAACGCTAGCATTTCGGGCATGGGCTCCGAAAAATAGTTGCCAAACACTTTGAACATATGTCCAAGGGCCTTTATAGGTCCAAATGGCTTTGCAAGTGTGTTCCCAAACGCAGCCATATATCATGTTTAAGTTATTCAATATATACCCTTGGAGGTTTTTCTTTATGTAAGCATTGGAATCCTTTTAGGGTAGTGGCTAAAGTCACAAATTAAAAGTATTTAAGCAGCCAAAACTCATCTGCTAAAGAGTAAAGATCAAAGTATAGAAATGACCAAAAATTGGTGATCACGACTGCTACTTTTGTTTTTAGTTTCTTCCTTTCTCAAAATTATGCAAAGTCGATGATTATTGATATCCGATTAACTAGTGGTGGGCGGTGGCTGTTTGACAAGAATCATAGGCTTGCGGGTCCATTTGATGCTCGTGCGGACTCAGTCAAGTCGCCTTTTGTATCTTTTGGCTTTCCAAGCACTAGTCTTGGCTCCAAGTGATTTGCCTTGCTCAATTAGGGCGCGAATCATAGCTATTCTGTTGCCGCTAACAATTTCTAAATAGAAATATATTTTTCTATTTCTATTCCTGAACGAGTTTCGAGCAAAGAAACGTGCTTCACAACAATACAAAATTTCTGTTCCGTAATGGAAATTTGTTTGGCAACAAAGATAAAATTATTATGGCTATCGGCAGCTCGCGAGAAGGATGGGAGAGAAAGGGAGGAGGGAGCGAGCATTATGAAAAGAATTCTTATTTTTGTTTACATTACGGAATTAGAGAATTATTTCTATTCCAAACCTATTTTCGGACTAAAAATTTGTTCCATAGATAGAAAAATGAAATTGCATTATCAAACGGAGTTCTGTTTTAAAAAATAGATTTGGAAGAGAAACAGAATAGTTATCGTGCACACCTTTCTCATTTATGTTTCAAACCTATTTCTAGAATAAAAATTTGTTCCAAAAAATATAAAAATAAAATTGGATAACCAAACGGATTTATGGTCCAAGCCCGTAGATTTGGAAGAGAAACATAAACAAAATAGTTATCACGAGCGCCCTTAAAGACAAGACTTTGAATAGAATTTAAAGAAAATTGATTCGACCCAAGCAACAAAACTATGACCTTTACACTAGAAGGTTCGAAGCTCGAAACCACGGAAAAATCAAAGTTGATTGGCTTATCTAACAATCCTTAGCAATTAGGCAACTACATCGAATGATTGCTCCCAAATCCAAAACTCATTTTGTTAAAGTATCCCACATCGCTTGTTTACGGGTTCTATTTGCTTTTTGATATAAACATGATCTTCCTCCACCTATCACTTTAATTTTTTTTTTTATTGGACATTCGAACACGGGAAACTAGTTAGTTCACCATTTCGCGTTGGAAGCCCTAATTCGTCAAATTTCAGGTGCAATTCCTGATCTTATTTGCATGTGTGATAAGAGTCCATCTATTAGTAAGTTTAAGCTTGTCACATGCTCGAAATTCCCAGGTGTAGGCAGGCGCCACCTCCATAATTGCCATTGCTGCTCTTTTCTCATAATTTGCGGCTCCTGCCTCAATTTACAAGATTACCATGCCGCTTTTGACCGAGGGTTTAGGGCTGTGAGATCGACTGCTGGGCGTGTGAGATTGATACTTGGCCTGTCGGCATTCAGACCAAGTCGCCTTCTTAGTAGAGTACAATTTGAACTATGCATGTCGGCGAAAAGAAAGAGTTTCGTGTCGATTGGCCGGTCTCTTTTTCTGGGTAAACACTTTCCTTAAAAGGAAGAGTCCCATGGCGGAACAGCTTAATTAGTACTCCTCGTGACGTAGGTGCTTAGCAGAGATTTAGACGACTTTTCATGGTAATTAATGTTTGGTACGACGTAGAAAATGTCTCGTGTCATCGACACTTTTGGTTCATCATGACGTCTGTGCTTACAAGACAAAGTCCAAAATTTCCATTCACCCGAGAACATAGAAATTATTTTTATCTTCCGGTCTGTTTTGTGAAAAATGTGGCATTTCTAAAAAGTAGTCTTAGTCTTAAGCATGTCATTCTTCGGAAAAATGATCATATTTTCTGATATTTAGCTAAAATCTGAAAATGAACTAGAAAATATTGTCCGTCATTTGGTATGAAAATTTCAATTTGATTTTTTTGATACACTCATTCTACTTATTTTTATTTTTATTTTGACTTTTCTTTTTAAATCAAAATTTTTAATTTTCTTTTTAATTTTTCTTGTATTGTTATTAGTTTTTTATTTTTCTTTTTACTTCTTCTTCGGTTGACCCCAGACGAGATGGAGCCTCGGAGTCTCGACGATCGGGGATGCCCTCGAGCGCCGCCAATAGGGCGAGGCCTCGGGCGTCACCGATCGGGCGAGGCCTCGGGCGTCACCGATCGGGCGAGGCCTCGGGCATCGTTTTTCTCGGCAACGGCGACGCTTGTTCGTACTCGAGGCCGCAAGGTCGAGCTCGTGTCGGCCTTGAGCAAGGCCGTGGTTGAGGCTTGAAGCTAGAGCCTCGCCAGATCCGACACGAACTCGACATTGCGATTGGTTGCCAACCGTTGCCGTAGCTAGGGACCAATCGGAGATGAAAGAATAGAAAAGAAGAAAAAAATACTTTTTATTTTTTATTTTTTATAATAAGAGAAAATAATTGAAAATTGGTGATTACGAGTGCTACTTTTGTTTTTAGTTTTTTCATTTAAAAAAATTATGCAAAGTCGATGATTATCAATAACCGGCTAAATGGAGGGCGAAGACCGTTTGACAAGAATCATGGGCTTTCTGTCCATTTGACGCTCGCGTGGTACTCAGTCAAGTCGCCTTTTGTATCTTTTGGCTATCCAAGCAGTAGTTTTGGGTCAAACTAGATCCGTCAAAGGGATGAATTGGGTCGAGACGATGAAAATGATCTGATTCATATTACCCCATTTAATTCATTTTGACTTATTTTCATGCAAAACAAATCTAGGGATTCATTATCGATCCGACTCATGTTGCTAAAACATTTCAATATTAAATTGTCAACCGGCGAGACGGCGACTAGCGACTGCCTGCAGCTGCCAACTTGCCTACCACCCCTTGCCCGATCACCTGCCGCCGCCATCCGCCAGCAAAATCACATGGCAATACTTGAGCAACTCGAAGGAGCTTAAGCACATTTCGCTTGACGTGGTGCCTACCGGAAGAAAGAGAAAGAGCTTCCCAGCTAGTGGGAACTCGTTTGCCATAGCTGCTGGTCCAAATTAATCAGTATCAGCATTTACAAGTGCTCCGACCAAGATTAGCGTGGACCAATCCATGCAGTTCCAGCAAAATCATGGAGCAACGCACGGAATCCAGAAGGCTGCAATTGAATCAAATGGGTCACTCCTATTTGAAGGGATTTATTGTGATCGAATCGAGACAATTATACTGAGATTCAAGAAAAATTGAAATGACGCACGAGATTACCCAAGTTCACCCCAAGATTAGGACTACGTCACCGCAAAGAGATTTCACTATATTTGTCGATTACAGCCAATTCTTACAAATACAATGATAAAATCGAGCAAAATATATATGCCCCTAAAACGGGCTAAAAACCTAAAACCTCTTAATTCCATTACGGGCCAGCTTAAATAAAAGTCCAAACCCGTAGAGGTTTCGGGGCGCTGCCCCGAACTCCCGCCCGCTCACCGGCGAGCGGAACCCCCGTCGGGAGGCGCTGCCCCGAACCCCAGCCCGCCGACCGGGCAGCGGGACACCGGTGTCGGGCGCTGCCCCCAAACCCTTGCATCTCGCGCAGAGGTCATATGTCGTTGGGTAACATTTCGGTTTCCCTAAGCTCACGTAGGCGTACTCGATGTGAGAAACAAGGATCCCTGAAGTATTCGCCAACTCCAACACTATTGGCGCAGCATCTTAAAGAAAGTCCCCAGGGTAGAAGCAACAAAAACGCGGATTCCGGTCTCATTCCCCATGATTCCTAAAGTATTTAAAAACCTCCTTGGATATGTCTCTCCTAAACAGATGGTGTTGCGGCTCCGTCTTCTTGCCCATAATTAAATCTTGGTCCGAGGTAGAAAATGTCTCGTGTTATTGACAGTTTTGGTTCATCATGACGTCTGTGCTTACAAGAGACTATAGACACATAGAAGAACCTTCGTAGTAAGGAGTCGGGGTAAGGGGAGACACAGATTCTTTCTGAGCCTGCTGAAAGACAAAGTCCGAAGCTTCCGTTCGCATGAGAACATAGAAATTTTCTTTCACTTAAGCTCCGTTTGTTTCATAGAAAACAACTTTCAATAAAAAGTTCTCCAAATTTTCCTGGGTTTGGTCTCCAGAAAATAAACTAGCGAAGAAAAATATTTTTCACCAATGAAAAAAAAAACTACTTTCAAATGTGGGGAAGAATGATTTCCTTCCTTTCCGCGGTCCTTCATCCCTTTTCTTTTTAATTATTTTCGATCTTTCCTTTCTTTAATCATGAATTAATTTTTTAAAATTTTAAAATTTTGTGTTTTTGTTTTAAATTTTTTTCTTTCTTTGTTCCTTTGCTGATCATCGGCCATGGCGACGGCTATTGAGTGGCCATAGGCGAGGTCGATCTCGCTAGCCTTGGGAGAGCTAGTCCCTCACCTGTGGCCAATCACTGGCTTGAGTATAGGGCTATGGCCCATGTCGACAAGGTTTAAGGCTTTCAAGTAGAGCCTTCATATATTCCTTAATTTAGTGTGGTTTTTCTCTAAAAACTTAGAAGGTTCCGCCAGAAAGAGTTTGGGATTAAATCGTTTGCACGAAAGGGAGGTAGATGATATATTTTGATTGATCCATAACCGCCGATCGGCGAAAACGAATTCCTCCTATGATCTTAGGAGCACTCCCCGGCCTGCCTATAAAGTCAAGATCAATCTATATATCGAGTCAATTGGCTGAGTCTCGAGTCTATAATGTCTTTAGCGAAGAAAGAAAAGAAAAAAGGAAAAGCAAAAAAGAAAAAAAGTAAAGTATTATCGTAAAATTCAAAAATTAAAAATATTAACAAATTCATATTGTTTCAAACTATAATAAAAATTATCCACGTTAGCGTCGGCTGGGTTAATTTAAGTAATTTTCGACCAAACGACCACGTACAAAATCGAATGAGATTTTCCTTACTAAACGACAGAAAATATTTGCATTTTATTTCAGGTCTCAACCAAATACCGGAAAATAGTGTCTTTTCGGAAATTATTTTCCGAAAACGTGCAATTTTCCGGGAAACAAAACATGGTCAAGATTCAGAACCTTTTCAACTTGGTTAAAGTTGATAGTTTGTGCCCATATCTTTGCATTCTTTTGAGATGACATGGTACATTCTTTGCCCAATCTATATAACATGCGGCGTACAAACCCGTCCTGATTTTACGTTAAGTAACGGTTATTGGAAAATGACTGGGTGACGGCACCGGTAATATTCTGTAAGATCCACATTATTTAACGAAGGCAGCCAGGCCCCGTTTACCACGTTTTCTTGAAAATTCTTGCTGAGTTCTCGATGCACTTTTCTGGCAGAAAGCAAATCCTTCAAAGTGGAGTTAACTAAATACTGAAATACTAAAAAAAAAAATTTCCAAATGAAATTAATACCCAAGTATAGCTAATATTAGAAATCAAGTACTTCCCCTCTATTCCCCTTGCCGGAACATTGGCCGAACGAGAGTGTCACTCACGAATGAGTGAATTCTTCCTTTATGTGAGCACGTTTGTCCATTAGAGGGTTAGATAAGGGATTTAAGCCATATTTATAGATTTTCCACCGATGGCCCTCTCATCACGGGCCGAGCCTAACTCGGCCGACACTAGCCAGCCCCATATTAAGTTATTGGGAATTTATATATCTTTCCTTAATAGATCAACTCGTTAAACGACAAATATCAATTTCAAGTAATTACCTCACATCAAAAAAATTCTTACATGTTTATCTTTAACGACATCACCAAGAATCATATTCATAGCTTCAGGATGATTGGGCAACGGGTTTGGTTGCATGTTCCGAGTTGGACTCGTGGAAGACAAGGTTCCTTTTATCAGGGAAACTTTGCACCTTGATCTTCGGCGCCAGGCAATCATCAATGTTGTAACGTTTCTCTCCCATATGATAATCACAGCACTTGGCCATATCAAAGCCAGCGAACTTTGGTGGATGCTCTCTTTTGGACTTCCATTGCAACCATTCTCCGCTCGAGAAGCATCGGCGGGAGTTTAGATAACGGTCTTGGCAATGGGGTAAACTGCCTGTGTGGCATTC
The DNA here is from genome assembly GCA_021437795.1 of Rhodamnia rubescens. Taxonomy (NCBI): domain Eukaryota; kingdom Viridiplantae; phylum Streptophyta; class Magnoliopsida; order Myrtales; family Myrtaceae; genus Rhodamnia; species Rhodamnia rubescens. Next base: position 115,490 of record JAILYA010000065.1, on the reverse strand, counting down.
TCCTTTTTTGCTTGTACCCTTGGGAAGCACCACCTTAGATCGCATCAGGCCCTTGTGGTGGAGTAAAGGGCTTTAGCTTAGGAGGGTTTTGGACAAACGCAATCTCAATAGCAGGATTCTTGTCTTTCTTTATAGGAAACCTCTTTGCAGCACCTTCGAACACTCTTCCATCTTGGATAGCGGACTCTACCCTTTCGCCGATTTCAACTAGATGTGGGAACGTCTGACATCCCTACGTGAGCAACCTATTGAAGTATTGAGGTGGCAACGTCTTCAAAAATAATGGCACGGTGTCTTTCTCATTCAACGGAGGCTTAACCTTAGAAATTCGCAGTAAAAAATGGAGTCTCATTTCTTACGTGCAAGAATTAAAAAAAGTAAATATAAAAGCAAGACTTTTATCCCAATATTGGTTGTTGATTTTAAAGGACTCATTCTTTTTCTTTTCCACCTGGACAAATTCCTCTCTGGTTGGGGTTATCTCGGAGTTAAATCTGTATTGTTGAAGGAACTCATAAGCTAGATCCTAACATTCATGAAACTTCTCGATATCCAACGCGATGAACCGTGATAATGTGGGGCCGATCAATCTGTCTTGAAAAGTGTTAATTAAGAGTGGCAAATTATTGGAGTAATGAGTCTTCCTCAAGTAATATCCCAGGTGTATCTTAAGGCATCCGATACCATCATATTTTCTTATGAATTCCGTTTCTTTGAAGGCCCTAGGAACCTTCACTTTCGAATATGAAGCTAGCTTATCTACTCTGTTGGATTTGACGAGATCCATTCCAATTATGTGGCCTATCGGTTCTATTATTAAAGTAAGTATATTACGGAATCTTTTATGACATTCAATTGATCTTCTAGAACTCATATCTTAAACCTTGATGGATGGTTGAGATTAGGCAGCTATAGGGTTGGTCCTATCACTCCCTCTATATAAAGTCTCTTTTCGGAGAACGTGGATATCGCGTTATTGCGTTTCACATTCTCACGCTTCCGCTTCTCCCACAAAATCACAGTGACAAAAAAAAAAAAATACACATCCATCTCAATTGCTATAGAGGAGAGTGGTGAAGATCCATAACTATATGGAGACATCTTCTCTCTCATTGAATCAACAATGGCTTCTTTTGATTCAGGTACATTTTATTTATCAATTTAATCTTATGTTTGTGTGATTGGAAGATCCTATCGATTTAAAATGTGGTATAAGAGCCATGGTTTATTCAACACGGACATATTTATAATGTTTATTATGATCTTTCGACTCCTTTTATGATTGATTCGGAATCTTATTACTGAGTGATCGATGAACCCTTGAAAACTGGTCCTTTGTTCTGCATGCTTGATGTGATGCTATGCTTGATCGGCTGAATTTTGTTAGTTGCTATTTCTCCCGGAGATTCGTTATTGTGCTTCTGAAAATGTGAACTGGTCATGGCGACGCAGTTCTTCTTATTTGGATTGATCAGTGCTTTTGGATTGGTCCCATCATCGGATCGAACACTTAGCCGAGGAAAGAGAACAAAAAAGTCAAGGGCGATTCTTCATCATGAGCTGAATTCTACATACCATTATGTTTTGATTTTCTTCCCCAAGATCCAATTTTGTTGGCATGTATAGAATGTGTCCAAAGAAGAGACAAACCAGGGAAATTGAGAGCTTAAAAGAAAAGACGAAAGGGACTTGCTTACATTCTTTGGGCGATTGGGTTATGTTAAACTTGTCAAATATGACTATGATTTCGAACGAATTTTTCTTCTTTATTGCGGTTCTAAACTATTTGAGTAGTAATCAGCCCAACGGAAGATTGTTTTTTGAAATTGATTTAGATTTTGATAAAACCGTCTTATGTTATGCTCATGATTAAATTTGTAACTGGCCCAACGGAAAGTTAAAATATTTAATTTTGAGTAGAATGATAATATGATATGCAAATACATTGCAAATATGCGATTCAAATTAATTTTTCCAAACGGTGATTTAATTTGATTTATTACTGCCTTATGAAATTTGCTGATAACTTTTGAAAGAATCCATTTAAAGTGTTTATAGTCGGCCCAACGGAAGGCTATAGATGATTCTTGGATTTCTTTTGGTAAGGTTTTGTGTATTTTACCTTTCCATGTAAAGAACTGTTTATTTTTCAGTTGATCATGATGATGAATTAAATCAATTATTTTGTTTTGTGGATTTTCTAAAAGGTACTAATGTGCATAATTTACTGATCTAGCATACAATCTAGCTACTATTACGCGTTATCTTTTCTCCATTGAACAACCTGAGTGGTACAAACTCTAAGAAGTGGAAAGAGCAAATAAGCCTCATTCTTGGGGTCATGGACTTGGACTATGCATTACGGGTTGATGCTCCCGCCGAACTCACGGATGAAAGCTCAAATGAGCAGAAATCTACTTATGAAAAGTGAGAGCGATCCAATCGCATAGCTCCAATGATTATGAAAGGCTTCATAACGATCGCTATTCGGGGAGCCATTCCCGACTCTAATAATGCTACGGAGTACCTTGCTCACATTGAGGAGCAGTAAGAGGGCACTTCTAAAGCATAGGCTATTGCTCTTATTTCCAAAATGATTACCCTCAAGTATAATGGAATTAATGGTGTTCGTGAGCACATTATGCGAATGAATGATATGGTGCTCAACTTAAATCCTTATATATGGAAATCTCTGAAGGTTTCCTTGTTCACTTCATTATGACATCTCTTCCCCCCGCAGTTTGGTCCTTTTAAGATCAACTATAATACGCAAAAAGATAAATGGAACATGAACGAGTTGATTTCTACGTGTGTCCAAAAAGAATAGAGGCTGAAATCCGAACAACTTTGATGTTGCTCGTGTAACTACTTTTGGTTCAAACAAAGGAAAAGGAAAGATGCATGGCAAGGGTCGCAACTATGAAAATAAGGGTACTCATAACTCTACGATTAACAAGGCGGGTTCTTACGGTTTAAAAGGATCAAGTGGTCCAAAATGTCATTTACGTAGAACTAAAGGATATGTGAGGAAAGAATGCTCGAAATTCCGGCACTAGCTAGAGAAGAAAGGCAATACTTTATTAAGTCATGCTTGTTGTGAGTTCTATATTGTTGATGCTCCTTTAAATACTTGGTGGATTGATACTGGTGCAACTCCACACATGACTAATTCATTGCAAGGATTCCTTTCACAAAAGAAGCTAAATAAAGGAGATGGTAACATTATCATGGGAAATGGAGAGGTTCCAATTGAAGCATTTGGCACTCTCCATTTGGTTTTGGAGAGTGGCTTCAATTTGGATTTAGTTAATACTGTTTATGTTCCCGGTATTACTAGAAACTTAATTTATGTTTCAAAACTTAATGCTTATTGTTATTCATTTAAGTTTGAGAATAAAAGTTGCTCCATTTCTCGTTATGATGAGACCGTTGGTTATAGTATGTTAGAGGGAAACTTCTACAAACCGTGTTTAGCTTCTTCGTTTGCTGAATCATTAGTTTCAATGAATGTGAATGACAAAGTTGCTAAGATCGGTAAGAAACGAAAATCGGAGAATGAAAATTATTATGGCATGAACGTTTGGGCCATATATCACGAGGTAGAATGGAACGCCTCATTAAGGATGGAATTTTACATTCTCTAGTTCTCTTGGTTTTGACAAATGTATTAAATGTATTAAATGAAATTTCCCAAAGGGCAATAAACACGGCGCTACAAGGAGTGACGGATTTTTACAAATTATCCACACCGACATTTGTGGACCTTTCCCTACTCCTAGTATTAGTGGTCATAAATACTTCATCACTTTCATCGATGACTACGACATTACGCTTATGTCTATCTTATCCATGATAAATCTGAAGCACTAAACATGTTTAAGACCTACAAAGCCGAAGTTGCAAATCAACTCGACCTAAAGATTAAAGTTGTAAGATCGACCGTAGAGGAGAATATTATGGAAGGTTTTCCGACACACGGTCATAATCCTAGTGCTTTTGCTTTATTTTTGGAGCAATATGGCATAGTTGCTCGGTATATAATGCCGGGCACTCCCCAGCAAGAAGGTGTTGTTGAGCGACGAAATCATACTTTAATGAATATGGAACGAAGTATGATATGCTATAGCACTCTACCAAAGTTTCTTTGGGTTGAAGCTCTTAAAATAGCCGTGCATATCCTTAATTGGATTCCTCGTAAATTCGTGGTTATAACACCTTATGAACTGTGAACGAAAAGAAAACTGAGTTTGGGATATCTTCAAATATGGGGCTGTTTAGTTGAGGCAAAGATATATAACCCACAAATGAGGGAACTCGATCGAAGGACCATAACTTGTTATTTCATTGGTTACCCTGAAAGATAAAAGGGTTTTAGATTTTACTACCCTTCACATACTACTAAATTTGTTGAAACAAAAAATGAGGTGTTTTTAGAAAATGCTGATTATGGTACTTTTAGAACAATAGACCTTGAGAAAACTCGAGATCAAGTTTCTACTCGGGATCATGTTTTGGTTCCTATTATTCAAGCATCTAGTACCTTCACCAGAAATTTCTGGTCCACTAGAGGAGGTACCTAATGAAGAACCTCATAATATAGAGCATATTCTTCCTCCCGTTGATGAACAATCTCTTAGGAGGTTAAGACGAGAAAGGAGATTAGCTATCTCTGATGATTACATCGTATATCTAAATGAGTCGATTATGATGTTGGCATAGGAACCGATCCTATCTCTTATGATGAAGCCATTACAAGCGATCATTCAACTCGGTGGCTTGAAGCCATGAAAGATGAGTTGAACCCAATGAAAACTAATGGTGTCTGCGGGACTTGGTAGACTTGCCTAAAGGGGCCGAAGCAGTAAGCTGTAAATGGGTCCACAAAACTAAACCAGACCCTAAAAGTAATGTTGAAAGATATAAAGCTAGACTAGTCGCGAAAGGTTTCACTTAAAGAGAAGGAGCGGATTATAACGACACTTTTTCCCATGTGTCAAAGAAGGACTATTTCATAATAGTCATGGCTTTAGTAGCTCATTATGATTTAGAGCTATATCAAATGAACCTGAAAACAACATTTCTTAATGGAGACTTGCAAGAGGATGTCTATATAGCACAACTACAAGGTTTTGTGGTTGAGGGTAAGAAACACATGAAATGCAAACCGAAAAAAATCCATTTATGGTTTGAAACAAGCTTCAAGATAGTGGTATCTTAAGTTTCATGATGTGATTAATAATTTCAGCTTTAAAGAAAATGCAATGGATCAATGTATATATCTTAAGATCAGTGGGACTAAAATTATCATCCTAGTATTGTATGTTGATGATATATTACTTGTCGGCGATGATAAGGATATGTTGTATGAGACCAAGAGTTTTCTTTCACATAACTTTGAGATGAAAGACCTTGGTGAAGCCTCTTATGTAATAGGCATTGAGATTCATAGAGATATATCTCGAAGGATCTTAGGACTATCTCGAGAGCCTATATTGAAAAGATTCTCAAAAGATTCAATATGCATAATCGCTCTCTAGTGTTGCCCCCGTTGTTAAGGGTGACAAATTTGGTTTATTGCAATGCCCTAGAAATCAACCTGGAGCTTGTACAAATGGAGCATGTTCCTTATGCATCTGCAGTAGGGAGTTTTATGTACGCTCAATTATGTACTTGCCTAGACATAGCATATGTTGTTGGAATGCTTTGCCATTACCAAATAAACCCAGGGAATGGGTCATTGGAAAGCAGCTAAGAAAGTGATGCGCTACTTGCAGGGTACAAAAGATTTTATGCTTACCTACAAGAGAACAGATAACCTTGAGGTTATTGGTTATTCTGATTTTGATTATGTTAGGTACATCGACACTAAGAAATCCACATCGAAGTTATATTTTTATGCTCGTTGGAGGACCAATCTCATGGAAGAGTGCAAAACAATCAATAACCGCATCTTCCACTGTGGAGGTAGAGTTTGTAGAATGTTATGAAGCGAGTTCTTATGGTCTATGGTTGAGGAACTTCATTATGGGGCTTGAGGTAGTTGATACTATTTTGAGACCACTAAAGATTCAACTGCGACAATCAGCTTGTTTTCTTCTCAAAAAATAACAAGTCGAGTGGTGCATCCAAACATTGACATTAAGTATTTTGTTGTGAGAGAAAGAGTTCAAAATCAAATTGTGTCCATTCAGCATATTAGTATGAAAGCCATGTTAGCGGATCCCATGACGACAAGCTTACCACACAATCTCTTTCGAGAACATGTTGCTAGCATGGGTTTAGTTGATAGCTTTAGTTTAGACCATGGTTTTGGACACATGATGTTATATTTTATGATCACCTTATGTAATAGATTTTGCATTTATGGTTTGTTGCTTCTTTTTATATGTGCACATTTGAAGCATTCTGAAACAAACAACTATGTATGGACCTCATGAACATTTTTATACTATGCAAAATTATTGTTCATGACTATTAAGCCATTAAATGTTATGTTTGATGTTTGTGCTTGGGATAGTAACTGGAGAACAATATTGTGGCATTGGAACATGGATACTGGCTTCAATTCTTTTATGTATAAATGTCAAACATGACCTTACTTAAGGGATGTTATATATGCTTGATTATGTTGTGTTAAGCCTCATGAATCGAGTCGTTACTAGAACCTTTGGCCAAGTGGGAGAATGTTGGATTTGACGAGATCCATTTCAATTATGTGGCCTATCGGTTCTATTATTTAAGAAAGTCCATTACGGAATATTTTATGACATCTAACTAAACTTCTAGAACCCATATCTTAAATTTTGATAGACGGTTGAGATTAGACAATTTTAAGGTTGGTCCCATCACTCCCTCTATATAAAGTTTCTTTTTGGATATCGTTGATATCACGTTATTACGTTTTACATTCTTATGCTTCGCTTCTTCCACAAAATCATAGAGAGAAAAAAATACGCATACATCTCAATTTCTATAGAGGAGAGTGGTGGAGATCTATACCTATAAGGAAACAACTTCTCTCTTATCGAATAAACAATGGCTTCTTTTGAGTCATGTATGTTTTGTTTATCAATTTAGTCTTATATTTATGTGATTGAAAGATCCTATCGATTTAACACTTCTATCTCATGGTACAAAGACATTCCTCAATTCGGCAAAGTGTCTAACATTTTCCTCCTCCTTAGGAAGTACAACATTTTCCTTTTGCGAAAATTCAAGATCAATTACCAAAGGTGTGACTAATGGCGATTCTCCCAACTATTTCCTTCTCTCGTAGGCTTGGTAATAGTCGGCTCAACAAATGTTGTTGAGATAGGTAATGTACGATAAGAATTTGCAGGGATATCGATGGTATTGTCAAGCTTCTTGGATGAATCTGCAAGATAGCAAGTGTTAACACCCAAAATTGGCATGGCCTTTAAAGCCCATAAGAATGGCACGTCATACAAAAGCCCATAAGGAAATACATGCTTGGTGGCTGAAAACATGGCAAACCGATGCTCGTTTATATGCAAACATTGGAGACACCATAAATTCAAGACTTTTTACACCGACGGTTACACGGAACAGTTATGTTAATGTGTAAAACCGTTTAGAGGATAAGGAGAGTAGTTACATTAGCCGATACGAGAATTTATGGATAAGTTGCACGATAGTAACTGCAAGGGATGGTTATACCTTGTAATAGGCTATTTATAATCGATGAGATTCTTTGTTGAGGAGCAATCAATCAACAATCAAACACTTATCTTTTGCTTCATAATTTATCTTACCAAGCATTTACTTTTATTGCACTTTACATTTAGCATCCTATTTATCTTTTGCCATTTACTTTACTTCCTCTTCGGAATCGTCACAAGAACCTATTTAAAACAATAAATTTGAAAACTCAACGTGACCTCTTCCGGTGAAACGTCTTTTGGCATGCTCAATGGGACCACTAGTGATTCGATTTGAGGAAGTGCTATTGCAAAATCAGAGAATTTGTCACGTCCCGAACCCCGAGAGCCGTCAACATCCCATCTAGCCGTTTCTATTTTAGATTGGCTCCCGGATCCCTTGGCCCACAATTTCATAAAAATCCATAAAACAGGTGGAAGCGTAAACATCTCCATACATCAATTCAAATGAATGACTTAGGACAGAAGTGGTATACATCATACATCCGTATATTACACTTCAATTGATATAGCGGTCAAATATCAATGGTTCAATCTTAATCCATAAAATCCAATATGATCCATAAGGCCACAAAATATCTTATATTCATTCGACCTACATATTTCTCGAATGCTAATCCTTAGCAGACTTGATGTTCCATCGCCCGATACCCGAAAAATAGGTCCCCTGACGGGGTGAGATAAAATCTCGATAAGCTAGTCCCTAACCCTAGGTTAGGGTTCTAGTGCCGCCAAACAAGTTTTAAAAACAACAACTCTTAACATATCCTTCTTCACCTCGGTAATTCCACTAATAAATCCCCAAATATTCCATACTTGTTCGAAAATTTTCACACCTTCTCAAATATTCTACGTTACCCTCATATTGATATTACATATATCAGATTGGGATAAAAATATCCCACGTCGCTTCACACAGCCCGCGTTCCACGCCTCAGGCTATCGTATAAATTTCCACGTTACTCCGAAAATTCCACGTTATTCCAAAAATATTCTACGTTACTCTATGACATCATATAAGTCCATAACATTGAGCTTTGGACTTTTATAGAACACGGCTCCACAAATATATATATATACCAGGGTCTCGGACTCATAGGAATACGACCCATAAATCACGGTCTTGGACACATAGGAACACGACCGGATTAAGTCTCGGACAATTAGTCGAACACGACTCACTTTGGTCTCGGACGACTTAATTGAACACGACTTTCACACTTTCTCGGTCTCGGACAATCGAGACGAATACGGCTCACTTTGGCCTCGCACGACTTGATTGAATACGACTATCATACTTTCCCGGTCTCGAGACAATCGACGAATACGGCTCACTTTGACCTCGCACGACTTGATTGAATACGACCCTCATACTTTCCGAGAATAGATCGGGCTCACGCGATTCACTCACGTTAGAGAATTAATAAATCGGACCACCCGATTGACTCACGCTAATCCATAGATTAAACCAGACCTCCCGATCAATTACGCTACCACAAATTTCAATCCACGCCATGCGTCCATAATACTCTAACGTGGCAATAAATAAATATCGTACAACTAATAATATACTAACGTAGGAATTTATCGGGGCCGAACAATTGTAATTTCTAATGTGCAAATAAATTCACAACTATAGTATTAAACTATAGTAATACCACATCTAATTAAATACCGTGGCATAACAACATTTAGTCACAACTAAACATACACCGTGACATAACGACATTATGTCACATAAAAAGTAACTATAATTAACATATAATCTAACCATAGTTTAAAAATAACTAGAGTTAATAAATAACCTAACCATGGTTAAAATATTAGCCAAAAAGTAACTATGGTCAAACTTTGACCACACACTCTCTCTCTTGATTTTACTATTCATGCAAGGCACCATTTTTTTTTCTTCTTCTTCTTCCATTTTCGGCCACCCTCATCCAAGCTCCAATCCATCCATTTCTTCGTAAAAATTCACCAATTCAAAGTCTCTTAGCAACCTAACCACCTAATTTAGGTTTAGAAGTAATCATACCTCAAAATTTAGCAAAAACCTCCGTTGAACGGTTGAGAAAACTTGAATCTAGCGGCGATTCGGCGGCCCACGGTAGCTCACGACCTCCGTGCTTCAAAATCGAGTCGGCGGCGGCTCAACAAAATTTTTCCCGGGGACGGTGGCGGCAAAGATGGGTGTTCGGCCAAGGTGATGGAGGAGAGGAAACGTTGTCACAAATTGGTAGAAATAAGGAAGACAATGAATAGTCCAAGAAATAATTGGTTTTGAATGCAAGAGGGGTAAAATGGTAATTTTCCCTTACTTGGACTAGTCAATCTCGGCCAAAGGGAAAATGACCAAAATACTCTTCGTTCCAAGTGAAAAATGGGGTATTTTTCGAGGGCAAATGGGTCCTTTCCCATTTCCAGTCCAAATATACTTTTCTTGAACCTCTTTGGGGCGAACCGCGAAAGATTCGTACACTAGATGAGGAAACGTCCAAAAATTTTATTTATTAAAACCCCCGAAGGTCCGACGTCAAATTCGAAGCTTGATTCGCGATTAATCTCGATCGATAGAATTTTCAGCGTATCTCAAACTAACGGGCGGCTTTTAGGAGTTACGCGTATCGACCCGTGATAAAATCACGTTTAAGAATTACTCGAGCCATGGCGACTTTGGTTGTCATTCAATTGCGAGGGTCAATCACTAGTCTCGATGGACACGATCGTTAGAAATAATTTCGGGGACGTTCGGAACCCATACGAGGTCAAACGGAATCACCCGTGATCCAAGCGTAGGGTATTATCCAAATCGTTCCTTAATCACTCTAGGATCGGCCTATATTGGTCCAAAATATTCCCTCGACAATTTTCATGGCCAAAGAGTCAGTCCAGGTTCAAGTTCTTAGATCCACGTACTTGAATTTCCTAGCTAGCCATTTCCATTTGATTAGTCCGCTCGAGAGGGATCCACTCCGAGTGAGGTTCGCCTTGAAATACATCGATGAGGCTTTTCATTTATTTAAGACTTCAAACGAGCCGGATTACAGGATGTCACAATTCTCCCCCTTACAAAAATTTCGTCCTCGAAATTTGCAACCTTCTAGCCATCCAATCTTTTGGGGTATCGGCACCTCATTACTACCTTACTTTTCAAAGTAACTATTTTCATCAATTGGCACTTCCATAGCCTTCTTGATCGAAGACCCTTTCGAGCATTATATTAAACTCAAGTTCCATGCCCATCACCATCATCACTAACCCATCGCAAGAATGCACTCTTTCTTATCGATATATCTAATACTTGACCACCTGTTGGACTAACCCAAATTTTCAATTCAAATCATCGATAGTATTAAGGCAAATCTTGGCACACCTTTGTGCCACCCCAAGGGACACCATCATTCTCCCTTTGAAATCCCAACGAGGTCATTTCTTTAAGTTCATCTTCAATATTGGGTTAATACTTTCATCCATGGGACCTCAAGGGTTCTATTCTCAATTTCAAAGTTTCTTTCCTAAGCATCCGAAAGTTTGGATTTTCTTCCCGCTCTATTTACTTCCTTAATCCCTTAGATATCGAGGTCTGTTCATTCTAACATCTCACTTTCCTTTCGACCTTCAGGCTTGATGCTTCGGTAGCCATCAAACTAGCCAATTGGAAAACTTCCAATTTAGAAGTTGAATCTCTTATTTCTCGAAGGAAGATCTGTCCCCCTATCACCAATTACACATTGCTCAATTCTCAATTATAAGCATCCGCTAATTAATCTGTCCTTCCTTAGCGATATGGGTATCGTAGCAATAATACTTGGGTAATCTCTTCGTCCACGTGACTTTCCTTCAATTCCCTTTTACGCGAGCCGTCTTTCTCAACCTCTTATAGTTCACATAACGTTGAGGTTTTTCTTTATACAAGCAACATTCTCATATCCATAAGCAATTTCATACATCGCGTTGCCTTTCGTTCAATTCCTCTCGGGAACCTACTACCTTATTTTCTTGTGGTAGATATAGATTTAAAATCTTTTTCCGACCAAACAATGTTTCCCAAACTTTGTCACGAGAACATTAGCAAACCAACTCCGGTCATACACCGAGCATTCCAACTCATAAGGTCTTATTGTCACAATAGCATTCGCACAACCCTCTTCGATTGCCTTATTACGCCTCAATTTCTCCCTTCCACATCACATCATTATGATTCTCTTGATCCCTTTGATTCAAACGATAACGCCATTAACCGCTTAGTCATCAACTTGACTCAAGTCCTCAAAGACTCTTTTCACGTTCATTCCTCTAGTCGCGTTATATCTCGTCCTTAGCCCATTTCATCAATAGGACAGCTCTCGTGGGGAATCCTCCCATGATCCGTCTATAACAATCCATCAATTCTAGGAAACTTCAAGTTTCGACAACTCACATCGACCCTAGTCGATTCATCACTCATTTCAATCCTCGGAGGCTTCACAGGGATTTCATTTTCCACAAATTTCACGGCTGAGGAATCTTACCTCATCAGTCCACAATCGTGTTCTTCACATTTAGCATTCAACGAGCATCTCCTTAGAGTCCATAGGATACTCTTAAAAGTTGTTCATGTTTCTTATGACTCCTTAAATGAGTCCATTCATCGTCTCTCAATACCGTAATAACCAATCTAATTATTTCATGGATACTCAAGCCGACTATCATCGGTTTCTTATCACTAGGCGTAGAACCGTTCAAACCGTCCTTCATACGTCTCACTTAAGAGCTCAAATCTTGGCCCTCTGTTGTCAAGGGTCTCCACTTGGACCATACAACATTTTGTTCATTTTTGTCATTCTTTCCTCGGGAAGCATTATTGCCTTGCCCTCTTGGTTTCACAACCAACTAATGCAACCCTATCTCGATTTCATTCCTTCCACTAGACATCCACATGTCCCGGGATTCATTACATCGTCTATAGAGCGGTTTCTCGGACTTCTCCTTCAGGAATCATCCAAGTTTTGCGTCTTCTTTCTCGGTTCGACACTCAATCTTAATATTAAGACAGTTAGTATTTTCTCTTCCTTCTACAATAGGGCTCTTTCCCCATGAAGGAAACTATACACTTCAGTGGCATTCTCTTACTTCGAATCGCCCTCGTCTTTCCCATTCCATAGGACGTCAATCTTGGAGTCTATGTCAACTGCAGAGTTTGTACTCCGGGATTTAGATGCCACCATACTTGGCATTCTTCTTCTAGAGACTCAATCACCTCGGGTGACAAGATTTCAAGGAATCGAGGTTCGTCCTTAATCACCATAAATCCACACTTGAACACGCAATTTGACTTCCTCAAGTCACTTTGTAATTACACTCTAGACGCTCTGTTACGCTTACTCAACCATTCAATAAAATTACAAACAACCAGGACTATCAAGTCCATTCGCTTCCTTTCCTTCAACGACCATCTCATGGTTCAATCGCCCTTTAAGAACGACATCCTACTCTTTTAGGGGTAATAACACACAATGTCACTTCTAGTGGTCCCGATTCATCCTCAATCAATCCTATTTTATTCAACAAGATCAAACAATTGCCATAACTTCTTCTTTAATTTTCCTCACGACGGAAGAAACAAAACATCAATCTCTCATTACGAGTCTTACGGCAAGGTAATAGCCGTTTCTTGCAGGCACGTTCCATGTTCCATAATGAACATTTATTTGCTCGAAATCCATGAGCAAGGGTTCTCTTATCCATATGTCTTCCAATCATCCGCTCCCTTCATTAAAATCCATTACGATTCCTCGGACTCAGGAATGACAACTAGCCATAAGGCTTCCAGATTCAAATCTACTCAGGGGACTTCATGTTTTATACAAAGGATCCTTGACCACCTTTAACATATGTTTAAATGACTTTGAGAACTACATGTCTCACACTGGTCGATCGTCCTCAAATCCGTATAAGATTACTAGGATCCACACAATCTTTGCTCTCATGCAATCCTAGGAAAGTACTTCCATTAAACACTTAATGAAGGCGGTCATCAACAGCCTCTTAAGGCTAATAACTGCCCGGGTCACTTTCTTTCTTTAGTGCACCCAAAACTTCTAAGATTTTCTCACGAAACCCTCAATCCGGAGGGGGCGGTTTCAAATTCACTTTCTCTATCAAACCTTAGTTGACCTCAGCCTCGTGGTCCACCTCACAAGCTATTCAAAGCCCTCGTGGTTCTTCCCACACCTTTAATTCAAAAATGAGTAACTCATAGTCACCTTTCTTGTGACTTCCATCACTTAACTCATCAGCACTAATATCTCGTCACCATAGTGACTTAGGCACAATGGCAGCTCCTCCCTCGAGCTTGCCTACCCATCAATTTTTCTCATTTCCATTTAAAATTCTCGTGACCCCTTATTACACTTGGGTCTCACATAAATAACAAATCGAGCCATATTCACTTCTAGTACTTATACTCCAGTCGCTTATCTTTACTCAATTCTCGTAATCCATCTCGGTTCTTGGATCTTTTCATATCTCACATAAATGAGCCAAGTGCTCCTCTAGCGACCGTACTTTGGTCGATCAACCTCATTAGGTTCTCATGTCACTTGAACCACTTGTGATTACCTCTAGGCATCAAAGACTTAAGTCATCTATTCAAGCCTAGCAGGTTTCAGATCGCTCACCTCATCATTCATCGCTAGCAAGTAACCATCCATTGGTTCTCAAACAACTCTCGACTAGTTGTCCATTATCTAAGGATTCCAAATCATCCTTAAGCAACGACCACATATCAAGCAAGCCTCACGAGGCAACTTCTCGATTAATAGCCCATTACTAGGCAAGCCTTAACTAGGCTAAAACTCAACGAGGTCGGCACCAAGCAAATACTCAAAGTGCCATTTCAATCGCTCATGCCATAAATCTAGAGGTATCTACCACTCTAGCATAGTCACAACAGGCTATCTCAATTTCAACAGACATCAAATCAATGGAGTATAAGCTCCTCACACTGTCTAATCTCTTAGTTAGACATTAACCATAACAATCACACGATGCCAATTATAAAATACGCCCAATAGGCCAGTCGCAAATATCACTTTTACTTTCAAACGGCATCCACTTGCTAAGCACGAAGCTTCCAACCATGCCAATCACAGGTGTCATTACAAATGTCATGCCACTTTCGAACATTCACTTACGAATTAATCCCGTGTCATACATCTCTTCACCACAATCGGACTCAACCTTGATACCTAGGCTTTCCCTTTCAATTTATGACTTGGGTCATTCTTACCTCCTTATTATCTTAGAAGCCTGTCAGGAGGCCGCTCCTTGTCCGGACCTCTCTGTCCCGGCGATCACTCTCCGCCCTCATCGGACCTAGTCATTGCAGGTTGTCCCAAGTCATACATCTACGAAGGAAGCCCCGTTCCACACGTCCCATACCATGCTTCATCACGGTTTTTAGGTATCCCATCAACTCGTCCCATACCAAGTGATAGTTTATTAAGTCTCGAAAGTGATAAGCTCATGTATACACCCTCATCAACTTTTATTTCATATCCACAAACACATGCATAGCATGTTTTTTTTTTCTCACCACTTGTCATACCACAATCGTTTCCGGATCAACTCTTATCCACGTAAGATCTCTAATTCCACCAATGACCGTCACATCTCATAGATTAATTACCTATATTTCAGCATATACCTCAAGTCTAGTCGCTATTCGAGTCGAATCCATATACGTTCGATCACAACCGGCCTTTAATCCCTATAGTCCTTGTCCGCTTCCTTGTATACATTTCATTTCATATCATCCAAGGTTGTCAATAACACCCGATAACTAAAGTCATTATGATATAACGCAATTCAAGTCCGAAGTTACTAATACCGGTCGTCTCTTTATAGCTCATATTCCTCAAGTTGGGTCATTGACTAACCATGGTCAAAATCATGTAGTCTAATTGACCGCTCATTCATAAGCAATTCTCTATTAAACTCAAGCACAATTACTACTTCAAATCCATGCTTATGTCTCTTTAACTCCAACTTGCTTCCACTTAAACCTCAATCACAACATCACTCAAGATCATCCATTAAAGTCGACACTTGGATCATTAGAATACCACACAAGTTCAAGCCTATAATCCTCAAGATTCAGCGATTAATGCTTAATCCTAAAGGTCTCACTATCTAATTGTCCCCAAGTCATCACTCCTTATCACTCCAAATCTCAATCACATTGGATCGAGCTGACCTTGCTCGATACCACTCCAAACGGGGATGTCACGTCCCGAACCCCGAGAGCCGTCAACATCCCATCTAGCCGTTTCTATTTTAGATTGGCTTCCGGGATCCCTCGGCCCACAATTTCATAAAAATCCATAAAACAAGCGGAAGCGGGTAAACATCTCCATACATCAATTCAAATGAATGACTTAGGACAAAAGTGGTATACATCATACATCTCGTATATTACACTTCAATTGATATAGCGGTCAAATATCAATGGTTCAATCTTAATCCATAAAATCCAATATGATCCATAAGGCCACAAAATATCTTATATTCATTCGACCCACATATTTCTCGAATGCTAATCCTTAGCAGACTTGATGTTCCATCGCCCGATACCCGAAAAATAGGTCCCCGACGGGGTGAGATAAAATCTCGCTAAGCTAGTCCCTAACCCTAGGTTAGGGCTCTAGTGCCTCCAGGACAAGTTTTAAAAACAACAACTCTTAACATATCCTTCTTCACCTCGGTAATTCCACTAATAAATCCCCAAATATTCCATACTTGTTCGAAAATTTCCACACCTTCTCAAATATTCTACGTTACCCTCATATTGATATTACATATATCGATCGGGATAAAAATATCCCACGTCGCTCCACAGCCCGCGTTCCACGCCTCAGCTATCGTATAAATTTCCACGTTACTCCGAAAATTCCACGTTATTCCGAAATATTCTACGTTACTCTACGACATCATATAAGTCCATAACATTGAGCTTCGGACTTTTATAGAACACGGCTCCACAAATATATATATATATATATATATATACCAGGGTCTCGTTCATAGGAATACGACCCATAAATCACGGTCTCGGACACATAGGAACACGACCGGATTAAGTCTCGGACAATTAGTCGAACACGACTCACTTTGGTCTCGGACGACTTAATTGAACACGACTTTCACACTTTCTCGGTCTCGAGACAATCGGACGAATACGGCTCACTTTGGCCTCGGAACGACTTGATTGAATACGACTATCATACTTTCCCGGTCTCGAGACAATCATACGAATACGGCTCACTTTGGCCTCGGGCGACTTGATTGAATACGACCCTCATACTTTCCGAGAATAGATCGGGCTCACGCGATTCACTCACGTTAGAGAATTAATAAATCGGACCACCCGATTGACTCACGCTAATCCATAGATTAAACCAGACCTCCCGATCAATTACGCTACCACAAATTCCAATCCACGCCATGCGTCCATAATACTCTAACGTGGCAATAAATAAATATCGTACAACTAATAATATACTAACGTAGGAATTTATCAGGGCCGAACAATTGTAATTTCTAATGTGCAAATAAATTCACAACTATAGTATTAAACTATAGTAATACCACATCTAATTAAATACCGTGGCATAACAACATTTAGTCACAACTAAACGTACACCGTGGCATAACGACATTATGTCACATAAAAAGTAACTATAGTTAACATATAATCTAACCATAGTTTAAAAATAACTAGAGTTAATAAATAACCTAACCATGGTTAAAATATTAGCCAAAAGTAACTATGGTCAAACTTTGACCACACTCTCTCTCTTGATTTTACTATTCATGCAAGACACCATTTTTTTTTCTTCCTCTTCCATTTTCGCCACCCCCATCCAAGCTCCAATCCATCCATTTCTTTCGTAAAAATTTCACCAATTCAAAGTCTCTTAGC
The DNA here is from genome assembly GCA_021437795.1 of Rhodamnia rubescens. Classification (NCBI taxonomy): domain Eukaryota; kingdom Viridiplantae; phylum Streptophyta; class Magnoliopsida; order Myrtales; family Myrtaceae; genus Rhodamnia; species Rhodamnia rubescens. The sequence continues at coordinate 97,850 of JAILYA010000065.1, read as the reverse complement.
AACCTAACCACCTAATTTAGGTTTAGAAGTAATCATACCTCAAAATTTAGCAAAAACCTCCGTTGAACGGTTGAGAAAACTTGAATCTAGCGGCGATTCTGGCGGCCCACGGTAGCTCACGACCTCCGTGCTTCAAAATCGAGTCGGCGGCGGCTCAACAAAATTTTTCCGGGGACGGTGGCAGCAAAGATGGGTGTTCGGCCAAGGTGATGGAGGAGAGGAAACGTTGTCACAAATTGGTAGAAATAAGGAAGACAATGAATAGTCCAAGAAATAATTGGTTTTGAATGCAAGAGGGGTAAAATGGTAATTTTCCCTTACTTGGACTAGTCAATCTCGGCCTAAGGGAAAATGACCAAAATACCCTTCGTTCCAAGTGAAAAATGGGGTATTTTTCGAGGGCAAATGGGTCCTTTCCCATTTCCAGTCCAAATATACTTTTCTTGAACCTCTTTGGGGCGAACCGCGAAAGATTCGTACACTAGATGAGGAAACGTCCAAAATTTTATTTATTAAAACCCCTAAAGGTCCGATGTCAAATTCGAAGCTTGATTCGCGATTAATCTAGATCGATAGAATTTTCAGCGTATCTCAAACTAACGGGCGGCTTTTAGGAGTTATGCGTATCGACCCGTGATAAAATCACGTTTAAGAATTACTCGAGCCATGGCGACTTTGGTTGTCATTCAATTGCGAGGGTCAATCACTAGTCCCGATGGACACGATCGTTAGAAATAATTTCGGGGACGTTCGGAACCCATACGAGGTCAAACGGAATCACCCGTGATCCAAGCGTAGGGTATTATCCAAATCGTTCCTTAATCACTCTAGGATCGGCCTATATTGGTCCAAAATATTCCCTCGACAATTTTCATGGCCAAAGAGTCGATCCAGGTTCAAGTTCTTAGATCCACGTACTTGAATTTCCTAGCTAGCCATTTCCATTTGATTAGTCCGCTCGAGAGGGATCCACTCCAGTGAGGTTCGCCCGAAATACATCGATGAGGCTTTTCATTTATTTAAGACTTCAAAACGCGCCGGATTACGGGATGTCACAATTCTCCCCCCTTACAAAAATTTCGTCCTCGAAATTTGCAACCTTCTAGCCATCCAATCTTTTGGGGTATCGGCACCTCATCACTACCTTACTTTTCAAAGTAACTATTTTCATCAATTGGCACTTCCATAGCATTCTTGATCAAGACCCTTTCAGAGCATTATATTAAACTCAAGTTCCATGCCCATCACCATCATCACTAACCCATCGCAAGAATGCACTCTTTCTTATCGATATATCTAATACTTGACCACTGTTGGACTAACCCAAATTTTCAATTCAAATCATCGATAGTATTAAGGCAAATCTTGGCACACCTTTGTGCCGCCCCCAAGGGACACCATCATTCTCCCTTTGAAATCCCAACGAGGTCATTTCTTTAAGTTCATCTTCAATATTGGGTTCATACTTTCATCCATGGGACCTCAAGGGTTCTATTCTCAATTTCAAAGTTTCTTTCCTAAGCATCCGAAAGTTTGGATTTTCTTCCTGCTCTATTTACTTCCTTAATCCCTTAGATATCGAGGTCTGTTCATTCTAACATCTCACTTTCCTTTCGACCTTCGTGCTGATGCTTCAGGTAGCCATCAAACTAGCCAATTGGAAAACTTCCAATTTAGAAGTTGAATCTCTTATTTCTCGAAGGAAGATCTGTCCCCCTATCACCAATTACACATTGCTCAATTCTCAATTATAAGCATCCGCTAATTAATCTGTCCTTCCTTAGCGATATGGGTATCGTAGCAATAATACTTGGGTAATCTCTTCGTCCACGTGACTTTCCTTCAATTCCCTTTTACGCAGATCGGTGCTCTCAACCTCTTATAGTTCACATAACGTTGAGGTTTTTCTTTATACAAGCAACATTCTCATATCCATAAGCAATTTCATACATCGGCGTTGCCTTTCGTTCAATTCCTCTCGGGAACCTACTACCTTATTTTCTTGTGGTAGATATAGATTTAAAATCTTTTTCCGACCAAACAATGTTTCCCAAACTTTGTCACGAGAACATTAGCAAACCAACTCCGATCATACACTGAGCATTCCAACTCATAAGGTCTTATTGTCACGACGCATTCGCACAACCCTCTTCGATTGCCTTATTACGCCTCAATTTCTCCCTTCCACATCACATCATTATGATTCTCTTGATCCCTTTGATTCAAACGATAACGCCATTAACCGCTTAGTCATCAACTTGACTCAAGTCCTCAAAGACTCTTTTCACGTTCATTCCTCTAGTCGCGTTATATCTCGTCCTTAGCCCATTTCATCAATAGGACAGCTCTCGTGGGGAATCCTCCCATGATCCGTCTATAACAATCCATCAATTCTAGGAAACTTCAAGTTTCGACAACTCACATCGACCCTAGTCGATTCATCACTCATTTCAATCCTCGGAGGCTTCACAGGGATTTCATTTTCCACAAATTTCACGGCTGAGGAATCTTACCTCATCGGTCCACGACTCGTGTTCTTCACATTTAGCATTCAACGAGCATCTCCTTAGAGTCCATAGGATACTCTTAAAAGTTGTTCATGTTTCTTATGACTCCTTAAATGAGTCCATTCATCGTCTCTCAATACTTGTAATAACCAATCTAATTATTTCATGGATACTCAAGCCGACTATCATCGGTTTCTTATCACTAGGCGTAGAACCGTTCAAACCTGTCCTTCATACGTCTCACTTAAGAGCTCAAATCTTGGCCCTCTGTTGTCAAGGGTCTCCACTTGGACCATACAACATTTTGTTCATTTTTGTCATTCTTTCCTCGGGAAGCATTATTGCCTTGCCCTCTTGGTTTCACAACCAACTAATGCAACCCTATCTCGATTTCATTCCTTCCACTAGACATCCACATGTCCCGGGATTCATTACTGTCACATAGAGCGGTTTCTCGGACTTCTCCTTCAGGAATCATCCAAGTTTTGCGTCTTCTTTCTCGGTTCGACACTCAATCTTAATATTAAGGCGGTTAGTATTTTCTCTTCCTTCTACAATAGGGCTCTTTCCCCATGAAGGAAACTATACACTTCAGTGGCATTCTCTTACTTCGAATCGCCCTCGTCTTTCCCATTCCATGGGACGTCAATCTTGGAGTCTATGTCAACTGCAGAGTTTGTACTCCCGGATTTAGATGCCACCATACTTGGCATTCTTCTTCTAGAGACTCAATCACCTCGGGTGACAAGATTTCAAGGAATCGAGGTTCGTCCTTAATCACCATAAATCCACACTTGAACACGCAATTTGACTTCCTCAAGTCACTTTGTAATTACACTCTAGACGCCTGCGTTTCGCTTACTCAACCATTCAATAAAATTACAAACAACCAGGACTATCAAGTCCATTCGCTTCCTTTCCTTCAACGACCATCTCATGGTTCAATCGCCCTTTAAGAACGACATCCTACTCTTTAGGGGTAATAACACACAATGTCACTTCTAGTGGTCCCGATTCATCCTCAATCAATCCTATTTTATTCAACAAGATCAAACAATTGCCATAACTTCTTCTTTAATTTTCCTCACGACGGAAGAAACAAAACATCAATCTCTCATTACGAGTCTTACGGCAAGGTAATAGCCGTTTCTTGCAGGCACGTTCCATGTTCCATAATGAACATTTATTTGCTCGAAATCCATGAGCAAGGGTTCTCTTATCCATATGTCTTCCAATCATCCGCTCCCTTCATTAAAATCCATTACGATTCCTCGGACTCGGGAAATGACAACTAGCCATAAGGCTTCCAGATTCAAATCTACTCGGGGACTTCATGTTTTATACAAAGGATCCTTGACCACCTTTAACATATGTTTAAATGACTTTGAGAACTACGTCTCACACCTTTGGTCGATCGTCCTCAAATCCGTATAAGATTACTAGGATCCACACAATCTTTGCTCTCATGCAATCCTAGGAAAGTACTTCCATTAAACACTTAATGAAGGCGGTCATCAACAACCTCTTAAGGCTAATAACCGCCCGGGTCACTTTCTTTCTTTAGTGCACCCAAAACTTCTAAGATTTTCTCACGAAACCCTCAATCCGGAGGGGGCGGTTTCAAATTCACTTTCTCTATCAAACCTTAGTTGACCTCGGCCTCGTGGTCCACCTCACAAGCTATTCAAAGCCCTCGTGGTTCTTCCCACACCTTTAATTCAAAAATGAGTAACTCATAGTCACCTTTCTTGTGACTTCCATCACTTAACTCATCAGCACTAATATCTGTCACCATAGTGACTTAGGCACAATGGCGGCTCCTCCTCGAGCTTGCCTACCCATCAATTTTTCTCATTTCCATTTAAAATTCTCGTGACCCCTTATTACACTTGGGTCTCACATAAATAACAAATCGAGCCATATTCACTTCTAGTACTTATACTCCAGTCGCTTATCTTTACTCAATTCTCGTAATCCATCTCAGTTCTTGGATCTTTTCATATCTCACATAAATGAGCCAAGTGCTCCTCTAGCGACCGTACTTTGGTCGATCAACCTCATTAGGTTCTCATGTCACTTGAACCACTTGTGATTACCTCTAGGCATCAAAGACTTAAGTCATCTATTCAAGCCTAGCGGTTTTGATCGCTCACCTCATCATTCATCGCTAGCAAGTAACCATCCATTGGTTCTCAAACAACTCTCGGCTAGTTGTCCATTATCTAAGGATTCCAAATCATCCTTAAGCAACGACCACATATCAAGCAAGCCTCACGAGGCAACTTCTCGATTAATAGCCCATTACTAGGCAAGCCTTAACTAGGCTAAAACTCAACGAGGTCAGCACCAAGCAAATACTCAAAGTGCCATTTCAATCGCTCATGCCATAAATCTAGAGGTATCTACCACTCTAGCATAGTCACAACAGTTATCTCAATTTCAACAGACATCAAATCAATGGAGTATAAGCTCCTCACACCGTCTAATCTCTTAGTTAGACATTAACCATAACAATCACACGATGCCAATTATAAAATACGCCCAATAGGCCGATCGCAAATATCACTTTTACTTTCAAACGGCATCCACTGCTAAGCACGAAGCTTCCAACCATGCCAATCACAAAGTGTCATTACAAATGTCATGCCACTTTCGAACATTCACTTACGAATTAATCCCGTGTCATACATCTCTTCACCACAATCGGACTCAACTTGATACCTAGGCTTTCCCTTTCAATTTATGACTTGGGTCATTCTTACCTCCTTATTATCTTAGAAGCCCGTCGGGAGCCGCTCCTTGTCCGGACCTCTCTGTCCCGCGATCACTCTCCGCCCTCATCGGACCTAGTCATTGCAGGTTGTCCCAAGTCATACATCTACGAAGGAAGCCCCGTTCCACACGTCCCATACCATGCTTCATCACGGTTTTTAGGTATCCCATCAACTCGTCCCATACCAAGTGATAGTTTATTAAGTCCGGAAAGTGATAAGCTCATGTATACACCCTCATCAACTTTTATTTCATATCCACAAACACATGCATAGCATGTTTTTTTTTCTCCACCACTTGTCATACCACAATCGTTTCCCGGATCAACTCTTATCCACGAAGATCTCTAATTCCACCAATGACCGTCACATCTCATAGATTAATTACCTATATTTCAGCATATACCTCAAGTCTAGTCGCTATTCGAGTCGAATCCATATACGTTCGATCACAACTGGCCTTTAATCCCTATAGTCCTTGTCCGCTTCCTTGTATACATTTCATTTCATATCATCCAAGGTTGTCAATAACACCCGATAACTAAAGTCATTATGATATAACGCAATTCAAGTCTCGAGTTACTAATACCGATCGTCTCTTTATAGCTCATATTCCTCAAGTTGGGTCATTGACTAACCACGGTCAAAATCATGTAGTCTAATTGACCGCTCATTCATGGGTGGTAATTTTCCGGGGACGACGGCGGCTCAACGAAATTTTTCCGGGGGACGGTGGCGGCAAAGATGGGTGTTCGGCCAAGGTGATGGAGGAGAGGAAACGTTGTCACAAATTGGTAGAAATGAGGAAGACAATGAATAGTCCAAGAAATAATTGGTTTTGAATGCAAGAGGGGTAAAATGGTAATTTTCCCTTACTTGGACTAGTCAATCTCGGCCTAAGGGAAAATGACCAAAATACCCTTCGTTCCAAGTGAAAAATGGGGTATTTTTCGAGGGCAAATGGGTCCTTTCCCATTTCCAGGTCAAATATACTTTTCTTGAACCTCTTTGGGGCGAACCGTGAAAGATTCGTACACTAGATGAGGAAACGTCCAAAATTTTATTTATTAAAACCCCTAAAGGTCCGACGTCAAATTCGAAGCTTGATTCGCGATTAATCTACGTTGATAGAATTTTCAGCGTATCTCAAACTAACGGGCGGCTTTTAGGAGTTATGCGTATCGACCCGTGATAAAATCACGTTTAAGAATTACTCGAGCCATGGCGACTTTGGTTGTCATTCAATTGCGAGGGTCAATCACTAGTCCCGATGGACACGATCGTTAGAAATAATTTCGGGGACGTTCGGAACCCATACGAGGTCAAACGGAATCACCCGTGATCCAAGCGTAGGGTATTATCCAAATCGTTCCTTAATCACTCTAGGATCGGCCTATATTGGTCCAAAATATTCCCTCGACAATTTTCATGGCCAAAGAGTCAGTCCAGGTTCAAGTTCTTAGATCCACGTACTTGAATTTCCTAGCTAGCCATTTCCATTTGATTAGTCCGCTCGAGAGGGATCCACTCCGAGTGAGGTTCGCCTGAAATACATCGATGAGGCTTTTCATTTATTTAAGACTTCAAAACGCGCCGGATTACGGGATTTCACGGAATTAGGCTAGCATCATTGGCGAGAGTCATTCTCTTCGGCGATCGTCGAATGATGGCTAAGATAATGTCACTTTGTCGTTCCAATCGAAGTTCCAGGTGATATACCGGGAGAACTCACTGATGAATAGAAGAGAGAGTTAGCATCGGATTCTACTATGGTTACTATCATAAAAAGGATGTTTGAGGAAAATCAAAATGATTTTGCTAACCATGTAGTGAATCATCTTACTGATGTTCTTAGGCTAATGATTACTGATATGACGACAAATATGGTGTCTAAGCCTAGTTCGTCTAGCCAACCGCCATTTAGTCATGCAGTGAGTTTGCTCATAGATGGGGCGCTAGCAAATCCCGTAGTCCCAAGTGGGACTAGATTATCAAGTCAGGTAGTCTCTACCGTGGGAATTAGAATACTCCAAAGAGATGATACTGCTAACCATCAGAATTAGAGCAGAATCAACGATTGTAATACTAGCAATTCGGTTAATGTAATTGATTTTCCTTTGGTTATTGTTGATGGAAACGCTACAAGGTTGAATCGGGTACAAAATGTTGCAGCACCAGCGGTTGAGAATGTGACATCCTGGTTTCCTATCTAATCGTTTAATAATCGAAGAGGGTAATTTTGGCGACAATAGTTGCGAGGCCTCAAAGAAAATGACTTTAATTGAGGACGCGATAATAGTCAGGATTGAAGGTAAGTGGTGCTTAGTATATATTATCTGTTCTGATAGAGCCAAGATTGTATGAAATTTGAGTTATGATCGTGTAATTTTCCCTCAGGGCCAGACATGACATGCAGAAATTCGTAAGATGGACAAGTGACCGACCAAATGCCAAGTGGCATCTCTCTCTCTCACACTATATAAACCCCCCTTTCTTCTCTCTCTTCACTTTTTGAAAGTCAACTTAACGAAGACTCCCTCAAGCTCTCTCTAATATCTCTCGGCTCGAGTTACTCGTTTGTTTTGCTGGCTTGCTCGCCCTCCTTTTCTTGGACCCGCACGGCAAGGAGGATGAAAGAAGGACCCGTGACTTCATTTGGATAGATTCGACTTCGGTTTCTTGTTGCGTAGGACATGAGGCAAGTAGACCCTCCTACTTACCGATTAAACTTGTTATTGACTGCCTAATTGAGCGTGGTGCCACCAAATTGTGTTTTTTGTGTCGAAACTGAGTTTATCTTGCATGGCTAGGAAATGGACTTGCACGTTAGATCTATTTGCTGAATTAGGGTTTTATGGCTCTGGATAATTGGGATTGGTAGGCTGATCGCCTTGGTTGTCATTGACTTAACGTGAATTGTAGTGGTAGTACAGATGGGTGTTCGGCCGTGTGGTCCTTTGCTTGCTTTTGGAATTTTGTGGATTGCGTGTTGAGTCTAATTGATGTTTGGTGTCTCATGTGTTAATACATAATTTTTAGTTATTTTATTTTTAGAAAATTCATAAAAAGTCAAAAAATTACAAAATTAATTTTGGAAGCCTTGGCCAAGACTAAGGAACCATTTTTGAATAAAAATTTTCTTATTTTTAATATTTTCTGAAAATAGGAATTACTTGGAAAATCGAGAGAAAAATAGTATTCATAGCCGCAAAAATATATAAAAATAGTCAATATTTTTATTTTAATTCTCTTTTCATTTTGGCCACTTAAAATTTGTACAATTGAGGAACATAGGCTCCTTCATTAAGCATAGTCCCGAGTTGGCCTAAAAATTACATTTTGGGTTACTTTATTTTCAATTTTCACATTTTCTAAGTCATTATGTCTAACTTTAGTACCTCACATTGTGTTTTGGTCCGCTAGTTTGGGTAATTGCACAATTTGGATGACAAGGACTTAAATGAATATTTATTTTTCAGTTTAGTCCCTAAGTTTCACTTTAAATGCAATTAATCAAATTCTAGGGGTGAACCTGTAAAACCAAGGCCATCTACTTTTCATCACTCTCAATCCATTGGTGGGGGTAACTTGGTTCGATTCAACTATTTTAGGGTTTGAATTAGTTAATTTTCATTGTCGGGTTAAACTTAGAATATGGGGGTTTTGTTCAAATCAATGTCATTTCTGCCCAATTTTTCCATTTCTAGATGAAATCCATGTTCGTAAGCTCAATTTTGGGGTTTAATTACACAAATATTAAGGATTTATAGGTCAATTTGATGATTTTTGGACAACCGGGTCTGCCGGATCAAACCAGATTCGACCTAACTTCTTCCCTAAATGCATTTTGCGCACAGGTTTGAACTCCCATGGAGAGCATAGATTGACCGGGCAAATTGACGACCTTCCCTGCTGCAATCAACGGTGCCATGGGGTGGGCTTTGAAGTCCTCAAACTTCCACTCTGATGGAGGCCAATCTTAGGGCTTAATAGTCGCCAAAGCTGCGATGGCCAGCTCAGTATTTGTCGTGGCGGTGTCTAAAGTCAACCCGAGCGCAAACATTTGAATTAGCCACGTGGTTGAACCTTGACCGTAGGATTAGATATTAAATAAAAAAAATATCATAAAATCTAAAAAAATTCCAAAAAATTTGAAAATAAATAAAAATGCAGAAACGGCACCGTTTAGACCAACCTAGGACCATTGGGGTCCGGGTCGAAAATCCGGGCTTCGTGGGTTAGGTCAACCCAGTCCGAAAAATATTAAAAAATTTAGAAAATAATAAATAATAAAAAAATCCCAAAAAATCCATAAAAATTAGAAAAATTCATAAAAAAATCCAAGAAAATCAGAATATTCAAAAAATTTCTAAAAATTCATAAAAAATTAGAAAAATTCATAAAATTCCAAAAAAATAAAAAAATTCATAAAATTCTCAAAAATCACAAAAAATGAAAAATGAACACATTCAACTAGCTTGACCCATTTTTATTGAGTTTGGGGTTCTCGAGCCTTCTAAATTACTATTTTGCCCCTCTAGAAAATTTATCTCAAAATTTCCCAAATCACCCCTGAACCTTAGTGATGCATTCTCTAAGCCTATGGGGCTTCACTAGGTTTGCCATATTGTGAAGATTTGACGTGGCTTATCTACGTATACTTGATTCCTTGACTTGTGCACTTACTTTTAATGATTGTGATTGATAGAATAGACATTCCCATATGCATGATACCCTTTAGATGTTAGAGCTTATCTCACCTTTTGAGACATCTACATGAAATCTTAGTTAGAAAAATCGATCAACTTAAATACCGAAGGGCGTAGATGGAAACATCAACGTAACTAAGTCTCCGAACCCTTTTCTTTTGTTTTTGCGGAATCGAACAGAATCTCCCAAGCGCTCGATAGGGTTCCCGATCTACCCTCCAAAAAAGATTAGTCGTGACTCTGTTGGTATGTTTATCATTCACATGTCATGCAACCACACTAAGATTGACCTCGTTTTAAGTCCTTTCCGTTGCGATTTGCATATGAGCTTGGGAGGGCCCGCATCGAAATCCATCCACTTGCGAGTTGGACGACGACAACCTATTAACCATCGTCATGATCCCGTAGAGATTGAAGGGTCAATAGCTAATAAATTTAGGTATCAACAGTGGTCCTCTTTGAGTGGAGGTTCACAAAAGTTTCGCTCAAAGACGAAATTGAACCCTAAATGTTTTAAATGCAAATGATAAATTTTTTTTTAATGAGAGTTTTAATCCCATTTTCTATGCAATGAAATGATGCATGATATGCAATTATGCAAATAACACATGCTAAAGCTTCTTACTCCATGCGGAGTGGTAAAAAAGCTTTGCACATGGATCATGTACGAAGTATCTAGCCTTACCAGGCGCTTCACAATGCCAATGATTCCCTTAATTTCCAAACCTTTTCTATGGATGCAAGGACATTAAGGTACTGGGTGCCTTTTCTATTATCGAGAGATTTTCCTCGACGTGAGATAGCACAAGATATGTATTGACGAAAAGTGCTTGAGTTACGGCTCAAGCTACTTCTCCAGACCACCATCGTTTTAACGAGTCACCGTAAACCGAAAAATGTCTATTGAGACCACCATCGTAGCAGGACATCGTGAGTTGGTAAGATGCCTCTCGGGACCATTATCGTTCGAACAAGTCATCATGAGTCAATAAATGTCTATCGAGACCATCATCGTTTTAGTGGGTCATCGTAAATCAATAAGATGCCTCTCAAGACCACCATCGTTTTAGTGGGTCACTTGCGAGCAAAATACTACATGAGCTGAATAGCGAGAAGTCTAAGAGATGTATTACTCGAATTAAGTCGGTATGAATATGAAAGAAGTTTGTCGCCTGGATCGAATCAATATGAACACAAAAGGTCAAAATGACAACTTAAGTCGGTAAAGCTATCAATTTGGAAAGGGTTCGGAAACATACTTGAATTTTCTGAAGGATGGACAAGAAATAGTCAGGCGACTATGCCATACCTGCTTATTCGGTTGAAGTATAATCATGTGCATAAAACTAATGCAACGTCAACGTCATATATTAACAAGAGTTTGCAAGCTTTGCTTACATTCCAAAGTTCCATAGGGGATTTTTATCAATAATGTAATCATGCGATCCTTTTGATAAATCTGATCACTTTGAGTGAGGAACCTTCATCGAAAAGGACTTTCACTCACTCTCTTGAAAAAAGGCTTTTTGAAACCAGCCCTTAGATGCAGGTATGAAAAATCACTCAAAACTACCAGCATCATGCTTGACAAGATCCTAGTATCCTCACAACCAGTATGGCTAAACCAATTTGAGAGGTCTTTGCAAGGACCGTAATTCGGGCTTGGTCAAAGGCTTAACGAAAAGGTCTCATGAGACTCATTTTGGCTTTGAAAGGAAATGATATCATTAGATGTGTCATTTTTACAAGCTAGGAACCTTGCGGCATGAGATAAAATAATCTCGCTTGCACTTCTTCAAACGACATTTATAAGCGTTTGAAATCCTACGTTAATTCAAGTGCTCTAATATGAGGAGACTTTGGTAAGGGTTGTAACGTAAGTTCTGGTAGGCTTAGAAATGAAAGGCCTGCTTATAGCAAGAGGGGATATATCATGAAGCAATTGATGATCAACCATCCTTGATGTTTTCGCTATTGATTCATGCTCTAGCAAGTATTCTACAGATGTTATTCATGAATGGATTTTATTTTGAAGAACATTGTCGTGAATCACATCATCCGAGGTCTCTCTTTCTTTCCTTCTCGAGATTTCCTTCAAGAGCTTTTTCTTCTTTTTTCTCTTCTAGATCTTTTCCCTTTTTCGAGAGATTTTTTTTTGTCGAGAGATGTTTTTCTTTTCTTTTCTCTCTCTTTTTGTTTTGCTTTTGCCAAGATTTTTTTTTTCGCTTCTTGAGAGAAAGGAAGAACCTCGTCTGATGAACTTTTGCGCACTCTCCTCGATGGATCTTTTCTTTTGAATTTCAATTTTCCCTAAAGCACTTTGCTCTTCATTCGTCCTGATGTTTTGAGACGGTATCATTTTTCATCATAGGGATGATCATCAATTGGGTTACAGGAATGAATTCACCCCCCAAATTGGGGTACGCAGGGGACTAAGTATGTAGGGTGTAGAAAGAAATGCCTTCATCATGTTTAAGGCACTTGAGCTAATACAAAATTCACATGCAATGAGCATACTTGAAGATTAATGCAAGTGAATGTAAGAAAATTCTAGCCATTATTGAACTTTCCGGGGAATTGCCCCAATGTGGGGTTGTTCCTGACCGGGATAGGAAATGAATCCACCGTTCAAAAGGGTCAAGCAAAGGATAACCTTTAGTGTGTGGATAGAGGAAATAAATGCTTCTCATCACTTTGGTCATCATACGTTTCGCGAGATAACCCTTTACCTTATGAGCATGGAAATTTTCTTACTAGTAGTCATGTTGACACCTAAATTTTGATTTTTCTTAAATCATTCATTTTGCACATAAAATGGGAATTATTCTTTGTTCTCACCAAAAAATAATTTCTCATGCATTGTATATTTAATTTCTATCAGTCATCCATTATTTGGCATTCGGGTCATAGGCGAAGCAATTGAGCCTAATTTGATAAGCGGCTAGACTAGGATTTAGTCTGGAATTTTCAACTATTTATAATGCCAATTGGACTCGTTCTTGAGCTCAAATAAGCCCATTTAAGCTTAATTAAATTAGAAAGGCTCTTAATTAAATACTTATTTATTTAGAAAAGCCTTAATTTGAGCTCCAAAATGTGAAGCAAGCCCATAATTCGAGTCAAAATTCGGCTATGTTTTGTCAATGGAATGTGGCAGAATTCTATAATGGGTTTGGACCTATTTTCAAATTCAAATCAGCCCATTTTTGTTATTTAATTATGCGAGGCCCTTAATTAATTGCCCATTTAATTAATTAAAGCCCCAATTAGGTCTGAGATATTACCACAACCCCACACAAGCTAGGATTTTCAGCCATATCACCTTCACATTCATCTTGGTCGAAATTCCTAGTGTTTTAAGGGAATTGAACTCTTCAAATTTTGAAATTAATTAAGGGTTTAATTAATTTGGGAAACCTATCTTAGCTAAAGTTTTAGTGGATTAGGACTCTAATGATGTAATGGATAATAATCATTCCTATTCTACCTAGTATTAATAATTCTACGGTTTAGAATGACTCCTCCTTCTACTAGGATTGGTAGATTGAAGTCTATATATACGACCAAAGTCTCTTCAAATTAGAGCACTTGAGTTAACATAAGATTTCAAATGCCATTGTTTAGCCCTTTATCGAGGTCAATCAGCCCCTATTTCACTATTATTTAGATGTCCAATATTGTATGTACTTGTGTTAGATCATTGGGGGTGATTTGGAGCTCGAATCAAGCTTAAAAGGTGCAATTTTGGGTGAATTCACTAGGTGTGCGCATGCTGCAATTTGGCTTAAAAAGAAAGGTATATGTCTCATCTTTTTTATTGCAATTAATGCCTGTTATCTTGGTAACTTGCATGTGTGTTTCAATATCTTGATAAACACATGTTGATTTGCAATTAAAATTGGAAAATTTAAGCCTTTCTTGCTAACTCTTGGTTAGAACGGAAATTTATCTATTTGTGGACTAAAAATCTGATTTTTTCGAGCAAGATTAACTTGTCCATGAAATTGGTTGAATTTTTTGCTACTTTTGAGAATTGATTAAATTTAATTGGAACTATATCTTTTCTCAAAGTAAAATTTGTTCAACAATTTTCAAGATCGAATTGGATAAATTTAAAAATTAAGAATTCTTGTGGAACAAGAATTGATTTTTGGTACACATTTACCTCTCTTGGCCGAATTGCACATTATGGATAACCCCTTTGTTTTTTTGTGTTGGTTGGATTATCCTATCCTGCGATTATTTGATGATATCTCAATATTATGTATAAGAATTGTGTTTAATTGGATAATATTTGATTTGTCTAGGATGATCTTTGCTCTTGACAGTTATCCCTTGCTTGTCAAGTTGGTTGGATTGCTTTATCTGGTGGATATTGGACAATCTTCATGCTTTGTATAATTATCTAGATTTGTTTTAGAATTATCTGAAATTAATTTGCAAATCCTTGTGGATAATTTTCTCAAAAATAAAGATTAAATTTTGAATAGGGAAAGTGGTCCCCACTTTACAAATTTTGGCCACCCCTATATAATTTTCTAAATTTCAAATAAGCTGGTCCATTTTTACTTCTCGTTTGGTCATGTTTGTTTTATTTTACTGTTTTAGTTTTATTTTAAAGTTTGCACAATTATAAGTAAACATGCCCATAATATATGCTTCCCCGTGTGCCTTGTCCCTTCAAAAAAATAATTACATATCATAGCCACGATCTTATGAAATGGATTGGTAATCTGTTTAGAATTTCGCAATCTGCCCTTTGTATTAAGGGATGATGTTATTCTATACTCGATGCACTTACCGGCTCGAATATAAGAGCACGTTACGGATAAAATTCTACTATGACCCTAATCTTTGGGTATGAGTGAATTTATCGAAGAATAATTGGAATTTAAGGTATATTATTGGCATTTTTGTTTATCTTTGATTATTTTTTTAGTGTACAAAATGTAAAAAATCTTCTTTTCATATCATAAATAGCATCTAATATAAGTTAAGACATTGGGAAATCATTTTCTTTATTGAAAGTGGATGTTATTACACTTTATTGCATGTTTTCATAATAGTCACCTTTCTATCCGAAAATACAAAAACATTGATGATTTTCATGCATCCTATTGTTCACTCCACCTTTCTAAATAATTCAATTCACATAACCAATTGAAAGGGATTTTTCAAGAAATTCAGTACCGAAAAGGCATTAATTCTTTTCGAATTAATTTAACCAAGTCCCCGAACTCGGCTATAGTACATTACAAGGGCCAAAATTTATGTACGGCACCCACTTTAGTGCTAAAACTTTCAAAACACTCACTTAAGTGCTAACTTTTTTTAAAAACAATCACTTAAGTGCCATCTTTTTTTAAACCGATTACTTTGGTGCCAACTCGATTTGAACCGACGTGACTCGCCGGAAATCCGACATGGGCTATTTTTTATATTAATATTTGAGTGAATGTGGCTCATTGGAGTTGGCACTTGAAGTGAATATTTTAAAAACAATTTGGCATTTAACCGATCGTTTTGAAAGTTTTGGCATTGAAACAATCATTTTTCAAAACATTTGGCACTTAGGTGATCGTTTTGAAATTTTTGGCACTAAAGTGAGCAACGTACACAAGTTTTGGTACTTGTAGTGTACTTAAGCCAACCGAACTCATTTTCTCAAGTTCACCGAAATAAGATATTTCTCCCAATATCTTCTCAAGGTTTCTAATCAACCTCTCGTAAATGATTAGCGGCAAACTACCGATTTAATAAATTTGAATAAAATTGAACCTAAGTTGTGATTCGGTAGGGCTTGGGAGGGTCTCGAATTAGGTTAGTTAATTTAATTAACCAGATAATTTGTTAACCTAAGGTTTTGTAATTTTAGGTCACGATACTCATCTCACTAGAGATTATAATACTGAACGTGTATGGAAATGGATTGCCTTTTGTCGTCCCGACATCCCTCGTTCAATATGATCTATTTGATTGGATCAAATAGATTTCCTGATTGAGACCTTTCTCCCAATAAAGATTAGTATTGCAAACAAATAGCAAACAAAGAAATCCATGAAAAATTTGAGCTCAAAACTGAATATCATAAATTAATCATAAAAAATGTCAAAACAAATAAATCAAGTATAATACTTCTTTCTGACATTAGAATTGACAGGACTAGTAAACCCTTGATCGTCCATCTCTGCTAAGATCGGGGCACCACCTGGAAGTACCTTCTTCACGACATATAGTCCATCATAGTTCGGAGCAAATTTCCCTTTCGAAAGTGAAACTATTGGCAATAGCTTCCGCAAGACAAGGTCATTTACTTGGAAATGTCGAGGCCAAACTTTCTTATTGAAGAATTTTGCAACTCTCTATTGATAGCACTAGTCATGACATAAAGCCTTGAGCCATTTTTTGTCGATTAGGTTTAGTTGATCTATCCACTGTTGAGTCGAATCGGTTTGGTCGGCTTGACTTGAGAAAGTATATGCAAGGAGGGATCTCTACCTCAACATGTAATAATGCTTCCATTCCGTACACAAGAGAATACAAGGTTGCCCCAGTTGATGTTTGGATTGAGGTTCGATATGCTATGAGTGCAAAAGGCAACCTCTCATGCTAATCTTGATAGTTCGCGATTGTTTTAGCCATGATCTTCTTGTTGGCTGCTTCGATTGTTCCATTCATCCGAGGACGCTACGGAGAAGAGTTCAAGTGATTGATCTTGAATTCCTTGAACAACTCATTAGCCAGCTTGTTATTCAAATTCGAACCATTGTCGGTGATTATGGTCTCGGGGAATCATATCGAGCAATGATATCCCGACGAATGAACCTCACTACATTTTGTCTTTGTGATACCAGTAGATGACGCAGCTTCAATCCACTTGGAAAAATAATCAATGGCGACTAGAATGAACCGATGCTCGTTAGATGCTTTCGAGTTAATTAAACCAATCACGTCAATGCCTCGGATAGAGAAAGGCTATAGCTCTAATAAGCGATGTAATTCATTCGGAGGGACATTGATATTATCTTCGTGAATCTAGCATTTATGACAATTCCGAACTTGTTGGATACCCTCACTCTCAAGGGTGAACTAATAATAATCCAATCTCATGATCTTTTAGGCTAAAATATGGCCATTCATGTACGGACCATATATTCATTCATGCACTTCCATCATCGGGTAATCCACTTTAGTAGAATCAATGCATCTTAGAAGAACGATTCATAAGACCGCTTGTACAAGCTCTCTCCGCTCAAGAAGAACTTTGAGGCCATCTTCTTTATATACTTTTGGTTTGTTTGCGATGCTTTTCTCGAAAAACTTCTACTTCGAATATGAGTTTTAATATCATGGGACCATGGCCTGTCACCAGGCTCTTCACCGTGGCCATACAATAGGCCAATTTCTTCAATACCTCGATCTTTAGAGGTTCGACCCCAAGTCCATTAGTAACTTGCAACATTGATGATAATGTAGTCAATGCATCGCGAACGATTGTGAGTTCCGGATAAATACTTGAACGAGATGTCATCAAACTCCTCCAGATAATTCATTTAAGTAATCATGATGAGGTAGCAATTTAGCATCTCATGTCTTCCATTTACCCACGGTCTAAAGGACAATCAATGCGAAATCTCTAAACACCTTGAGTCGAGTTATTCTCATCTCGATTGTAGCTTGTAGTCGGAGTATGCATGCTTTGTACTCCGCTATGTTGTTAGTATAAGGAAAAGTTAACTTTGCTACTATGGGATAATGTTGCCCACCTAGAGATATTAGGACTGCTCCAGTTCCTAATCTAGATAAATTTATAGCTTCGTCAAAATACATAATCCGGGTATAATCATCTACTAACATGATTTGGTCCTTAGGATGATCGATCTCCTCGTTTGCCCCGGGATTCTTAGCCAAGACATCGGTGATGACCCATCCTTTGACCGACTTTTGCGATAAGAATCGGGCATCAAATTCAAAAGTAAGGATTTGCCATTTCGCGAGCTTTCCGACCAAGGCGGGTTGGTTTAGTAAGTACTTGATAGGATCACACTTTATCACCAAGAGTACCTAATAATGCTAGGTGTATTATTGAAGTCTCTGTAGCACTTAGATTAGCACTACACATGTCTTTTCGCTTCAAAATAATTCAATGCACAGATTGTGAATTTCTTACTAATATATTGGATAACTTGTTCTTTTTTCGATCTTCCCGACTCTTTTGAGCCAGCATAGTACCTAGAGAGTCACAATGGATCATGAGATATAAGATCAAAGGTTGCCTCGGCATTAGCGGAATAAGTACGGGCGAATTCATGAGGTGATGCTTAAGCTTTTCAAAAGCCTCTTCACATTCTATTGTCCCACTTAACTAGCGCGTTCTTTCTTAGTAGCCTGAAAAATGGCTTACCGGTCTCAAATAGCTGAGATATGAACTGAGCAATATATTCGATCTGCGTATGGGGCTTCGAACTTCTTTAATGTTTGTGGACTGTTTGAGCTCGCAAATAACCTCTATTTTGGATGGGTCAATCTTGATGCCTTTGCTATTGACCCTAAATCCAAGCATTTTGCCTAAGCTAGCACCAAAAACACAATTGGCGGGGTTGAGGCGTAGCTTGAACTTTTGGAGCCTACTAAAGAGCTTAGTCAAGGTCTCCACTTGATCCTCTCCACGTCGGGTCTTTGTGATCATGTCATCAATATAGTCCTCAACCTCTTTATGCATCATATCATGGAATAGAGTAACCATCGCTCGTTGGTAAGTTGCCTCGGCATTCTTACGGCCGAAAGGCATTACCTTGTAATGAAATACATCCCAAGGGGTAGTAAATACGACTTTCTCTTTGTCTTCTTCATTCATCAATATCCGATTATAGCTTGAGAAACCATCCATGAATGAGAATAACTTGTACAATGCTTGTAATATCTACGAGCACATTGATGTAAAGGAGTGGAAAATCATCCTTCGGGCTAGCTTTGTTCAAGTCTCGATAATCCACACAAACTCAAACACGAGCATCTTTCTTCAATGCGGGGGATTATGTTAGCAACCCAACCTGGATATTAGGTAACTTCAATGAATCTCATGTCGAGAAGCTTCATGACCTCCTCTTTAATTTTTTTGCCAGCTCCGGTTTAGCTTTCTTGCTTGCTTATGCTTCTTAGGCTTTATCGAAGAATTAGTCGGTAAATAGTGTTTGATGATCGATTGATCAAGACCTAGCATATCTGCGTAGGACCAAGCAAAGATATCCCGATAATTCTACAAAAGCTCATTAGACGCTCAACCGTATCTTCAACGAGTCTTGCCTCGCTTTTCCCCTTTTTGGGATCCTCTTCATTGTCGAGATTGATTGATATGGTTTCTTCAATAGTTAGAGATTTAGATTTCTCGTGATGCTCTAAGGTCCGACGTATTTCCTCGGTATCGAATCAAAATTGTCCGAGTCATAAACATCACATATATCCGGATCCACTATATTTCCCTCCTCATATTTACTCCCGAAACATAAAGTAGAGAAATCAGAAAAAGAAATAGAGTTTATACACACATTTTGAACTCCGAGGCATACTAACGTGGGTGCAATGTAATTTCATTAGCCTTGAGGCGTATTGACGCGGTTTGGCCATTGGAATTGAGAACTATTAATATTGAGTACCACCCTATATTGTCATGAGCTATTACTTGCCTTGAGTGCGAAGATTAGTTCGATTATCTTGTTCAACCCTTATTATGAGATTGATTGTGATAATTGAAGTGCCGGCATGCCATGATTTAATTTGATGTATCGATTGCCATGTACTACCGTTGAGTAGAATTGCATGTTGTTAGTGTCCTGGGAGGTACTCCTGGCCTAGTATAGGTTTAAGGTTAGCTTGTTGAGATGTAATCTTTCCCTATTGCAGGACAACCTTTTCGGACTCCAAGCCTTGAATCGATTGCGATGCCGACACTTTTTGGATTACCGAAGGATTTTGAGCCCGTGATCACCCCATACCCAATATGACCGAACCAAGTGTACTATAGGAGGGCTAGTACTTTATGGGTAGACGATGGGGACAATCATTGGATACCGTATACCTTTTTGTCTGGACGTATAAGGATGAAGACACCGTTTTTGGACCGATGAGGGATCGTGTCATACCCGATGAAATCTGAGAGCTGCGGGACATATTGAGGACGCCGCCCTCGATGACGAACCCGCCGAGCTCGAACTCGAGCCGGAGCTTTCGGGCCCGAGAACCCTATCGAGGATGGAGAGATCGTGGAGCCGGGAGACGTCGAGGACCGACCCTTATGCGTAGTGTAGTCACCTATCTTTTGATGTCTTTTGGGGTTTAGGCGGTGGTTACCCCTTTGGCTTGTATCGCCATCGTCGGACCTTTTTGGTATGTTGCGTTACTTATCGGTGTCGTAAAATACTATGTGTTATATTATATGATTTTTCCTTAAGTCATCTTGTTTCAATTTTTCTGGAATGTTGTTTATGCTTCCGCTTGTGCATTTCATTTCTCGATTAAGATATACGTCGTTGGGTCCTCGGAAATAATCAAAGTAAACAACCATGGTGGGATGTTGGCGAGCCCAAAGGGTTTGGGGCATGACATAGATAGTTGAATTGCTGGAATTTTATATAGCCGAATAAGGGTAGGCTGCTCACAGACTATTAAGGATAATGGTATAGTAAGGACTATTGTGTCGTTTTTCTCTGCCTATACAGGCGATCATGGAGCATCCTAAACACAATTTGATTTTGTTGGGGTTTAGGATCATGTTATTATATGACGTTCTCAATGAAGTTCATCGGACCCCACAAGCGCGAGAATAAAGGTTAAAGTAGCTCTATTTAAAAGATTTATCGAGGCATAGGCGATCGGTTGTACCACCGTAATGTATAGTTTATCTAGAAGAGCATGACAACAATATTAGCTATATAATTGATATAGTAAATTTACACATATGCTATTTTTTGTTCTTAATTAGAATTGTAGTTGGGTGTCTTGGTAGACAAGGTACATACTATGAAACATAAGGTGTTTAAAAGCTTATTGGCATGCCTCAAGGTCACAAGTCCATATGTTGCAATTGGGTGTACAAAACTTAAAGGGACTCGGATGAAAGTTATTTTTAAGTAATTATATCCAATTACATTTTGATTAGTGCTTTATTTGAGAAGTTTAAAGACAGACTAGTAGCCAAAATTTTCACTTATAAAGAAGGAGTAGACTTAAAACAATTATTTTTTCTTGATCTCTCCTAAAGATTTTTTCAGGTGATTATGGTATTAATAGCTCTTATGGTAAAGAGCTTCACCATATACATGTTAAAACTTCTTTTTGAATGGATATCTTAATAAGAAAGTCTATTTTATGTAACCTGAAGCTTTTGCGTGAATGATTCGGGTAAGCTTATGTATAGAGAAAAAGAATCCCATATAGATACCATGGAATAAAGTTCTATCATATACATGGGGATTCTAGACTGAAAAGTCTATTAATGGGCTCAAGTAAGCTTTTAGACAATGGTACTTGAAGTTTCATGGTATTGTTGCTTCATTCGGTTATGTCAAGAACAAAGTAAATTAGTGCATATATTGCAAGGTCGAGTGGGAGAAATTTAATTTTCTTGTGTCTTATGTAGACGATATCTTGCATAAGAGCAGTTTTTCTTGAATTACTGCATAAGATGAAGCGGATGTTGTCAAAGCATTTTGACATAATTAACCTTGGTAAGGAGTATTTTATCCAAGGCATTGAGATCCATATGGATCGTTCTTGTCGTATATTGGGTTAATTCTAGAGGACATGTGTTAATCATGATTTAGTATATAGTATTCCAAGTCGGGAATTGCTTTTGTCATTAAGGGCAATAAACTGAATTTATCATAATGTCCTCATACAAATATTAAATAAGCCCAAATAAAGAATGTACCATATGTTAGTGCACTTGAAAGCATCATATATGCTCAAGTTGCACTAAATCAGATGTTGTTTTTGCAACGAGATTTCTTGGTAGATATCGGTTAAATTCGGGACACGATTGCGAGGTACTGCTTTGAGAAAGTTTTGAGATACTTAAAGAGGACAAAAGACTATATGCTTGGTTTACGGACATATACGGAACCTATCGCTAGAGGGCATTCAGATCTAGACTTTGCTAGGCTGTCGGGATGATGTGAAGTTGACAACTACAGAGACATTTGTATGTCTAGAGAAGTGCATTATTATAGAAAAGCATGAACAAAAATATATGTCATCTTCTATCAAGAAAGCGAGTTTGTAGTATGCTTTATGGCGACTACTCGGGTTATTTGGCTCTGGAATCTCATTAAAGAGTCGATCGTATTTAACTTAATGGATAGACCCATACAGTTGTAGTGTCACAATAACTCTACATTATTGTTCATTAACAACAGCGGAGGTCCCAAGAGGTCTAAGCATCCGGTGGTCAAATTTTTGACCATAAAGGTAACAGATGAAAATGATGACACTATAGTAGAGCTTATTACACGGATGATATGGTTGTAGACTCGCTAACTAAAGGTCTTTGCCCTTGCGTATTTGCATGACATGTCACGAGACTTAAAAGTATCATGAGATGCTGTTATGACATGTTAATTGATGGACTAAGTAGCATCATGAGATGCTTTGTTTAGTGGGAGCTGTTTTTTATTTTTATTTTTGCTCTAATAAGGTTTACATCTATGTTATGTTGCATTTAGTAATATTTTTTGTTATGTGATGACTGTTTTGTATTTAGTAAAGTATTTATGAATATATTGTCTTCATATATAATATATATCTAAAGAAAAATCTCAAGGCATCGTGTAAACCTTGAGTGATGGCTGGCACATTTAGTTTTAGCCAAAAACATATGTGTTGTTACACATAAAATATAGTTAACTATAAAGGTAAGACATATGTTGGTTCATTGGAACCATAAGGATATTCTCTACTTGGCACATAAGGTTTCGTGACACGAAAAGTGAGAGAATGGTGATCGACAAGGATGATAACATAAGGTTTCACTATTATTTGAGATGTTATCCATTTGCCACACTATCATATTAAATCCATATCGGTAAAGTCAAGAGCATTTGTGACCATGGATGATTCTATGTCTTTTGATGCGATTCTTCTGTATGATTCGATGTTTAAGACTTTATGGGATATGATTGATTGTTTGAAATTATGTCTAGACCAATATAAAGTGCGCACATATAGTACAATTTCAATTAATCTAGCCCAAGTGGGAGAATGTTAGAGTATATTTTTAATATTCAATGCAGGCTTTATTAATTGTTATTGTAAATATTAAATGGGTCTAATAAAGAAAAGATATATATAGTTTCTTATTTAGTTTGACATGGTCTTTGGATAGTGCGGGCCGAGATAAACCTTATACGTAATGAGGGGATAGGTTTCAATCTCTATAAATAGAGCTCAAGTCCCTCCTCTATACCATAATGGTTGCATAACCTCGTATAAGGAGTTGTCGAAACGATATGTGAGGGCCGTCTCATTGAAGTTAGCGATAAAAGGGTTCATAGAGGAGAAGCTCTTGCATTGGATCGTAGCAAGCTCCGCATCAAGAACGATGGATCCGAAACAAGGTGCGTCAATTTCTCAACTTTATGAATCGTGATTCGCATATTTATACGTGATGATCTTGGGTTGCTACATAAGGATTAAAATCGCAGCTTACATGCATTCTATACATTCGAACTCCACCTATAAAACAAAGGTTTACAAGCACCCCACTCCTTATAACCCTCAACCTATAAAACCATACACGTGCTAGTAGACTAACATCGTTTTTCACAAGTATTTGACATGCGCTACAAATGTAAATCCAAATTAGGAAATGACCGACATAGTTGTTACAACCTAAGTCTACTATGGTTCTTAATCTGTCCCCATTGGAGTGGCCAAGTCTGTCGCAACCTTCCTAGGACGGTGAGTTCATCAAGTAAAGTATTCTCCCAAGAATGTGAACATCGGTTGAATCATTGAAACGATCCAAAAGGCTCATCTATTCAAGGGCGGGCGGCGTCCCACACCCAATACTTTAGGCTCTGGTTTGAGACATTTCAATTTGGGTTTTTATTATCTACTTAGTTGTAAGAGTCTCCACAAACCATTTTTTGGGGTCGGTTATCAACTCGATAAAAATGAGGGAGAATCAGTTTGATCACTATACAACTAGAGTTCTAGGAACGGGGACTTAATTACATCAATTTTGTGATTTTTCATTAAGATTCTAAACTAAACTTATCTTAGTTTAGTTAAAAATCACAAATCAATGTATTGGAAGGCGATGCAAGAAATTAAACACCCAATAAAATGTACAGCCAGCTATTATAAGTACGACAAACGAAAACCCACAACTCATCAGGTATTACAAAAAAATGAAAACCCGATGCAATGTCGGGCAAAGAATATACAAAGTCTTGTTATTAAGCCCCAATACATGAGCCCTCGGGAGCTTGCTGTTTTGGGACTGAAACCTATCCTCATTTGGAAACATGGACCATCAAAACCGAAGTACGAGCAACTCTATCATATTTTCTTATCCAATCGGGTCATCAAGAGCCTCAAGGTTAAGTTGGTCTCCGCACCTCCTATTCAGTATTAAAGCGAATCCTAAACTAAGCTAAAGACTACAACCAAATTTTATTTTGTGTGATCTTTATAACTAAAGCATTTGTTATTCGAAAACCTAACATAAGTTTATTAACCAACTAGTCTAACCCAATCAATCTAAACTATTACAAGCATTAAGATTGAAATGGACATTGACCTTCCACCGTCTTCGAGATCTTCGGCCGCTGCCTCCATGGATTGCCTCGCATGGCCACCATCTGTGGTATCAGTTTCTATTCATTCCACATGTGCACCCATTAAATCAAAGCAATTAGCAACATCATTCATCAAGCAAGGAATGGCCTCAGGATCAAACTTTGAAATTCAAGCATTTGACAATCGCCAAACCCATTTGACAATTGACTATGGTTCGTTGATTAAGATTAACGATAATGGGTCACCACTTGTTTGCACAAAGCGGTGGACAATATCATTAATCCCTAATTATCTTCTAATCAAACCCACTAAAGCTAACTGCCGTGTCATGCATCGATCCTATTCATTCATGTAACAATCACAAGCATTAAGAACTAATCAAACATGCATTTAGGCTAAATAGCCTTGGGCAGTCATCAAACAGTTAGTGAGCCTCAAAGGATCACTTGTTCGATTAAGCTGTAATTCTGACCAACTATGTTCAGATTTGGTTCCCCCTAGCAAACAAGGTCCAATTAAGATTATTTAAGCACCATTAGAAACCTTAGATGTGCAGTTCAAAGTCTTTTTAGACTATTTGGAATGGTGCCGACTCGAATTTCCCAAATTTCACGATTTAGACCCCAGACTCAGAATATGACCCGATTTTGTACTCGATTGTCAAATGTACTGGAAAAATAGTAACCGAAGTAAAAAACACGTCATTATAGGATGTTAGGAAAACATATCCTAACAATTTTCGTGTTTTGACTTTTTGCTAAGAACCCCCTGATATTTCCCAGTACCTCGATTTTTCCCTACAACTCAATTGAAAGCAATTTTATAGGCCACACTAACCTTATTCGAGATTTTGGTCAAATTAACCCCCTAGAATTTGCTATCAAGTCCGCAAATTCTGCAGTATCCTATTTTAAGAACATAATGAACAACCCTTTAGTTTGGAATGTTTGTAAAATGGGACTCGAACTATGTCAAATTTGAAAAACAAAATGGGTCAGTGCAAGGGCCAAAAACACGAGATAGATACAGAATGGGAACGTCTTCATGGGTTGTTCATCGTACTGATCAAACATTGTCCAATTTTCATGAAATTATATGTATGTAAAGCTATAGACCTTAGCTTCAACTTTTATGAAGATCATTTATCTTTATTACGAACATAAAATGTCATAAAAATCGATGAACAACGAAAGTTCAAAACAGTTTCGAAAATCTAGTTTAAACTTTTTTATTTTCTAAGTGCCTATCATGAGCATCCAAGCTTATTTCGACTAAACACAATTAAATTCTATCCCCAAAGGCCATTTTCAACATGCTTTCATCAACGTTTAATCATCTTCAGCATGCATTTTCAACAAAAAAGCATCTTAAACATACATTTAATTTTGGTTTTCTAGCTAAAACTCAACATGAGGACTATTAGCAAAAGATGTCGTAGATTGCAAACTGCTCAATGGAATTGGCTCAAATTACACTATGCGTGCATGACGCACTACTCTTCGAATGGCCGACGGATGCTCGACAAAATCTGAATTAGTGAAACCCAGATCAATGTGAGAATCGACACAATGAACTTGAACCGAGTAATTAGTTGAAATAAAAAAATTCGGTGGGATCCAATGATTCTTCAATTGAATTTTGGCCACTAAGGCTTTATGGATCAGATGAGAAAGCTAGTCGCAGCAATTGAAACAGCAAGGATCGTCTCCGGACTGCCAGAACAGTGGATGGAATGCACCAAACAGGTTACCAACTTGGGCGCCGGTACTCAAAATCGAGAAGGAATCGTCAATTTTTTCTACAGTCGGCGATGCTATGGTGAAATAGCTCTTGCGATCGGTTAGGGGAACCCCGAGGGATGTCAACGAGTGTAGCTGACAGTAGTTCGGTAGCGCAAACACAAAATTGGTCGAGAGGATTCGCAAGATGGAGAGAGAGAGGGAGACTTTTTTAATCTTGGAGGGTACTTTCATATCTCAAAATGGCCAACCCCCTTGGTTTTGGAGGGAAAATTCGATATATATCATCCCTATATTGAACTATAGGCCTTACGTTTATCCTGAGATTGACATGGCAATGGATGGCCAAGATTATTTGCTTACCTATTAAGAAATGCTCCAATTGGTTGATTTTAATGGACATGGATTCAGGGCATTTTGGTCGTTAGTGGGGACATTTTTCTGCACCAAGAGGAAGGGAGTGGGCGCCGGCCAGGGCCTGAGATGGCCGACCAGCATCACTGGATGCCGGAAAAATCGTCGAGATTAGCCCAAAATGGGCGGCCGATCGACGTTGGTTGAACTGGGTTAACTCGGCCGAACTGAGTTGAGCCAAGTTGAACGGTCCGGTTCTAGGCCCCATTTTCATCTATTTTTTTCTAATTTTGTCTGATTATGATTAATTAAAAAATTTCTAAATGAATTGGATCAAATTGAATGCAATTGGGATAACCTAAATTAACTTGGTTTGGTTAAATTCTCAATTAATATATGAATTCCCTCAATTTTTGTCAAAATTGCCATATGAGTTACGTGATCAAATTTTGAACATGCCTAATTGATCAAATTGAACTTTCATTTCTCAAATTGGATCATATATTAGAATGGGTTAAGTTGAATTGGGTCAATTGCACCAAATCTTCATTGAACTGTGAACTATCGCATTGTAATTCAATTCAATTGGCCTAGAATTGTGAGTTTGCTAAAATAGATGTTGGATTCATGCTCTAATCACTCAATTGGATCGAAAAGGCAACTGCGCTTTAATCACGAAGACCCAATCGACCGTTAATCGGAGCTCAAAATCGGTGATTTTTTATTTTGGCAAGGAATCTCAAAATTTGGGTGATACAAGGGCTACGGATGCCATAACATCTAATTGTAAATAAAGTTATATTGAGTTAAATTTTTAGAGAGTTTTTTTTTTACACTCCTGTTTTGGTTTGGACACTCCCTTGTGTGGCTCACTACTTATGTTACAACTCTACAAAAGTGGTTCGCTTTTCTTTGTTTCCTCAACTATTTTTTATTTTTTTCTTTCCTTATGGGTCTCATTCTCCTTCTCCTTCTTTCCAGTTTTTGGCTCTTGCAGCATCATTTTCATTTCTCAGTTTTCTCAATTGCAAGCCATTCTTTCTTTCTATGCCTTCTTACTCCTCAAGTCGAACGACATTGATAAGGTGAATATATATGATGCCAACACCGCCGTCCTCCACACTTTCGCTGGCTTGCCTTCCTACTCCCCAAGTCGCAGGGAATTAAGATAGTGAATCATGGCGCCGACGAAATCCCCCGGGCCAGCGAAAGTGTGGAGGATAGCGGGGTTGGCATCATAGATGACCTTCTTAATGTCGTGCGACCTGAGGAGTAGGAGGGCATAGAAAGAAAGAATGGGTTGCAAGAGAGAAGAAAGCAATGTTCAAGAGCCAAGAACTGCAAAGAAGGAAAGGAGAGTTGGTCCCGTAAGGAAAGAAAAAGAAGAAAGAAAATACAAAGAGCTAGACCAACCCAAAAAAGCGAACCACTTTTGTAGAGTTGTAATAGAAGTGGCGGGCCACATGAGAGATAGAATGGTAAACAAAAGAGTGCCTAAGTGAAAGGAGAAGTGAAAAAACTACGGCCCTATATTTATGTAAGTATGTGTATGTGTGTGTATAGCTCATTAACCCAATAATTAGTTGGTGATTTGCCAAATCAACTATTCCTTTGAAAACGAGGGTCACCTGTTTCGTCCCGCATGGTTAAAAAGAAGAAGAAACCAAACGACAACAAGAAGAAAAAAGGTAAGAAATAAGTTTAAATTAACAGTGGGCACCACATTTGAATCGTCATCTTTAATCTTGCGATCAATGCTTGACAGTTTCAGTTCACCATGACGTATGTGCTTACATGAGGATGTGGACCATTCGAAGAACATCTGTAGAAAGGAGAACATGGTTGAGGGACAGATTCTTTCTGAGTCGGTGGTACGAAGAAAAAGTCCGGAGCCTCCATTCACCTGAGGAAAAAAGAAACGTTCGCACCTTCCATTGCGGATTTCTTCATCTGGCTATACTTTGATTGGTTCCAAAATGGAGAAAACTTCTCACACAGTATAAATGTGGTCAACATGGAGAACGGCTTGCGCCCACAGCTTTGGCTTCGTTCGACGTAAAATCTTTCAATTTTTGCATCCTCTACGGGACGCGTTGTCTACACAGCGGTCCTGATTATACCTAACATCACATTCATTTTAAAAAGCAGGGCATGTAACGTTGGCTTTGTATATGCGGCATGCACTCACGGCAATTTAAATTGCTGACATTCACGGTCGATCATAATCGGCCATCTTTAGTGGCATGTTACCATCAACGATTTGTGGAGAAAGAAATTGGCAAGACGGACTATATTGAAATTGTCAGCAAAAAAGTTAGGACTAAATTGATAAAATTAAAAAGTTTAGAATTGAATTGTCAATGTATACAATATGTATATGACTGGTTGGATAATTTTGGATATAAAAGCCCTTGGAATAATTGCAAGTACAGGTATGGGATGTGTAAAGGAAGGGCACAAATTGGGAAAGATACAAATGGACACTATCAAAGCCGTCAGAATAATTTGAGACAAGTGTAAAAAAGTTCTATACTTATTGCATTTTGTACCAACACGCTCTCGCTAGATCTGGGCCGGGCAAGGGCGTTGCGGCCCTTGTCGGCCCCTGGAGAGGACATCGTGGCACTCGGGGGTCTTGGCGAGGGCGGAGTCGCCCTTGTCGGCCCTCAATCAGAAAAAAAAAAGAGTAAAGAGAAGAAAAAGAAAAAAAAACCAATAAAATTATATATTATAAAACAAAAAAAATTTAAAAAAATTTTAAAACAAAAAATTGTCCACATCAGTGCATCAATGTCACATAAGACAACCCGCATCCATATAATCGATTTACGGCCAAAATTGGTGTATGATTTCAATTGACATAAATGCAAAATATTTTAAGACTAAATTAACACAATCAAAAGGTTTAGAATTGAATTGACACCAAAATAATAAGTTTGGGGCTTGTTTGACAATTTTTCCTTCATGATAATTTTGTTAGATATGCTCATCAGAAAAGGGAATGCAATCTTCTTTTAAATGAGCAATTAATTGATTATCCATAAGGAAGTAGGAAGGCTGATAATGTTGCAAGACCATTAAACCACAGGGTGCTCCATCATCAAAGAGCCATGTTAAAAAATGGTCTCGGGACACTAATTAACCATACTTAGCAAGAAAATAGTGTTGATTTCCAATACACAAGCCCGCTCCGGGACAGCAGATCCGGATGTCTCCAGTCATTATCCGATGCGCGGCGGACCAAGGGACTGTCACATCCGATGTTGATTAGTTCGGTTTTCAAAGAGCTCCGGACATCCGAATACAATTAACCAGAAAATTTCCCTAAATTAATTCGATGGTCATTATAATCACAATCTAATTAAACTCACTCTCCAACTTGCGTTTCGTCTGATATGATAAGGTCAACATCCAGCCCGGAACATTTCCAAAAGGCAGACGATTCATCGAATTTGTGTGCATGTGGAATAGAGACCAGATATGGATCGCATGTTCTGCCGCTCGCCAGTCTTTTCATGAATAGCAAATTAACCAAGAAATGGAGGCGTAATTTATTGGGAATTACGACAAGGTTTTTCCCTGAATTTCTCAATTAAATTGTTGAACACTGTCGAGATGCCTAAACACTGGCACTACGGGGAGACGATGCCTTTGCTTGAGAAATTCGTTTGTGGATAAACATGATCTATTATCTTCAAAACAATTTTCCTTTTTGTTTTTCCTTAGTCAGAAAAGTGAGTTTTTTTTTTTATATATTTTTTTAGATTGATAGAGAGAAACTTCAACACAAAAAATAAGGTGTTGGCTGAGTTGGTGAGATCTACAGACCTTAAATAGTTAAGCGTGATGGTTTCAGGTTCGAATCTCTCCACGCGTCTTGGAGGCCTTAACCGGTAGCATTGACGTTCATACCCCCATTACTCTGGGGAATAGACTACATTACACGTGGGAAATTTTGGTTAAAACAAAAAAACTTCAGCACAAAAAAAAAATCCCCAAATTTGCATCTATTTGAGAATACTTTGCACGAGATCGTGATTCTTTAGAGCTGTCTCTATCTTAGAAGAAAAAGCAGTCTTAAAGGTGTCATTCTTTTAATTCAAAGTCTGTCAGGTAAGTAATAGATTATGAATCCATCTATCGAATTATTTAATTATATGATTGCCACCTTCTGCCAGCGCCGCCATGACAGTTCTTTCTTTGTCGGAGCTGTCGTCTTTGGTGGCTCCTCCTTGGGCAATGGGAACAGCCCCGAAGAAGTCATCAGCACTTGGCCGTGGACTTGAAAACTCTCCCCTCGCGCTCGGCGGATTAAGTGCCAAAAAGTCAAAAAAGTCATAAATTTATTATAATTATATCAATCTAATTTTAATTTTTTTTACTATTTTAGTCATAAATATTTTGCATTCAATGCCAACTCAGCCAAGGCCAATTTTTGCTAGAAATTGCTAGCGTGGCAATGGTTAATGAGATTTTAATATTATTTTTTCTTCCCTTCTCCTCCGGTCGATCGTCGGACCTCGACGACCGGCTAGAGGTGAGGGGTAGCGAGGTTGACCTAGCTAGTGGCTAGGTGATCTCGCAAGGGGCTGGGCAAGGCTCATCTCCGGTGAACGCTAGACCCGGCGATTGACCGGAGGAAGAGGAGAAGGAAAAAAAGAGAAAGAAAAGAATAAAGCAAATTAAACAATAAAAAAATAAATCGTCACATCACGCTGGTCTTGCCACGTCGGCGATCGCCTCTCAAAATCGGCTAAAAGGGCTGAATTGACACAAATTCAAAACGTTTAAAAATGAATTGACATAAATGTAATAGGTTTATAACTTTTTTAGGAATTATCCTCGCGGTCGGCCTATCACTTCACGGTGGTCGCAAATAGACCTCGCGTTAGAGATTATCGACACTCCCCCACTCCATCGCAAGAATGAAGTCATGTCAATCTCGATCTGGACGCAAAACTCAAGCTCATGGCCATGGCAAGCTTTGCATGGAGCTCGACATGGCTACAAGCTCGCGACACTGTGCGGAGCTTAGAACAGAGCTCGCGTGGCTGATTTCCGCACAGAGCTCAAGCTCTCGACAAGGGGTCGTCATGGTCGACACTACGGCGGTGGTGGCCATCCTAGTGCTGGTCGACACAGCGACTGTGCATCGCGCGTCAGTTAGTGTGGGGTGGCAGAGCACAAAACGGCAAATTAAATCATGGATCACGCGACCAACCATCACGATGGTATCCCAAAAAATTTCAGAACACACACATTCATCCACCTTTGTACGGTATGTAGGTACGTGTATCCGTCTATCCCCGTATGTTTTTTTTCCCTCAACAATTCATCGATCTCCATATGGGTAGTTCGAGGGTTTTCCTTAATTTTGTCTAAAGCTACTTCGTCGAAGTTTATTTCCCGAAAGGAAGGAAGATTCCATCTCAATAACAATAGAAAAGATAGATGGCGTGCTCTTTATCGGTGTTTGAATGAGTATCGTGAAAGCGAAAGGATTTTTGTTGCCCTCCCCAGTGATTACAGGAAACCGGAGGCTAGCCGGTAATCTTATTATATGACGTATGACATATTCTATATCTGTACATAAAGCTATACCCTTCGTGGTAAATGATGATGACTTAACTCCCCGAAAAGACCTCTAACTTGGATTTAATTCCAATTCTATCCTCTCCCTCTCTTTTTTTTTTGTCTAAAAAGAAACCACAAACTTCCACTATATTCTCAAATCTGCCTCCGCTTTCAAAAATCGTCACTAATTTCTTCAAAATTATCAACATTAGGGCAAGACTTACGCCTTCATTGATATTTTCACCTTTGTGTGGAACAATAATAGCTTTTTCATGTTGATAAATATGAAAAAAAAAAATCCAGTGGCTATTGTTCAACGCAGAGTAGATTAGGGATTAAAATGAAACTTGGCGATTTTTTTTTACAAATAAAAAGTTTGAGGCAGATTGGGATTAAACCTAAAATTAAGATTTTTTTAGAAAAATAGACCACGTAGGACTGATTGGGCCTAATAAAATTATTCTTCGGCACAATCTCTCCTCCCCCTTTGTGAGATATAGATATATAAAAAAAAAGTACGAGGAAAATATTCATTTTGGATACTTGATAAGTGCACACTTCGAATTATTTGTTGACCGGTAGATTTGTCTGTTAGCTGGTTTCTCCTCAGAATCTAGTCACAGGACCAGGAACAGTTTAAATATAATGAGAAAGCAATGTACTCTGATTTTCTCACTGCTGGTGGCATTTGTTGAGCCACTTAAATAACAATATTAGCACAGGCATAGGAGAAATTTACATATATGGTAATAAATTATGGCTAGTAGGATCTAATCTATGACATACTCTTGTTTACTAAAACTAATCTATGTCATACTAATGGACTATGAGAAGTGTCTTTCTAGATAGTGCCTTTCGAGTTTTTCTTTAAGTGTTTTCACACAGCAATTATTTTGAAAGGTCGACTAGGGATACCTATTTCAGCTATATTCCGTTTTGTTTTGTTTTTGCAAAAGGCAAATGTAGACATGGCAACAGTTGGAAATAAAGAAAAGAAAGGAATTGACGAATTTATATATTACTTGATATTCTAGAAGGAATCTATTTATAGGCTTTACAAAACTATTAAATACACTAACTAAATAGTACACAATCAATTACAATCAATCAAAATGATATCAATCATGATATCCCAATCAATCATATTATTGGGAATCAATCATAGTAACAACAATATCTAACATTCCCCTCAAACTCAAGGTGACGTATAAGAAGTCAACCGGCGTTTGGAGAAAAGATCTTGGAAGTGCTTAGATGGATGTGCTTTTTGGAAGATATCGGCAGCTTGATCAGCGAGATGAAGTAGAAACAAGTCGTACAATTCCATGGAGCACGTGATGTTATATGAAATGATAGTCAATCTCAATGTGTTTAGTTCACTCATGAAAAACATCATTATGGGCTATTTGAATAGCACTTGGTTTGTCGCAATAAATGACTATTTCATCATTATGACGGACTCCCATGTCTTCGATAACCATAGTAATCAAAGTAATTCGATGATGTATCGGCAAGGGCACGATATTCCGCTTTGTTGCTCGATCTAGAGACAACGGTCCGCTTCTTGCTATGCCATGATATGAGTGAGGTACAAAGAAAAAAACATTATCCTATAGTGGAGCGACGATCAAGAGAATCACCAACCTAATCGGCATTTGAATGAGCGAGACAACTCTAGAGTAGAGTCGGTAGAAAAATGAAGTCCATGAAATAAGGTACCCTTGACATATCAAAGAATACGATGAACAATAGCAAAGTAAGTCGTACGCGGTGTAGCCATAAATTGGCTAACAATGTGAACTCGTATAATCAATATTAGGTCGAGGAACAATAAGATATACAAGGTTGCCCACTAACTGTCGATAAAGTGTTAGATACGAAAGAATAGTTCCATCATTGTCATTAAATTTGGGATTTGCCTCAATCGGAGTTATAGCAACCTTGGAATCAATGAGTCACGCACGAGAAAGAAGATCAATGGCATATTTTGATTGAGAAAGATAATAATCCAAGGAGTCGAGGCAACCTCTAAACCAAGAAAGTAACCGAGATGGCCGATATCTTTCATTTCAAATTGCTGACTAAGGTATTGTTGAAGCTTTTTGATGCCGTCATGATCATCACCAAGTAATAACCATATCATCCACATATAATAGTAGTAAAATATTCCCACGAGACGTTCTCCGAACAAATAGAGCATTGTCATGGGGACTGACTTGAAAACCAAGATGCTCCATGGTGGAACTAAACTTGGAATACTATGCACGAGGAGCCCGTTTCGGTCCACATAAAGCTCTTTGTAACCGACATACTTTATCATAAGCGATAGTGTACCCAAGAAGAGGCTCCATATAAACTTCCATAGTAAGATCGCCATTAAGAAAGGCGGTTTTACGTCCATCACTTATTAGCTACAATAGCAAGAAGATTTCGAACGAAGTGAGACAAGCAACTAGAGCAAATTTCTCATCATAGTCAATCCCATACTCTTGAGCTAAACTTTTTTAGCCGATCGGTCTCTATAGCGTTCCAATGTACCATTTGCCTTAGTTTTGATCTTATACACCCATTTACAACCTATAGTAGATTTTTCAGGAGGCAAATCAACCAAATCCCATGTATGAGATTTGTCTAATGTGCGTAGCTCATCCACCATTGCTTGCTGCCAAAGAGGATTAGTTCGAGCTTCTCTATATGTATGAGGCTCATGAAAATAAGTAATAGTGGAATAACAATGCAAGCTACGAGCCGAACAAAAGGTTGACTTACACGAGTGGAACAACGAGCAAGAGAGGAGAAAATGACTAAGGCTGGAGAATCCACAAATGGTGCGAGACAATTCGGGAGCTGCCGAAGTGGGATCACCGAGGTGTTTGCATCAAGATTAGAGGAAGATAACTTGAAGAGGAAGATTCAATTGATGTATCTTAAGGAAAAAGATATGTGATCGATAAAAGAGCAATTAGTTTATTTCCGAGATAAGAAATGAGTACTTATAGGCTTAGAGTTAAGCCTAGTGCAATTATATATATAACCCCAAATTGATTATCTTCTAAAGTAATAAACTCAACACTCCCCTCAAGTTGGTGCATACATATAAAAAAACCTAACTTATGACAAATATATGAAGCTCATCCACGTCAAAGTGGCTTTATGAAAATGTCTCCTAGTTGCTCTTCGAATGTGTATGCACCAACCATATATCTCCATAGTTCACTTTTTCTAGAACAAAATAACAATCCACATCTATATGCTTCGTTCGCTCATGAAACACCTTGGATTGCTAGCAATATGAATAGCAAGCTGATTATCACAAGAGAGAGTATATAATTTGGTCATAGCTAGTCCAATCTCACCTAATAACAAACGAACCCATTGAAGTTCACCCGAACATTAGCTATTGCATGATACTCGGTCTCTGCTTTAGATTGAGAAATAACAAACTGCTTCTTACTTTTCCACGACACAAGATTACCACCAAAGAAGACACGGTATCCTGAAGTAGACCAGCGATCCATAGGGCAGCTAGCCCAATCCGCATCAAAATATCATGTCACCTCCAAAGAATCGGGGTTGGAATAACCCACTATACGAAGACCACGATTATGGAACATAAGTCCTCGCCTTCAAGCTCCCTTCAAATACCGAACAATTTGTAGAGCGGCTTGCTAATGAGTAGTGCGAGAAGAGCTCGCAAATTGACTCGCCAAACTAACAACAAATGAAATATCCGGACAAATAATGGTAAGATAATTTAACTTGCCTACTAACCGATGATACTTCCCTGGATCATGAACAAATTCTCTATGTTCATTGTCCATCCTCACTCTAGGGCCCATAGGTACGTCACCAAGCTTAGCAATATGTAAACTAACCTCCTTAAGAATGTCAAGAGTATATTGTCATTGGGAGAGAGCAATATTGCCATTAGCATAAATAACTTCAATGCCAAGGGAATATCGAAGATGACCTAAGTCTTTAGTGTTAAACTCCTTATGGGAAACCGCATGAGTCGTTATATACCTTTAACACCACTTCCTATGACAATGGTATCATCAACATTGACAACAAGAATAATACACCCTTTTGAAGAAGACATACTAAATATTGAATGATTCGCATTGCACCGATGCATGCCAAAAGTGATAACCGCATCATTGAAACGACTAAACCAAGTACGAGGAAATTACTTAAGTCTATAAAGAGCTTTTCGCAACCTCGCACACCTTCTCACCCTAATCAACAAACCTAGGTGGTTGCTCGATACATACTTCCTCATGAAGATCACCATGAAGAATGCATTTTTTACATCAAGATGGTAAAGAGTCCACCTGAGACCGAGTAGCCAAGGAAATAACAATACGAACAAAAGGAATTTTGGCTATCGAAGAAAAAGTCTCATCATAATCAATACCATAAGTTTGATTATAGCCATTTACCACAAGACGCGTTTTTAAGCACTCAACTGAACCATCCGGATGATGTTTGACACAAAGACCCAGCGACAACCTACCAATTATTTATTAGCCGGCAACAAAACCAAGTCCTATGTCTTATTATGATGTAATGCAGTCATCTCCTCCTCCATAGCACGAGTCCAACCTAGATGGGCTAAAGTCTCATGCACACTACTCGGCATAGACATAGATGCAAGAGATGATATAAATACATACATGTGAGGGCTTAAGTTATGATAAGATATAAAATGAGAAAAAGGATACCAAGACCTTAGACAGGTGAGCAATAGGAGAACCGACGGGAGATCGTGAAAGAGGATTAGAAGCCCGGACAGGAGGTAGTGGTGGTGGAACACTTGCTGGTGGAGATGCATAGCCATAAATATGGCGAGGACCAAGTGTATAGACCTAAAGAGGAGTTGGTGCTGGTGATCCTAGATCTAGTGGAGCATCATTAGAAGTAAAAAAAAAGTGGCTCTAATTGGAGACGTATATGCGGAAGGTGGCGGAAGATCCATGGTTAATGGCACATAAGGATCATCATCGCCAAAAAATGCTTGATCCTCAAAGAACGATCAAGATGACGACTAGGACTATAACACCATACCCTTTTTAGTACAAGAGTAACCCACAAATATACATTTTTCAGCACGTGGTGATAATTTGTCTAATCCAGGAAGCAAAGAATGAATAAAATAGACACATCCAAAAGTACGAGGGCGAACGGACCCCAAAGGATGATCAAGATGAAGAAGAGCACAAGGAATAACTCGATGAAATATGATTAATAAGATGACATGCTGCAAGAAGAGCATAGCTTTAGAAGAACTAAGGCATATGAGTGTGAATAAGTAGACAACGCGCAACATGTAACAAATAATAGTTCTTACGTTCAACAACTCCATTTTGTTGTGGAGTTTGAGCACAAGAACTCGATGCAAAATACCATGAGATTCAAGAAATGGAATGAAGATAGAAGAAGTGAAGTATTCACGAACATTGTCCGTGCACAAACACTTAACGTAATAATCATACTAAGTACGAACTTCATTATAAAAGAATCAAAGAACAGACAACGATGTTTTCTTAGATATAACTAAGTTGTATGAGCACAATCATCAATAAAGGTAACAAAATAACGAAGACCAAATGAAGTCTTGACTAGGACCCTCACACATTAAAGTGAATTAACTCGAATGCTTGGGAAGCAAGACTCGAAACACGAGGGGAAAAAGACACACGATGGTGTTTACTGAACATACAAATTTCACAATTAACCTAAACTAGACACAAAAGGAAAACATCGGATTACGTCTACCGATGGGTGACCAAGGTGACAATATAATCGATTAGGATTATCCACGCCTTTATTCCGAACTATTGTAGTAGCAGATAATAATCTCAAGGTCTATGATGTACAATCCACCAGCCTTACATCCACCACCTATTCGGCGTCCAATCTTTAGATCCTCAAGAATACACGAAGACAACGAAAAGATAATATCGCAATCAAGATCATGAGTAACGGAACTAACGGATGATAGATGGTAAGGGAAGCATGGAATATGGTAAAGAGAAGGTAAGGAGACAGAGGAACTAGATGATACACAACCTGTACTAGTTACTTTGGACTAAAAATCATCTCTAAAGTGACCGACGTAGAAGGAACAGGACGAGGTGGATGTGAGAAGATGAAAATCACTAGTCATATGATGAGTTGCCCCTCGAATCAATAACCAAGGATTAGGAATAGCTATCTTGGATAGTAGACACGTAGGATCATTGTCTTTGTGTTAAAGTGGCGGTGAGACTAGAGACAACACTACTCGCACTTTGTCATGCTTTGACCAACTCATCATATTCTCGCATGAGTCAAGTTTACTATAGCATGTCCAAAATGGGATTAAGGTGAAGGAGTCCAGGGCTCGAGATCAATAGAAGCATGTAGATCCCGCAACTCAAGATGCGAGTCATAACAATACTCAATAGTATGCCCGAAAAGCTGGCGATGAGTATGAAAACGGTTGCCTCGACCACCACCTTGAACTCCTCTAGAAGCATTATTACCACTACCACAATCAATACCTCGGCCCTAAAAACCATGACCATAACCACCATAAGAGCAGTCGAATTTCAATGTTTACAACTACTAATATGAGCATGAGTTAATAGACCTCCCCAAGCAACAATAGCACTATTGTCCGACATTGTTGAAGTCTTAGGATTGGGAGTATAACGAGCAGCTCGAGAATATACTTCTTCAATAAAAGAGAGAGTGCTTTGAGCGGTAATCTGATGACGAATAGCACCGTGATTTGCACCAAGACCATAGAAAAATAGCATGGTTATCATGTCCGTTTCGTTGCTACATATGAGTAAGCGTGATAGCCAATGGAAAATAATACTTGAGTTGTTGATACAATGACGCAAAATGAGCATAATACCCTGCCAACCCACATCGCCAATTTTGGCTTCAAATAAAGCCTTCCACATAGCACAAACTCGACTCATATTATTCTGTCCAAAATATAGTAAAGCGCACTTTATCCATACCTCACGGGTTGTTGCATAATCCATGAAAAAATGGAGAACAGATTCAACTATACTTCCCATAACATTATACATAAAGTAGCATCAACGAACTTCCATTCTTCTAGACCGGCTGAATCTCCAGCCGGTTCTTCTTCAAGCCATTTAGACTTACAATTAATATAAATAAAGGTCGAAAGCTCGATTCCATGTTATAGATAAAAGAGCAATTATTTTACTTCGAGATAAGAAAGGAGTACTTATAGACTTAGAGTTAAGCCTAGTAGAAATGCATATATAACCCTAACTTGCTAATATTCTATAATAATAAACCCAACAAGATCTACTGAAAGATTAGTAAAAAAGGAACCAAGTAGGAGAGGAATTACGGGGATAATGCAAAGAGAACATATTGTGTTCCCAAAAGGTAATATGACGAGATATGCGAAGTCGATCAAAGATAGGATCCCAACAGCGATGCGATATCCTTTATGCCCATTCCATATCCAAGAAAACAGTATAAACGAGCATGAGGTTCTAACTTTGTGCGTTCATTTGAAAGAAGATGGATAAAACTAACACTTGCTAAAGACTTGAAGAAGATTATAATTAGGAATATTGCTACATAACCACTCATAAGGAGAAATATTACCGATAGGAGGTGATAGAGTGCGATTTGTGGTGTATATAGCAGTATGAAAAGCTTCTCTCCAAAATTATCCGGACAAGAGGTTGAGATTAGAAGAATGTGAACAACATCTAAGATGTGTCAATGTTTACGCTCAACTCGACCACTTTGTTGAGAAGTTCCTAGACAAGAACGATAAATGATAGTACCATTTTGGGAAATAATTTTAAGAAACTATGTGTCTCTACACTCCATGGCATTATCGATAAAGGAGATCTTGATGCTTTTGGAAACTTATGGTTCAACCATAGCAACAAAATCTCAATCAATTCGAGTCGATTCGAATGATACGTCATAATATAGATCCACGTACACCGTGAATGATCATCCACAAAAATCACAAAGTAGCGGGATCCTCCTAAGGTGGGAATAGGAGGTTAGCCCCAAATATCGAGTGGATCAAATCAAAAGGGGCATGAGAAACCGATTCACTAGGATCAAAAGCCAAGGTGTGATGTTTTCCTAGCTTACATGGCAAGCAATCGAAATGTTTGTTATTAATGGAACCTAAATGACCTCTAGAAATCAAATGGCCTATTCTAGAGGAAGAAGCACAACCCAAATGAGAATGCCAAGTTTCGGATGATACTGTGGCAAAGATAACTACTTAGAGCATTTGGAAGCTTTAAAGATATTAGCCCGAATGGACGTCCCACTTTACGCCCGTCCTAATTATCTGTCCCAGTCCATGGATCTTGCACCGACATCCATCGGAAGAGAAGTGAATATCAAAGAGAAGTTCACATAGTTGACCCATATATATAAAATTCAAACGAGCTTAGGAACAACAAAAGTATTAGGTAATGATAATATGAACATTGATATGTTTCCTATATGGCTAACTAGCATATGAGAATTGTCGATGTATGAATAGTGGGTGTTTGTGAAAAAAATGATTTTGATTTAACTAAATTGATGTTCAAAGTCCTGTGATTACAACGAGCAAATTAACGCACTATGAATTAGAAGCTCCTAGAGTCACGAGATAGATTAGAGGTGCTAGAGACGGAGGAACTAGAAGTATTAGATTATCGAAGAATGCTTTGTGAATATCCTCTAAAGATAAAGTAACGACAAGTTGTTAGGAGAACCCTCGGTAGTAGCGGCCGGCGATAGCGTGCGGGTGGGACTCTATATTGAGATCGATTGTTTGTCCCCGTAGGTTACCTAGGTTGACGTTGATAGCAAGTGGATGCAAGGTGGCGGTTTAATGGCAACACGTATAATAAGGCGTGTTTGATGAGGAAGATGCGGGGAGTGACAAGAATAGGGTGATGCACCTTTAAAGTAGCAAATCGAGTCTCTTCGAGTCAATAATTAAAACAACTCCCTTAAGACGAGAGAACGGATCTTGATGTAGAAGTGAAGCTCGAACAGGTTCATACTCATCATAAAGTACCATTAGAAATTGCATAACACGCACGATTATGATATTTAGGGAATTTGAGAGCATTGGCATCAAGATCCCATTGCGGCTCAAATAGAGCCAATTGATCCAAAATAGCATGTATAGAGGATAAAAAATCGTTCTTTGGATGACTTGTCCCTTGTTGCATAAGATGCAAATTTCGTAACAATTGACACGATGAGCAATATTCAAGGTGGAAAAATGACTAGCAAGCAAATCCCAGGCTTCCTTTGCTTTGTATCGAGGCGACCAAATTGAAGCATGACAAGGAATTGAAGTATTTTGAAATCATTTTAAAACCCGATGATTCTTGCTATCACATTCCTCTAAACGCTCATTAAATTTATCTTTAGTTTCCCCGTAGCTATCATAGAGAGGTGAATTTCACCGATGACATAATGCCAAAGTTTGCATCCTCTCAAAAAAGTTAACATTTCTTGAGACCATAAAATATAATTGGTTCCATTCAACATAGTTTACATGGGTACTTGGCACATCCATTTTATCCATTGAAAAAATAATTTATAGGATAAATGCCAAGAAATCTAATAGGACACTGTACAATTGGAGAAAAATGACCCAAAAAATGGTACCAAGCTCAGTAAAATACCT
This sequence comes from Rhodamnia rubescens, assembly GCA_021437795.1. NCBI lineage: Eukaryota > Viridiplantae > Streptophyta > Magnoliopsida > Myrtales > Myrtaceae > Rhodamnia > Rhodamnia rubescens. The sequence goes on along the minus strand of JAILYA010000065.1, from coordinate 55,706 downwards.
CGAGAATCGAAGGGTCAACTTTTAGTCAACGTCAAAGTCAACAAAAAGGTCAAAGTCAACGGTCAACAATGACATGGATGATAACGTGGCAATACAAGGTTACTAATGTGGCCACACGTGGATGATGACGCGCTGCTAACGTGGAGACACGTAGCAAATGGATAAGGCGACTTGAGCGAGATGATGTTAGGGTGACATAATGATGGTGTCGATAGAACAACTGCGAAAGATTCAAATCATGTACAGCTCATGTGGACACATAGATCTTACACAGGGATCTCTAGCCAAAGGCATGAAGTACGTGAAGCCTTTGTCGATGGCTGGAGTTGGTGGTTGGACTTGTCAAGCAACGAAGAATATGTTGGTGGTCTTATAATGTGAAAACAAGCAACGAAATATTTCGGAAGTGTACTTACGTTCGAGGAAAGAATGATGTTGGAAAGCCCCGCTCTGCTCAGCGTCGAAAAACGGCTTCTTGGTGGCATGAATCGGTCCTTTGCTATAATCGCTTCCCCGCAAATTCTCTCAAATGATCAACATGAAGTTCAATATAGAAAATCGACCATTGGTTGCCGGAGGAAGCTTCGGATCAAAGATGACCGAAGCTTTGGACGGATGAAGAAGATGACCCGGAGGATCTCACAAGAACTCGGTGATGCTCTAGGTGAGCAATTTTGCTACGTGTTTCGGATTTCACAAGAACTCAGTGGTGCTCCGGGTGAGTAATCCTGCTACATGTTTAAGATGATAGAAGTTTATGACAAACAAGGGCTTCCAACGAAGCGGGGAGTGCGGAGACGACCACAGGAGTTCACCGAAAAATTGGGTTTATTTTGGGACGATGCAAGTGACTTGGATCGTCGAAACTCACACATCTCGGATAATGCAACTAGATTCACTGAAGGTCAATAGGAAGCTGGTGAGATTATTGGGTTTGGTAGGAGACAAGAATGGCGTGGCCTCTGAGACATGGTCTAAATGGCTAGTGTTGCAAAGCTAGAAACTTGTCTTTGATACCAAGTTAGAAATAAAGAAGAAGAAAGGAACTGAGGAATTTGTGTATTGCTTGATATTCTAAATAGTATACGAAAGCGCCTATTTATAGGCTTGTTGATACCAAAAAAATAACAAGTACAAATACCGAATGGACAACAAAGATCACAATGCCTTAAGGCTCGATAAGTCAAAAGCAATGTACCGAACGAATGGTAAAGCCATTATGTCTCGAGGTTCGGTAAGTGACGAGTAATGTATCGAAGGGGTTGCGAGCCATTAGACCCCGGGATTCGGTAAGTGGAATGCAATGCTATTAAACCTTGAGATTCAGTGAGTTAAGAGCAATGCAGAAATTTTTGCTAGAATCATAAGAGGTCAACAAGAGAGAAATACAAGTATATCATTGAGCATGAGTTTGTCGAATTAATCATGTCAACAAGGGAGTTACCAGCCAAAAAGAAAAATTAATGGACACAACCAGATCATGAAAAATTATTTGAGACGATTCAAATTTGAATCCATTATGGAAGTTACAAATCAAGAGGAATCATTTAAATATCAGGGCAAGCATTGAAGATCGTAGGCAAAAGGGAAGTTATTAAGATGCCAAGATTCAAGATTTGAAAAACATGAGAATAAGCTGATTGAGCGATTTACAAGATGCAAGAGATTACAAATATACAGTGAAGATGAAGGGGAAGAGGCATATCGACACATAACAAGAAACACACTTGTCTTTATTGTAGTTCAAGTTTTCTCTGCACTTTATATTTCCCGCACTCTTTCGTTCCTAGTAGTCGAGTTTGTTTCCCTTTCAACCACTTGCTTTCTTAGAGCATCGTAAACGTAGAAGTTTGACCCTTTGTTGATCTCACAATCCATATTTGATCCATTTACATTCAATCCATCTCTTGCTACATACTTTTCACCGAACCCTTCTCGATAACTAAGCCATGGAATCCCTTTAATAAAAATCGAAGAACGAATTTCGATGAAAGATTTTCCTTGTCACAAAACAAGCGAACATCTTTTTGGCATACCTAGTGGGATCTTTTGTGCTGAAATTTGGAAGAAAATTGTGAGAACTAGGAACCAACCCGAAGAAGTACAAGCTAATAACGTCAATAACCCCGACGAAGGTGCACGATCGAGCATTCTGCAAGCAACCTGGTTGAAGAAGTACCCCTTCAAAATGCCGATATCCCATGACAATTAAGCGAAGAACAGACTCGTGCTTTGGCATCCAATGCTACATTGGTAGCCATGATAAAAGGATGTTTAAAGAGAAGCAAGATGAATTCACCAATCACATGGTGAGAGATGTGACCGATGTGATAAGGCCTATGGTAATCAATGCTATAAATGAGGTAATGTCGCGTCCCGGTTCGTCCTTACAAGTTCTACCTTTCCATGTAAGTTCTCTTGGTACTACACTATTCCCTATAGCATCGGGACCATTCAACATTGGATATAATGGTAATGGGGGACAGACTTTACCACCCCCGTCTGTGAGAATTATACCCAGGCCGAGAATCCAACTCCAATGAATTTGATAAATGGAGTGAGCGGTTATAATTGTCCTCAAACTAGCTCTACTCGGCACCGAATGTGCCCAATGTAGATCCCATAAGGCCTCCTGGCGTTCAGCCATATCCACAAGTCATGGGGAACCCACAACATAGGCCAATGTCGTCAATGAATTTTAATTTGGAAAATCGGGGAATGGATAGACCCCACAAGTTGACCATAGGGGCGGGATCCTTGGATTGGCCAATAAAATTTGAGACCATGGAACCTGGATCGAGTGGCGAAACTAGTGGTCCAACAATTGGGAGCAAACAGAGGTGCTCTAAGACTGTTTATAGAAAGCCACATCCCGAATGGGTTGACAACATTCCTTATCCAAGGGGATTCAAGACACCAAACTTCGGAGCATTCATGGGAGAAGAGATTAGTCAACAAGTGAAACATATATGTCATTTTTTTGGCAAAATGTGGAGATGCCAGGACTAATGAATATCCGAGGCTAAGGTTATTCTCGTTGTCCTTGTCAAGAATAGCATTCATGTGGTAAACAAATCTTTCGCAAAATCAATTCGGACGTGGCTTGAGATGAAGAGACAATTTCATTCTCAATTTTACCGATCGATGCCGAAGTGACAGTGGCCGACTTGGTAAGGATGTATTAGTATAGCAATGAGACAACTAATCGAGTTTATTGCTCGTTTTAAGAAGTCTAGAAACAGGTGTTTGACCTCTCTCACCGAAAGAGAGTTTACTCGACTTAGACTTTAACGGGCTAAAGTTCAATTTGCGGGAAAGGTTTGAGGGATAGGCGTTTGATGATCTCTTCCAACTAATTGCACAAGTTTCAAAGTATGAGTATTTGCTGAGGGAGAGAGATAAGGAACCAATAAATGATAATCGTTAGACGGTAGCTCTTGTAGAAAGTGCTGAATTTAATAATTCGATCAAGGAGAGGAAGAAAATGAAATAACAATCGCAACTATGGTTTTGGAGAAGCCTTATGTGTGTCCCGCACTCAAGCCAAAGATAAAAATTAAGGCTAAGGAAACGAACAATTATTTGTTTGATATTTACAAATTGAATGAAATATTAGACTTGTTGCCGAAAGATGGGTTGATTAAGTTTCTTTGAAGGACAAAAAATCTCGTCCAAGGAAGAACTAGCTGAAAAAAAGTATTACAAATGGCATCATTCTACGAGCTATAATACGGTGAATTGCATTGTTCTCGGGAAGACAATTGAAGAGGTAATTCGGCGGGGCAAGATCAAATTTGCCGAAGAAAAACGCAATGCTCCTATGGAAGTAGACATAGATACTTTCCCTAAGATGACCGGCATGGTCAATGTTCATGATTCATCAAGGTATGGTAACAAGAGGGCTTTGCACTCGTCGTCATAAAAAATTAGATAATTAGGATCGGTATGTTCCAAGTTACCAATTCATGAGAGGAACAAGAGGAAGATACCAATCAAGTTCATTCGTCCGAAGGGAAGGCGGGCCTTAGCTAAGGTCTAAAATTTTATTGTCAAGATACTCTTCCCTACACTCAAGAGAAGAGGTACAACAGAGGCAGCAAATACAGAGGCCAATAGTCAATGAAACCGATAATCAAGTTCGCAGAGACAATGAAACCCCACGAAAGCCTAAGAAAAAGAAAAGTATAATGCAACGATACAAGGAAGGAGATCCTAGAGTGGCTCGCTTGGGGAGCCTAGTGGTAAGTTTGATTATGTGGTATATTATGGAGACTGCTCGGACTTCCCACCCCCGTCATTGTCGATTGAACCAACTAGTTGGAGAAATGAGTTTGATGATCCACCACTGACCCAGTTCCACAGAAATACCGAAGAAGAAGACGATCAAAGTTTCACATGATCTTACTAAGGAGAAGTGGTCGGTAGCCAAATCACCTGGTCAAGCATCTTATCGAACCTGTTAAAAGGCGATTTTAAAGGATGAGGAGTAGATAGAGAAATCTTGAGATTACTCGAATAGAAGGAATGACATCATAGGCTTCAGCATTAGAACCTTATAGAAAGAAAGGTAATTGGGTTTAGAGGTGTAGTCCTTTGGAGGTAAAAGATGCCAAGGTAGAGACAATCGTTTCTTCAGATTGCCAAAGAAGTTACTCTCATACCGAATTAGCAAAAAAGATGATGATTCGAGATGTGCCGTAGACAATAAACTTTGGCCAATTTACTATAGCGTTTAACCCAAAGCATAGAAGTGAGATAGAGCAAGAGTAATACCAAGTCACCACAAGAAAATAGCAAAAGTTGCCGAGCGGGGGCAATCCAAGATGCCCAAAGAACACGGTTCTACAATGAGAATCAACATGGTCAATGCAAGGCTCCCATCCGAGTTTGGAGCTTGTCTAGTGTTGGAAGAAGACGCTGAACATTTGAGATCTCTGGTAATATCAAGAACGGTCATCGACCGACTCCGCCGGTAAGATATTTATAAATACAGGGGAAACTATGACCCTAACGTCATACAAGTATTTCAAGAAGCTTGGAAAGGGAGAAGAGGAAATAATAACATCGAATGTTCAGATTATCCGATTTTCTTGGAGAAGTTACCGTAGTCAAGGGGCACTTGTGGTAGACCCGGGCAAGAGAATCCAAGACTTCAAAGACTACATTTTTTTGTGATAGAATCGGATGGCTCACAAAACTTATTACTTGGAAGGGATTAGATACATTCCAATTAGTGCGTGCCATCAATCCTCCACCAAGTACTAGCCTTTTGGAATGGTGGAAATGTGGAGTATGTTCGGGCTAATTCCACACAGGCTCCAATAAGTCGGATCGAGATTCATCAAGATGACCAAGAGTACCAATGTGGTAATCGGGTTTTGAACCACCAAGAACCGACCCACGGTCCTTTGCTTTTTGCTGCTTCAGCGATGGGAAGACTAAATGGATCCCTAAGTCAAGCTTGACATTAGACTAGTTAGATAGTTTGTATGGAAAGTGATTCCTTGTTAAAGAAATTAGTGAAAGGCACTTCGCATACCCGGCGTAAGCAACTCAACAAAATCTTGAAGCTTCAAATTGCATTGAAGAATGGGAGGAATCACCAATTAAAAAGGAAGACAAGTCAATAGAGACCGAGGATTCTTTATCGAAAATCAACATTGGAATGGGGCATGAAAGGGGGCATGAAAGAAGATCTAGTTGAGTTGATTAAAAAGTACAAAGATTGTTTTGCTTGGGATTATCATGAGATGTTAGGCTTGTCCAAAGACATTATTGAGCATCGCTTGCCAATTAAGAAAACATTCCGCCCATACAAATAGCCAAGAAGGAAATTTGCCCCAGGATATAGTTGATAAAGTTAAAGAAGAAATAGAAAGGTTCTTGAAGGCAAGATTTATTGGGACAGCCGAGTATGTGGATTGGCTTTCTAACATTGTGCCATGAAGAAAAAGAACGGCAAATTGCGGGTATGCATGGATTTTCGCGATCTCAACACTTTGCTACTCAAGTACGAATATCAAATATCAATGGTAGATATGTTAGTTGATTCGCATCGAGTAGTGAGATATTGTCTCTAATGGATGGTTATTCGGGATACAACCAGATATTTATTTCCAAAGAAGACATCCCGAAGACAAAGATTTAGATGTCCCGAAGCCATCGGGACTTTCCGTGGATTGTTATGCCTTTTGGATTGAAGAATGCAGGAGCAACATATCAATGGGCAATGAACTTTATCTTCCATAACATGATTGGCAAATTTATGGAGGTCTACATTGATGATATTGTGGTAAAGTTGGCCCAAGTAAGTCATTTAGACTATATTGAACAAGCTTTTATTAGGATGAGGAAATACAAGTTGAAGATGAATCCCGCCAAGTATGCTTTTGGTGTCCGAGCGGGAAACTTATTGGGCTTCTTGGTTAATCAAAGGGGGATTGAGATTGACAAAAACAAGGCGAAAGTTATTATGGAGCTCCCACATCCTACATCAAACAAGCAACTTCAGGATGGTGCTTGGGAAGATCAATTTTCTCATGCGTTTTATTGCCAACTTATCCGGGAAGATAGAGCTAATGTCATAGCTCTTAAAGCTTAAAGACCAAGAGATATTTTTTTGGGGAGAAAGATAACAGGGCAACATTTGATGCAATAAAGTCTTATTTCATCATGTTCTTGTGCTTGCCTAGAGTGGGTAAACCTTTAAAACCAGTATCTATCGCCTACCGATACAACCATCGGAAGTATGTTGACACAAGAGAATGACGAAGGAAAAGAACAACCGGTATACTATTTGAGTAGAACATTAACTGATGTTGAAAAGAGGTATATCACGATTGAAAAATTGTGTTTATCTTTGTACTTTGCATGTATGAAGTGAAGATATTATTTGTTGTCAATTATTGTACATGTGCTTGGTAAAACTGATGTAATAAAATATATGTTGTCACGGCTAGTTGTGAAAGGCCGTATATCTAAATGGGCATTCATTTTGTCGAGTTTGATTTTATATACATACCAATAAAAGTAGTTAAAGGCTAGATTGTTGCTGACTTTCTTACCGAATATCCATGTATGCAAATTGAAGAAAATGAACAAAATTTCAGTCAAGTAGTACCATGGGCTATGTACTTTGATAGATCATGTGCCAATAATCCAAGTGGAGCAGGATTGGTGTTGATTTCTCCCTTGAGAAGAACATATAAGGTGCATTTGTAAGTTAGACTTTGAGTGCTCTAACAATCAAGTTGAGTATGAAGCATTGACAATTGGATTGGGGATATTTATTGAGAGCACGGTTTGTCAAGATATTTGGTAATTCTCAATTAGTTATTAAACAATTGAGAGGAAAATACCAATGTTTGAATGAAAATCTTATTAGGTATTACTATTTAGCCAAAATGCAATTAAGCCAATTCAAGGATTATGACATAATTCATGCTCGAAGAAGAACAAACTACGAAGCCAACAAGTTAGCATAGATAGCTTCAGGATATAAAATATCAAAAGAATTGGCAAGCATTGCAACCACCATTATATTTTTGGTACCCTCCATTAAACAAAAAGAGATATCGATAGCGAGTGAGTGAGGGAGTTCAAGAAAAAGCTGGACACAACCCATTGCAGAATACTTGAGGAAGCATGATTCACAAGATTGAAAGTTAAGAAGACAAGCTCAAAGGTATTTAACAATGGGGGAAGAATTGTATCGTAAGTCTTATGATGGATCGTAGCTACGATGTTTGAATAAAAATGATGTGAAATTGGTCATGGCAGAGGCACATGAAGGAATATGTGGAGCACATCAGGCTAGGATTAAAATGAGGTGGTTGTTGAAGAGGTATGGATATTATTGGCCGACAATGATGCGGGATTGTATTGATTACGCTAAGGCATGTAATTCATGCCAAAAGCATGGACCATTGCGACATGTACCAGCTGTTGAACTTCACCCAATCGTAAAACCATGGCCATTCAAAGAAAGGGCAATAGATATAATAGGTGAGATCTATCTACCTTCGTCCCATAACCATAGTTTCATCCTTTTGGCTCAGATTACTTCACAAAATGGGTGGAAGCCATCCCATACAAAAATATTAGTCTAAAGACAGTGATTAAATTCATTGAGGAGAATATCATTCATTGGTTTGGCATGCCTAAGTCTATCACAAGAGATAAAGGAACAGTTTTTTGGCGGTGAGGTTATGAAGTTTGCTCAATCGAAGGAAATTAAAATGATGCATTCCACACCTTATTATCCACAAGCAAAATGGACAAGCTGAAACCACAAATAAAATAGTTGTGGGTTTGATTAAGAAGCATCGGGAAGACAACCCAAGAGAATGGGTTGTTTTGTTGTCAACGATATTGTGGGCATATCGAACCTCGCGAAGATCAAGCACAAGTGTTAGTCCTTATATGCTCATATATGGACAAGAAGCGATCTTGCAAATGGAGATAACTCATGGAATCTCTAAGAGTACAATTGCAGAGAGGAGATATTGCCTGACGACTATAGAGACCGGATATATATCAATTTGGATGAATTAGACGACATCCGTTCAATTGCTTTGGATCAATTGATTGTGCAAAAGAAAAGGGTGGCTTGAGTTTTCAACAAAACAGTTAAAACTAAACAATTTGATGTTGGTGATTTGGTATGGAAAGCCATTTTACTACTTAACCACCAAGATCGAGAATTCGGTAAATGGTCATCAAATTGGGAAGGCCCGCGTATCGGTTGATGGATATGGATGACAAAGAGTTGCCTCGTTCAATTAATGTGAAGTTCTTGAAGAAATATTATCTATCGGTGTGGGAAATCCAAGGAGTTTGAATTTATTGCAAGAAGTGAAAATACATCCCAATCTTAGCTACTAAAGTTCCCAAATTGCTGACTAGTTTAGAATTTCTTGCTACAAGATTGGAGTGATAGCAAAGACTATGTTGGAGACCAGGTCGGTACTCTTTGAGATCTGCTAGTCGGCGTGAATGGACACAAAGAACCTTAGACATTTCCTCAATATCTTGAGCCTTTTGACGGTGCCGACTTAATGAGTATTCAACTAAGATTTCGGCATGAGTCAGTTCTTCTTCCAACCTTCGCACCCTACCTCGTATAGAGATGAAGGTTGAAAGGAAGTTCGAGGATTCCAAATGCTATGTCAACTTCATGTTTGGACTAAACGTAAATATCCATAGCCCAATCATATTCCTCCTTCGAAGCGGATACTCGCGAAGATTCCTTCATTATCCGAGTGTCAAGCATTTTGAATTCAACAATCAAAGGCTCAAGGCACCAAATCTCCTTAACATTGTATCCGAACTCATCTAAGCTAGAAGGAAAGAGAGAACATAATTCCCATATCATATCTAAGTAACAAGAGTCAGCATATAGAAATAGTTTGGATCCGAGCATGTATGCCGGTTCGGTAACTTCCAGCCCATTCTCGGGATTCAACAATAAAGCATGGTATCCATGGGTTAGTAATTCATGCGATCGTCTCCATAAAATGTGATCATCATTGGGAGTTCGACTAAAAGAAGATAGTTCCGCAAGAAGAAGAAAAGATCAGCCAACAAACAAGATAAAAAGTTAGTATTCAATGAGACCATTATCTCCGTCATGGGGGAGTTTTTCCTAGGACAAAGCCAGGAGGAGAACACGTGATGAAGAACCATGTGAAGACATAGTGAAAAGTATGAGCTAATGATGACAATCAAGAAAGGTCGAATAGCCGGAGTATTTAGTGGGAAACTGTGGTAAGGAGTTATCAAGAATTATAGAAAGAGAGAAATGGAAGATAAGTGTAAATAATGGAGAAATCGTGCTTGAGACTTTTTCGAAAAAGGTGAAATAAAGCAAAAGAACGTGGCTTCATGCGTGGGAGAGGTCGATTATTTGATCATTTTGCTAAATTCACTATGTGGAAAGTGTTAAGTTGATACTGAAAATCGTGGCACCATATCTTCTAAGTACTTAAGAAAAGAAGGATAAAGAATTGGATTGTTATCATGTTTAGTATTTGGTGAAGTTCATCAAATGAAGTAATTGATTCGATAGAATGATAAGTCAATCTTATCTTCGCAATGTGTACTAATTCATCCGAGTTGGTGATTTGACGAGTTAAGAAAATGCATTAACAATAGTCGGTAAGACAGAGAGATGAGAAACACAAAAATGAATGCTCATGAAAATTATGTTCGCATTCCATTTAGCTAACTCGGGCTTTAGCCTTGTTTACAAAATAGCGCAATTCAAATTCTAAATTGAAATTTTGTTCTATGATTTCTTGTCTTTGCCACTCTTGAACTTTAATTGCCCAACGTCGAGAGTTAAACTCTTTCTCCAGCTCCCGATACTTCTTTTATTTTTGCCGAACCGAGAGGCAAAGGTTATTCCTTTTTTGCTTTGTGCTCATCAAGCCCGTCCAACACCATCTTCGTTTTGCTTCAAGGTCCTCCTTTCTCTTTGTGAGGCTTTGGATCTCACACTCCTCAGCTTTGTAATTATTATAAAACATGAGCGCATCTTCGTGCTTGTGAGCCAGTTCATCTTGAAAGGCCAACCCTTGTTGTTCTCCAAGAATCAAGTGAGGAAGCCGATGGGTGTTGACTCAATAGTGTCTATGGCCTCCGCAAAGCTGATGACAAAGGCATCACTAGCCTCCGGAAGTTCCGGAGAGATATCATGAAAGACGGATTACCGTAACATATCTCCCGAAAGAGAGCCTTTACTCGGCATTCCTTATTTGAGTCAAGAATCAGCTTTCAGTAAGCCGGCTCCAACAGATGAAGAAATTCTCTTTACTTGGCCTTAGCTATGTATCTCGGGAATAGTAGAGAATGATGTTGGGTCCAGAGAGGAAGATACTGAGTCCAAAGTTTGATCGAGTACTAGGCTCGCCTGTTGTTGATTAGGCATGTAGCATCTTCTCTAAATCAGCTTTTTCCTGATTTGATAGAGATGGGACATCACCTACAGCAGGAGAGATGATAACCAAAGCTTCTTGAGGAGGTAGAGGAATTGTTGAAGGAGGAATCAACGGCATATCGATAGATGAAGGGCCTTCAATAGAAACCCCATCGGGAATCAAAACTTTCTTTGATGATAATGAAGGCTCATCGGTACCTATAAACATAATTATGCATATTAGTTGAAATTCAAGGAGTACTCAAAAGGAACAAGACATGGGCTAGTAACGACTTATCGACCGAAGAGGAAGATGGATCCCTTATTGATTCTTACGCCTTAGACCTCGAAGGAGGGGCTAGCATCAATTCGGTGTTAGTTTCTTTTGAAGAAGGAAGGGTAACCATGACGGGATCAAACCTGTCTCCCGATGGAAGAAGCCTTGGCAAGAGAAAAGAAGATTGATGTTGCTTTCGACTAGTAGGTTTTAAGAGTTCATGAACAATTTAAAGAAAACTTATCGGTGTCAACAATTACATACATGCCCAAGATAAAAGATGTATTTTGGGAATTACCCTTGGACGTGTAAGGCTTGGCCAGAGAAGGAAGCCTAGGACCGGGGAGCGAGACTTCTTGTTGAATTGCCTTGGCTAGAAGGCTCTAAAGGTTGAGCACCCAACTTCTTGGTCGCTTGTCTTTTGGTTGCCTTCGCGGGAGCGGGTAATTTCGAAAGCCTTCTTTTCTTGCTCTCTGCAATGATAAGCAATTAGATACCGAATAACATTATGTGGTAAAAAGAACAAGAAGAATAGAGTTAGCTTTGGCGGAGTCCTTCAATATGGCAATAGGTGCATCTTTAGATCCTTCGCGAGGCGTAAGAGGAGCCATGCCCTTTATCTTTGGCAAGATAATATCCAGAGACTCCAAAAAGACTTGAGCTATACTCTTGCCACCAAAACAAGAACTCGGAGTAGAACAATTGGAATGACCCACAAACTCCAAAACACGGAATGTTCGGTAAACATCCCGAATGAGCTTGTTCAATTCCTCAAAGGCCCGTATATTACCTAATTTGCGAGATGACCTTATGAAGAAGTAAAAATGAGAAAGTATAGAGGGCAAGAAAAGGGATTCCCTGAGTTAACCCAAATTATCTAGCACAATATTGGGGAGAATAGATTTTGAAACATGCGGTGAATCTCCCTTTAATGGATATCCTAATAGGGAGATCTATAGAAGTCATCACCGTTTGCGAAATCACTCCTATTTTTATAAAAAGAAGGAAGATATCGACTAAACTTGGAAAGAGAGAAAAGGGAAAAAAGAAACTTATTTCTCTTCGGTAGAAAAGAGGTGGGACGAGAAAATACCTAAGGTACAAAAAAGGTCCCCCAAAAATAAGAACTAACTCTCGCTCAAAGCTTGGCGGATAGGGTGATTCGGTATAGAGAGGGGAAGAGGTTGGATGACTTGGTCCCGAGAGAACCTAGAAGGGAAGTAGAAACCGCATAGGCTTGGAGAATCAAAAGAGGACCACCTAAAACTCCACTACTCTCATCCGAGCTAGTGGAAAAGGCAGCATGAGAAATGCCTCGGTATAGGAGAGCAAGAGTGATCTTCCCTAGAGCTAACTTAGTCCCATTGCGGAGCGAGAGGCAATCTCAAGAAAGTCTTTGGAGACACTTTTGACAGGATGACAAAAAAGAAATTTGGACAACAAATATAATAAAAAGGCGGTGTGTTCCTCATCGGTAACTTCACCCTCCCTCTTAAAATACTTGTTCATAAAGGCTCCATAGGCGAATTCGGGATTAGACAACTTACGGAGCCCTAGGCAAGTCTTTATGGGGGTGGTGGCTAGGTCTGCGCCTAAAGGGCTAAGGCCCGAGTAAGACAATAAATGTCAAGTAAAGTTACAAACATAATGGAAAAAGGAAAGAAGAAGTAGTTGGTAGAGGAAGACTAAAAACAAGACAGAACATTGACCAACTCACGGTTTAGGTGGTACTCAAAACAACAGAGACGCAAGGCATCGTGGATTAAAAGATTATCCTAAAGAGAACCCTTGAAAGGAAGGAGGCGGAGATACTATTGATAGAACGCCGGCTCAAACTCGAAAAAAGTCCTAAGACGGGAAGGGTGAGAGTGCTAGTTATACACTAGTATAGATGAGTGGTGGATTGGAAGTACCTCGGTGCGGAAATGCGGGAAGAAACTGGAGAAACTCTTAGGAACAGAGAAGTGATTGTAGGCTGCTGGGCCGAAGATGTAGGAGTCCGTGTAGGCGTTCAACACGAGAAAATTGATGATGAACGGTGTAATATTCAGAATCCCTGAATGTATGGTATCGATCTAGGGCTTTGGACGCTAAAAAGGAGGGAACTTTGTAAGCCATGGATGCTGAATAGGGAGAGAATGAGTTAACACGAGTCGAGAGAAGAATATGCGAGAGATAGAAAGGATGAAGAAGACGAGCTCAAAAGCAAGTTTGAAACTAGCGAGAATACTAGCGATATGATTTCATGGGGATAACTAGCTATACATCGTGGATTGATGTGAAAGATGTTGAAAAGGCAAGTGCGCAAAACGAAGTAGCGGATAGAGCTCAAAGTGAAAAAGAAAGTGACTATTAGTCTTTGATATTTAAAAAAATTAAAAATTCTTTTAATTCTTTTAAAAGGGGCATATGTTGACACAAAAAAAAAATAACAAGTACAAATACCGAATGGACGACAATATCACAATACGCCGAAACTCGGTAAGTCAAAAGCAATGTACGTAACGAATGGTGAAGCCATTGTATCTCAAGGTTCCGTAAGTGACGAGTGATGTACCGAAGGGGTTGCGAGAGCCGTTAGTCCTCGGGATTTGGTAAGTGGAAGGCAAGGCTATTAAACCCCGATATTCGATGAGTTAAGAGTAATGCAGAAATTTGTTGCTAGAATCATAAGAGGTCAGCAAGAGGGAAATACAAGAATATTATTGAGCATGAGTTTGCCGAGTTAGCCATGTCGGCAAGGGAATTACAAGCCAAAAGCGAAGTAATGGGCACGAACGAGATCATAGAAATTTATTTAAGAAGATTCAAGGGAGTTACAAGCCAAAAGCAAAATTAATGGACACGAAGCGGATCGTGGGAAGTTATTTGAGAATATTCAAATTTGAATCCATTGTGGAAGTTATAAATCAAGATGAATCATTTTAATGCTTGGCGGGCAAGTAATGAAGATCGTGGGCAAAAGGGAAGTTATTGAATGTGTCAAGATTCAAGATTCGAAAAATATGAGAATAACTGATTGAGCAATTACAAGATGAAAAAGATTACAAATATGCGAGTGAAGATGAAGGGGAAGAGACAGATCGACACACAACAAGAAACACACTTGTCTTCATTATAGTTCAAGTTTTCTCTACACTTTGCATTTCTTGTACTCTTTCGTTCCTAGTAGTCGAGTTTGTTTCCCTTTCGACTCTTTGCTTTCTTAGGAGTACTGTAAACCTGTAGAAATTTGACCCTTTGTTAATCTCACAATCCATATTCGATCCATTTACATTTAGTCTATCTCTTGCTACACACTTTTCACCAGAGCCCTCCTCGATAACCGAGCCATGAAACCCCTTTAATAAAAATCGAATAACGAATTTCGGTGAAAGATTTTTCTTGTCACAAAAGAAGTGAACAAGACTTTACAAGACGACTAAATAAAGTAACTAAATATTACACAATCAATCGAATGATATCAATCATGATATCACAATTAATCATATCGATCGAGGATGATATCCCAATCAATCAGAATATTGGGAATCAATCATGATAACAATAATATCTAACAGTAACTATCATCAAGTCATCCTCTTGATTTTTCTTGTATAACGTAGAAATTTTTTAATTTTGATGATAAAGTACAACAAACCCTTTTGACCATTTTAATTAATTTCCAATTATAATTAATATATAAGGAAATAAATACTCTTTGTCCGAAGTGATCTCTCTTTCGTTCATTTTTCACAAATTACCCTAAATCAGTAATTTTTCAAATTACAAACAATGGAATGGACACAAGTAAAACGATGGAGTTCACATGAGTGGACAAATTCTTAATCTTAACATAACTAATGACTTTCCACCATAGCTTCCACTTCCCTCTAAATTTTCCGACTCTCCACTGTCATTTCTTACAATATTTGTAATAAGCTCATTTTTCGAAAATTGAATGAATCATGGATGAACTTTACTTGCTGAAATGAAAAAAAAAAAGAGAAAGAGACATGTGTCCACATATAATAATTGAGATCTCACAAGTCGGATGAACGTTGCTTTTGATTGGTTGTCCTATCTCTATCAACGAGGGGGATTGTCTATTGGAAGAGGCGGCTGGCTACCCATCTCACGTGCATGTGTCTAGTTAGTCTCAATTTTGGAGAACTTCATGATGTCATAAGTGATCTTAACCACTTTCTTGCAACCACAGCTTAATTGTTTTTATTCTGGCAAAAAAAACAATTATTGGGCGTTGAAAAATAACCATAATCGTTATATTCATACATATACATAATTGTGATTAGGCACAAATAAAGTGGCCGCAATAGTTCCACTATATTAGAAGAATTAAAAGCACCAATCGCACGGTTTCTCATGTGTTTCCTGCTCCCAATTACACCCCAAGCAATTCTCAAAATGCTATCTCACATTCTCTCATCGCGATCTCCTAAAGAAATATCACTGAATTCTTCTTAGATGCTTTCATATGTATTTTGCTAAAATAGGTTTGAAATAAGCTTGAAAGTCCCGATTTTGCATAAGTTGATTCACCATTATCCGAGCACCCGCCCGGGTAAGTGGTCTATGGCCAGTCGCCCGACAACTATCGAGTATTGAGCACTGTTTTGACTCGGACCTTTTACTCTTCGACTCAATGTTTCAATCCAAACATATTGATCTGGCAACAACTTGAGACATAAAAACAACTCCTAGTCTTCTCTTCTAACCCTAGCAGCATCAAGGGATAAACTCGATAGTAATCAAGTAGATCATAATAACGTACAACTTCCCTGCTACAGTGGCAGATCCTGCTCTAATTGGGCCCTATTGAAGCTACAATATCTCTCTAGTACCTTATCCTCACTCGTGCTTATAATGGAAAGACTCTTTGAATTTACGTAGAAGTAAAAAAACACACTGTAAATTCGCTCAGCATTGCTCTTTAGAAGATTTTAAATACAAGAAATATACAAACTATGCATGATTGCATAATCTAGCACGTACATAGTGATAGAGATAGTGGCCGAATTTAAAGTAGCGGTAGGTCACACTCGATATTTCAGTATGGCTTTTGATAGTTTCACATTGCAACTCATCATGGAGAGTGAAAACGATGACAAGTAAATAAAGGGGTGGAAAATTCTTTTCACGGATTGACAAAAGGCAAATTTGCAAAAATAAAAAATCTTGACAAACCCTAAAGTGATGTGAATTCAAGCGAATTGTCAAGCTCCATCTAACTTTTGTTTCTTCTCTCTTTGAAGGCGTGATTTAGCATTTAAATATTCAATTGTTTCCCTTCACGCTTAGACTGGTCTTTTGCGTAGTACTAAATAAGAAGATATTTAATTGGGGAGACAAATGAGATTCGAAAGATTTGAACTCGGAGCTTCTGCTCTTATACCATGTGAGATTTTGTAAAACAACTGCTAACTGTTTTAAAAATTTAAGTTGTCAAATAAAGTCGCGATTTAATATTTGATATTTTATACCATCCACCTACTTCAATATTTGGATCTCCGGTTTATCCTCATATCATTCTTCATTTATAAAATTAAGGGCCAATACCACAAAAAACTCCAAACTATTACGCATGTGATAAATTTATCCCAAACTATTTCTTGGATCATAAAAAATCCCAAATTAGTATAAATGTGACAAATTTAACCCAAATTACTTTTATGACCATAAAAAATCCTAAATTGGTACATGTTTGATCAATTTACCCCAAACTAAGACATCACGTGATAAATTTACCCTCCGTTAGTTCATGTTAAATTTTATTGTCAAATTTCCGAGTTGGATGACACGTGATAATTCTTGGATGTACACATTTGGGTTTTTTACGCTCCATTTGTCACAAGTGTATCAATTTGAAATTTTTCATGGTATTAACCCAATTCGGAAAAACTAACGGGTGGTAAATTTGTCATAGGTATACCGAGTTTGGAATTTTTAGAGGTCAAAAAAATTAATTTGGGATAAATTTATCACTTGTATACTAATTTGAGATTTTTTTATTCGAAAATGGGTTAAATTTATCACATGTGTACCAGTTTGAGGTTTATTGTAGTAAAAAAAATAGTTTAGAGTAAATTTATCATAGGTGTATCAGATTGGTTTCTTTTGTGATAAAAAAATAGTTTTAGGTAAATTTGTCATAGATGTATCGGTTTAGAATTTTTCGCGATATTAACCCTAAAGTTAAATAAAAGTGTTTTATTGATCTTGAACGACTTACCTAAAGATAGGTTTCCCCGTTACAAAATAATGGAGATAAAATAGGATGTCGAATAAGATAATGAAAGGTTTAATACCACAAAAATCCTAAATTAGTACACCTATGACAAATTTACTATAATTATTTTTTGGTTCATTAAAAAACCCCAAACCGGCACATGTGACAACTTTATACTCCATTAGCTTTTGTCAAATTTTACTGTTAAATTGTTAAGTTGGACGACACATGACGGTTGATGTAGCAAGCCCATGTGGAAAGATTAGTACCACAAAAACACTCTAAATCAATACACTTGTGACAAATGTATCCCAAAATAATATCATGTAATAAATTTACTCCAAACTAGTATACCATGACAAATTTACTACAAACGGGTAACATCTATGACAAATTTACCCCAAAGTAATTTTTGGGTCATGTACACGCATGACACATTTAACTTCCGTTAAATTTTGACGTTAACTCTACATTGTCTTCCTCTTCGTCGAGTCCTTCACCATCGTCTTTGTCTGGGGTCATGCAAAATTGCAGACAACGTTTAGCAAAAACTCTTTTGTGACACTTTAGTAATTTTAATAGCACTCTTGACAAAATGGCTTGACCATTTACCACTATATAGCCTAACCACTGCCTAATGTGGCATCACTTGTAAGAACATTAACGATGGATGAATGACTCGATGACGAGGAAGACAATCTAGAGTTCTCACTAAATTTAACGTTAAAATTTAACGGGAGGTAAATGTCTTACTTGTTTACCATTTTCTTGTTTTTGGTGACTCAAATATTAGTTCTAGATAAATTTATCATAGATGTACTAGTTTGAGGTATTACAGGTATAGTAATTTACGGTTTTTTGCAATATTAATCTATAAATTTTCATGTGGACTTGTTACGTCAACCATCATGTGTTATCTAGCTCAGAAATTTGACGGCAAAATACGACGAAAGCTAACGAAGAGTAAATTTGTCACGCATGTACTAGTTTAGGATTTTGATGATCCAAATATTAATTTTGAGAAAATTTGTCACAAGCAAACCGATTTGGAGTTTTTGGGATATTAACCCATAGCAAAGTCCAACTCTCTAGTCTCTAACTCGGCTTAGGTATATACCACCATATTTTCCTCAGTATTTTTCGTATGGAACAAGGTATATAAGTATCTTGTAATATCCAACAAATTTGAAATGTGGTAGTTGCCGGTCGAGTAATCATATACTTGTAGCAAAATGACCATAATTTAAGGTTATTTGAAGAAAGTTTCGTTTTTCGAATCTCATTTCCTTAGCAAGTTAGAATCTTAGCATGTTAAAGTATTTTTGGTACCATAATCTTGTGTGCACAATCAAAAGCAAATTATCAATCGGTCAACTTGAGCAAGCCATAAACAAGTTTGCCTTATACACAAGTCTAGTCGAGAAAGAAAATTCTATCTCACACATAAAAATAATAATAATAATAAAGGAGAAATACATCAAAAGTGTCAAAAGTTATGTATAGCGCCTAATTTAGTGCAAAAATTTCGAAAGGATCACTTAAGTGTCAATATTTTTTTAAAATGATAACTTAAGTACCAATTTCGATTTGCTTGGCCGAACATCCAACATGGCATTTTTTTTCAATACTTGAAGCCCATGTGGATCGTCAGAAGTCCAGTTAGTAATAAAGCAAGCGTCTGCATAACTTTTGATATTTTTGGTGTACTTTCAAAAAAAGAAAATAAAAGTTTTGAACTTCTTGATTGGTTTCGACAAAAAATAAAAAATCTTGATTGGTTGAAAAAGTCATATCTTACAACTTATAGGGCCTAGATTGCACGCGTCAGGTCAGGCGCGCCGACGACAAACGACAATTTAAGGTTTTGACTGCGAATCCTTCTTTCTTCTTTACTTGACACTTTGACGGCCCGCTGTGCATGGTTGTCTCCCCTTCCCACATCTAGCCATCTCCACTCACATTTCTGAATATAAAAAAAGGGCAGAGGAACAGACTCATTCTCACCTTTTGTTTACGGATTCAAACCTCTCAAACTAAAGGATAAGGAGACCGAATCCAAATAAATGAATTGACCAATATAGCCTTGGACTTCACTGATAAATTTACCCCAAAGTCTAGAATCCTAAAACAGTGCGCGCTCTCTCTCCATCTTTCGTTCTTATCTCTCTTACCTCTGTATATATCACTACTGCATCAGCGTCCCATTGCCCCGCCGCCGCTATTGTCACCCGATGTCACGAAGGCCAAGGAGCTCGCACCTGCAACCGTCGCGTGAGTGGCCATTCCAGCCTCAAGTGACCCCAGAATTGGTGAGGCCTGAGGCTGGGATCAAGTCGCGACTACGTATGCAATATAACTATCAAATATCTCTCACACATGTAACCCTGGAGAAAAGGATTGGTGCCAAAACTATTTTGACAATCATCAGTGTGACACAACTTTTAAAAGTGGCCTTTTAAGTAACTTCGATAACTCAGTTTACCTGAAATTTAACCTAGCTCGCCTGAATTACTTAAACAAACGCTTTTGAAAAGTACGGGCTGAAAATAATATTTATTGTACAATTTTTAAATATCCTTAAAAGGTGGAGGCGCAGAAAACCAATATATAAACCAGCACTCTCGTACTCATCGTCAAGCTCTCCTACTGAAAGAACTCCCTTTCTAACCTCAGAGCTCTCCTGAAAAATCAATGGAAGCCTTCCCGTTCGACTCTCCTCCTCGATCCTCAAACTCACTCCCCAAGAATGATGAGCAACACCCGCGACGATCCTCCTCTTCCCACCTCAGTTCCCTCTACTCACTTCGCAAGAAGATGAACGCTATGACGCCGAAGCGGCCTTGCAAGAAGATGCCCATCGCGCCCATGCCACCGGTCCCCAAGCGGGTGTACACGGTGGACGCCGCCGACTTCAAGGCCGTCGTCCAGGAGCTGACTGGCTTGCCAGCGATGGCGGCCGCGCCGGCACCGGCACCTCTCCGCATACTTCCTGATGCCGACCGCCATCTGGCCATGGCGGAGACCCCTCCAAATGATGAAGATGGTCACATGAGCTGGCCTTTTTCGGCTGCGAATCCGGGTTTAATGTCCGAAGCACGGATGGATCATGCAAGTGAAGATTCTCCCGAAGTACCAACAGATCAGAGCTCATCTGGGACAGCTAATAGCGATCCGTTTGGGTTGAGTACTGGGGCTTCTAGTCATGGTTGGTTTTCGGTTAATTACCACGTTCTGAGTCCTGGGACTATGGCGAGTTTAGAGCCAATAAACTCAGTCCTGTACAATTAGTTTTTTCCCCTCTTTTTTTCTCTTTTTTTTTTTATGCAGTACTTAACAGAAAAAAAAATATTTGCAAGGTCATTCTCTGCGGTTCTTTTGTTGCTCTGTCCTACTTGAGAGGTTGATGGTTAATGCAACCCTAAGTAAATCTTTCTTATATGGGAAAAAGAGTAAAATGATCTTTCTTCTTCCAATTGGAATCGCCCTTTGATGAGTTCAAATGAAGATGCAATAGAAGCTTCGGAGGATAAAGGAGGCAAAATGTCTAGTCTCCCCCTTCTCCCTCGAGAAGTTACTGGTGCATCTGCCTGACATATGTGAACCGTAGATTTTGTGGGACTCGTATCAGACCCACATGATATCATAGTTTAGATGCAATAGGCCTATTCAATCCTGGTGTACTAATAATTTCCCTCTCCCTCTTAGGCGACAATGAGTTGTCTACATCATCTTCACCTATGAAAATATCGTGGAGACATCGTCAGACTTGTGAGAGGTGCTTGTGTTTTAGTAAGATATATTTGCTAAATCCGAATACAAGCAGCAGCTGCTACTACCCGGAATCTATCAGCACGATTCTCAGCTGTTAGTTCATAAGAGTCGATATGGACTTGGTTATAAGCCGAACCATTATATGACCCTATTGGATAGATGCATTGATATCAATTTAAACGTTTCTGCTTTATCCTTGCTAGCGTTCCACAAAAAATTCTAGATTTACTTTAAATTGTCAAAGGATATCAAATCTGGAATTTCATATTCATCATATCTCTAGCAATCATTCCCGATATTTAGCAATTGCTCCCGATATTCAGCGGATCCCTTGCAACTAATTCTAATACTCAAGCAATCGCTTCGATATTCAAGTGGATCTCTTACGATCACTCCTTGATTTCTTTTGATTTATTGTTAATTTGTTTATATCCTCTACTTCTTATAAATAGAAGATGTAAAGAGAGATAAAGATGTACAAAAATATTTATCTATAATACAATACGTTTTACGTTTCTACATGGTATTAGAGCTTTTCTAGCGAAAGCTTTCTTTTACTCTCAAATGGCATCATCGCCTTCTTCAACATCCCGCTTCGATCTCAAGTACCATCCCCGGCTTAACAACCCAGGTACTTGGATCCACACCACCGGAATCCCTGCAAATTCCATCTCCTGTCCAAAGAATTGGAGTCAAGCTCACAGGAGAAAATTTTGTTATTTGGAGGGCACGCCTATTACCATGTCTTCGAGCACGCAAACGCTACCAATTGTGGAAGGATCTTCAGTATGTCCACCTAGCTAAATTGTGCAAACAGCAGTAGATGGAACCACCAAAGCACTATTCCAAACCCAAAGCATATGAAGAGTGGATAACACGCGATCAAATAGCACTTGGGTGGATTCTTAGCACAACATCCGACGCTATTGTCGGACAGCTTTCGAATTTCAACACATTCGCGAAGCTTGGGAATTTCTTGGTACATCTTATGCTGCTCATAATCCGCCGGAGCAACTCATCTTAGAATGCAGCTGCAAGCTCTTTTGGAAAGGTAACCAAACGGTTACTTGAATTTCTTCAACAAGCCACTGTTCTTGTAGACCAACTCGCTTCGATTGGCGAGATTATTTCCTCTCATGAGTATCAAACTCACATTTTTTGTGGATTGGGAGCCGAATAACAAAACCTTGCAGTATCCATGTTGGTGCAAAGTCAAAATCAAACAATGACTAGAGAAGCCCTTCACGGTCTCATATTGTCCCATGAAGCACGCATAGACCTCATGGAGTCTACTTGTTGCTCCACCGGCCGCATTTGCTGCACATTTTGATGGGTTTACAATGGTTTCATCACAACCTCAAAGATCATGACAACAACATGCTGTCGATATTCTCGAGGTAATGGGCATTCTTTCCAAAATCGGAGTCAAGAAGGAAGAGACAAAATTATCGAGGGGCGGGCCAGCAATATCTCAATCGGAATCTCAACACCAATTTCAATCCGTCTTTTGGCAATAATCGAGTCGAGACGAAGCAATCTTCGGTGTCGATTTGTAAGAAAAATGGTCACAAGTGCCAATGTTTGCCGTGACGAATATCTTCAAGGCCACCATCCGAATTTTCTCCTCAACTCAACTTGGCTGAAATTCCTCCTCCACCTTCCATCTTCTCTAGTGAATCCGAGTATCCCGATTCTAGTGCTACCCACCATGTGACAAACAATCCTTCCGGTCCGTCTAATGTTCAGCCTTATTTTGGATCCCGACAAGTCACCATAGGTAACGGGTCACATCTACCCAAGTCTCACACGTAGCTACGTTTCTCCTCATTTTCGTATGTCTAATGTTCTCATTGTTCCCACAATAAAAAAAATTGCTATTAAGGACCTCGGTGAGCTCCATTATTTTCTCGGCATTGAATTGCAAAGAACTCGACAAAGGTCTATTTCTCCATCAAGGCAAGTACGCACACGACATTCTTCAACGTACCAATATGCAAGATGCTCGACCGGTCACGACTCCTTATGTTACTGGCACGACCCGCCTTCACCGTAGCACGGAGCTTTTTTTCATGATCCTACTTTATATCGTAGTACTTGTCGACGCTCTCCAGTACCTTACCATCACTCAGCCGGATCTTGCCTATGTGGTTAATACCGCGTGTCGGTTCATGCATGCTCCCACCGATGCACATTGGCAATTCGTTAAGCGTATTCTGCGTTTTCTACGTGGTACTACTAATTATGGCATTCCGCTTACTCACAACTCTACTTGTCAACTACATGTTTTTTCCGACGCAGAGTTGGGCTAGTGACCATGACACTCGTAGGTCCTTTGGTGGTTATAGTGTTTTTCTTGGATCTAATCTTATTTCCTGGAGCTCCCGTAAACAACGGATCGTAGCGCGAAATTTAAGTGTCTAGCCGATACAATGGCCGAGCTCATATGGATAGAAGCCTTATTACGCGACCTCCGTGTCTCCTTGCCGAGTCCTCCTGTCTTATGGTGTGACAATATTTCGGCCATTTACCTCATTGGTAATCCCGTTTTTCATGCCCGAATGAAGCATGTTGAGATTGACTATCATTTCGTTCGGGACCGGGTGATTCGAAGCAACTCCATGTTCAATACATCTCCTCCATAGATCAGCCTGCGGACGTCTTCACCAAAGTTCTATCTACCACTCGATTTCGTTTATTGCGGTACAAGCTTACTTGTAAGATCTCTCACATCAGCTTGCGGGGGGATGTCAAAGGATATCAAATCTGGAATCGATATTCATCGGATCTCTAGCAATCATTCTCGATATTCAACAATCGCTCCCGATATTCAGCGGATCCCTTGCTACTAATTCGATACTCGGCAATCGCTTTTGATATTCAAATGGATCTCTTACGATCACTCCTTGATTTCTTTTGATTTATTGTTAATTTGTTTATATCCTCTACTTCTTATAAATAGAAGATGTAAAGAGAGATAAAGATGTACAAAAACATTTATCTATAAGACAATACAGTTTTACATTTCTACAAAATACAACATAACCACCCCCTTTCTCCTCCACCCTCAAAGAGTTAACTTCCTCGTCAGCATGACGCTTGTCTTTCTCTGCCATTTCACTGTTAATCCGATTAATGCCGTCCATCTTTGGCATTAGGGCATCAAACATCTCAGAGGTTATTGGGCCAGTTCCTGCTCTGCAGTATCGTCACTTCTCTCCTCTTACTTCTGACAGCTAAAGGTACTTGATGCTCACGCATCCGATTTTGGCTAGCACTCTTCCTCCCTTGGAGGATTCAAATTAGAAATTTGCTAATCTGATAGTCTAATAATACTGTTAGCTATTTCTGATCACACAATCTCCCAATCAATAAGTGCTTTATGTAAAACACGCGAGTAATGGTGTGTGAGTCTATGATTGAAATTGTACAATCTTTGACAAGATTGTCGAAAAAGTATTTCCCTCCAAATTATTCAGTGCCTTTCTTTGTAAAACTCTGATGGAAGTGACAACGCATCCTTGCATTATATTCCCATTTTCCTATTCGAACAATTACTTATCTAGGTGGGTATCATACAAACGACGGTGACACGATGGATTAAGCTAATCACGGCATGGGAATGATACGAGTTTTGTAGTGCAGTCGATAATGTACCTCACATATTCTTAAAATGTGATTGTCTTAATTTAGTGGACTTATTTATGCAGTACTTTCTTTGATAATCTTAACCTAGTATTGTAAATAAGACAGGAAAATTCTATTGGTTTGTGTCAAAAAGTGCAGATTTTCGCTCTGTTCTAGTATTTTTCAACGACGTCAGCTCATAAGGCTGAGCATAATAGACCAACTAGACCGAAAATCACCGGGACCAGATCGAACCGGCTGGTTTGATCCGGCTCGATCTAGTTTCGGGGAGCTCCAGTCTAGTTCTCGGTTCCTAAAAATGGAACCGGTGTCCAGGCGGTCCGGTTCTTGATTGGAAGGGGAAACCGGACTGATGGACTGCTCAACCAAACTGACTATTTTTACTTTTCTTTGAAATATTAAACTACATCTAATATTCTATAATATCTAAGGCTTTCCCTAACAGTAGCCCTAATCGGCACCATCTCCCCTCTCGCTCAAATTCACCCTCTCAAGTGGCCACGTTTGTGACCTAAAAAAAAAGTGACCCCGTTATTGTTCGAGGAAGTGCAAGGCAACGGCAGAAAAAGGGCAGGACCAATCAAAGAAAACCACAGCAAGAAGCTTTGCTGGATAATTGCCGGCTAATGTCGAAAGTAATCTGGAATCGGTGGACTACTTCGTCGAGGCAAAACTAGTACTTGTTGATGATGGTGGACTGCTGGAACGTCATAGGAACGGGGATAATCGCCGGACAACCTGCAAAAGGAGGACAAATTACTGGTTTCCCTGGAAATGTGAGATGGACGACCGCGAAGACTACTGGTTGCTTGCCAAGTTGTAGCGCCTATGTGTTATTACGGAAGATACCTCCCGTCAGAGATGCCCGGGCTGGTAAGGCGCAGCCAGATGGAGCATATTGTCGGAAGCTTTGAAGGCGGATCCTGCATTTCCTAACTCGATCGGTAGCACTGGATGGCCCTAGAATTGGACTGGATGTCGCGACCTAGAAAAAAAAATAGACAAGTCATCTTTTTCGGGCTAATGGATTATCAGGTTAATTAATT
This sequence comes from Rhodamnia rubescens, assembly GCA_021437795.1. Classification (NCBI taxonomy): domain Eukaryota; kingdom Viridiplantae; phylum Streptophyta; class Magnoliopsida; order Myrtales; family Myrtaceae; genus Rhodamnia; species Rhodamnia rubescens. Next base: position 29,826 of record JAILYA010000065.1, on the reverse strand, counting down.
AACTAACCTAACTCGGACTCTCCCAAGTCCATACCAAATCGCAACTTAAGGTTCGAATGATTAACATGCAATGTGATTTGAATTTGGAGTCGCCACTAATCATTTTCGGTAGGTCGATTAGAAACCTAAATAAAATAGCGGGAGAAAACTATCTTATTTCTCGCGAACCAGGAGATTAAGAGTCCGGGGACTTGGTTACATTAATTACAACTAATGCCCTTTCGGTACCTTAAAATTCATGAAACAAATAATGGATTTGACAAATTTGATGAATTCTACTTGAAGATCAAAGAATCAATTTTTTTGGATTTTTCTTCCCATGACATTTTTTGAAATAAAGAAATTACATGAAATTAGGATGAAATAGGTTCAAGGTTACTCCCCAATTTGAACTCGTGCACCAAACTCGTGCTTCGGGCTTGTCTTGACCATTGGACCGATTTGGTGACTCGTTAGGCCGAGAAATCTCTTGGTCCTATCTCTCCTTCACGTTTCTTTCTCATATCGCTAGAATTTCATGAGACCGCAATCCGGGCGTTGATATTTTTTCCCTTTTGCTCTCCTTCTATTCTCGTACCATTGATGTCTCATCGTTGATATGCAGCTGTTATTTAACATAAAAACATAGAGAAAAATCAGTGTAGAAAATCTGGGCTAATTTGTATTCGAAATTAAAGAAAGTTAGGGAATCACTTAACTTTCTTTTCTTGTGCGAGCTCGAACGATGGGGATGGACCAAGTAGCTTGTGTTGATCGGTGCAAAAATTGGCAATAGTAGTATCGGGCTTCAAAATTCTCATACCCTCTCAAAACTCTTTTCAAATTTTTTCTCAAGAGCTCTCTCTATTCTCCTTCTCCAAAAAAACTCTCTCAATTCTCTTTTCCTCCCCCAAAAAAACTCTCCTTCTCTTCAAGAACTCTTCTTCTTTTATAGGCAAAGTTCTTCATCCTTCATTCTTCATCTTCATTTCCCCACCTTCCATCTTCATCTTCTCTTCTTCATCTTCATCTTCCCTTCTTCATCTTCATCTTCTCTTCTTCACCTTCATTTCTCCATCTTCCATTTTCATCTTCTCTTCTTCATCTTCGTCTTCTCTTCTTCACCTTCATTTCTCCATCTTCCATTTTCATCTTCTTTTCTTCACCTTCTCTTCATTATCTTCTCTTCATCATCTTCCTTTCTCCATCTTCTCTTCATCATCTTCCTTTCTCCATCTTCTCTTCATCCTCTTCTCTTGGTATCTGCAATGCAGTCCCCGAGGTTCTAGTATTTGCAATACAGATCCTTGAAGCTCTAGTATTTGCAATACGATCCACTGAAAAAAATATTTCTTTCAAGCCCAAATATTCTTGGTATATTTTCACCCTATGTCTAATCTAGACGCCTGTTAAATTAAGCTTAAATTATATGCCAATGCTATGTGAGATGATTTTTTTTTAGAACTAAAATTAGTTCTAATTTTTATGCAAGATATATATTAGTCAAAATTTAGGCGTCAACGATTGCCCCTCTTTGAGTGGAGGCTCGTAGAGGTTCCGTTCAAAGACAAAATTGAACCCTAAATTTTGATAGTGCAAATGATGGATGAACTTTTTGGCGGGAGTTTTAGTCCCATTTTTTATGTAATGAAGTGATGCATGATATGCAAGATCTTGTAAATAACATGTGTCATAATTTCTCTTTTCCATGTTAGAGAAACTCGCACATGGATCGCATACGAGAATACCTGTTTTACCAAATACCTCATAAGTTGGTGATTCCCTTAATTTCCAAGTTTCTTGCAAACACGAGGACCTTAAGGTATTTGGCCTATCTCGTTATCGAGACTTTTCCCTAATGCGAGACAATAAGAAGATATGTGTATCCTTCCGGATCACAAGAGCTACGTCGTTGTGAGTCGAAAGAAGTAGAATCAAGTTCACAAGAGCTACATCGTTGTGAGTTGATTAAATGTCGAAATCGCCAGTGCATATGTCTTCACAATTCGACAAAGGGGAACCGAAATCTTAAGAGCTACGTCGTTATGATTTGGTTTGGATCAAAATCACGGGTGCTTATGTCTTCGTGATTTGATAAAGGAGCCGAGAATCATAAGAGCTATGTCATTATGAGCCGACCAAAGGTCAAGATCACCAGTGCATATGTCTTCGTGATCGACAAAGGAGAACCAAAATCTTAAGAGCTACGTTGTTATGATTTGGTTTGGATCAAAATCACGGGTGCTTATGTCTTCGTGATTTGATAAATGAGCCGAGAATCATAAGAGTTATGTCATTATGAGCCGACTAAAGGTCAAGATCACCGGTGCATATGTCTTCGTGATCCGAGACCGAAATCATAAGAGCTACGTCGTCATGATTTGTCAAGATCGCCCGGTGCATATGTCTACACGACCGACAGGAGAGGCATATTGCACTGAATTGAATCGTAACAACTATCATCGAGGAGTTGTTAATTTGAAAATGGGTTCGAAAACTTACCCGGGTTCTCCGAACGATTAATCAAAGAACGAAACGGATCGCTCGTATCATACATGGTAGGCATTTGCCAGGGAGAACTTGCTCATTCAATAATCCTCGGATGAATTTCGAGATCTTGGGAGGGACATCGAACATCGGGAATGTATTACCCATCATAGAATGGTAGAGGTAACATGCGCAAACATATTCAACAATGAGTTCATGCAAAACTATCCTACCGAGCTTGCAATGATGTATATAATGCAATCGCTCATACCATGGTTTATGCATAACCATTCTATAAAGTTTGCATTACCAACCCTGTCCAGGGACGTTCTCACATTATGAATACCTCGAATGTGAGCTGAGTGGGGGACTTCGGTCCGAGAGGGTTTTCTCTCACTCTCAAGAAAAATTATTTATCCTGTCTGCGGGATCCAAAAGAAATCACTCAATCTTTCCATCATCGCATTCGATAAGGATCCGAGTAATCTCGCAATTGATACGACCGAGCCGATCCGGAGGTCTTGATCGGGACCGTAATGAGAGCTAGGTCAAAGGTTTACAAAGGGGACTCTAGTTGAGTCAAGGCTACCGAAATGAATTCCTTCGTCATCTCTCCTGGGTTTACAAGTCAAGAACTCGCAAAAATGAGAGAGAAGTAATCTTGCTCGAACTTCTTCGAGTGATGCTTAAAATCATGAAACTCCACATTAATTCAAGTGCCCTAGTCGGAAAAGGCTTTTAAAGGGTTGTGATGGAGGTAATGATTTGGGGAGTGAGAAACGAAAGGGTTCGTTTTGGCTCGAAGATATTTGAGAAGGGGCTTGATGTTGGTGATCATTACAATCTTGTCACCGATCGTGGCTTTCTATGATACCATCATTGCTCGAGGATGGTATGAACCGAAGATTGCATTTGCAATTTGACACTTCATGGAGATTTTTCTCTCAACCCTTTTAGGATATACAGGAAAATTGTGCATTCAAGTTCGAAATATTCTACAAATGAACAATGAATTGAAAGGGCATTGGCCTTGCTTTTGGTAGGCACTTTGCTTTTTAAATGCTCGGGAGTTTTTTTGTGGAATCAGCTTTTCCTCTTTCTTCTCCTTCTTTTTTTACTCCCAACTCTCTTTTACGATTGTATCTTGATGAGTTCATTGGGAGATTTTCTATGGATCCAGCTTTTCGGTCCTTCTACTCAAAGATGGGCCATATTTGTTTTGGGACAACAATGATCACCAATAAGGGCTTTTAGAAACGAATTTGCAGGCTCAAATGGATTGTGCAAATGGATATAGATGTGTGGGATAGAAAAAGAAATGCTCTTCGTCACCCTAAGGCACTTGAATTAAAGCGCAAGTACAATGCAAAGAACCACCCGAAGATTGATGTTAGTCCAAGCAAGAAGATTTCTAACCATTTGTCTCGTGATGCTGATGGAATTACCTCTGTTTTGCCCCAATGTGGGGTGGTTCTTGACGAGGGTTGTGGAAATGAAATCTCCGCTCAAATGGGTTAATCAACGGATAACTTGCAGTGTTTAGGGTAGAGAAATGAATGCCTCCATCACTTCGGTTATCGTACCTTTCGCGAAAAAACTCTTTACCTCGGGGAATGCGGAATTTTGCCACCGTTCATCTCGCTTTGAAAAAATTGGACGTGTTTGGGAAAGGATTGCCTTTCATCATCCTGTCATGCCCCCTTCATACATTCGATGTATCTTATGTAGTTCATGTTCCTTATTCGAGTTGGTAAATTAAACATGAGGAACAATCATGCGCAAACTATGCGAGTGTAAGAGTGTTTTCGAGCATATAAAATGCAGCAACTTTTTATCTTGGCGGACAAAGTTCGCAAGTACATAAAAAATTTCTTAGGGGCATGGATCGTGAGTTGCCCCTGTTCATGCAAATGCGTTGCAAAACTTCATTGTGCGCTTCGAGACATGAGATTGTCAAAGGCTCCAAGAATTTCTCATTTCATTAATTTTTCATGGAGAAGGGATACTTCTCTGTTTGGACAAGTAGTGAACCCCGTAAAAATCAAAAGGGAAAGCATCAATGTATGTCCTCATGTTCTAAAAGAATTGAAACGATACCACTTTACCCATGTACGTATTCCTCGCAAACTTTGAATTGAAAAGATCGATTCATCTGGATCGGATTGTATGTCCAGGATGTTATCTCTCCAGGTTCTAGAACCGTGCCTGGGCTGAGTTTCGATCTGCGAAGCAAAAGTTTTTATTAATCTTTGTCCATTGATGCCAAATCCCGGGATCGACCCGGGACTCCTCGGACCACATGTCATTCCCCAACCACTATGCTTTGCGGTGTTTGTTGGCGTCCACGGGTGGCTCGCTTTTGTTATATTGTTCTCAAAGCGATTGGCAATCCCCTTCGAGAATAAAATAAGCTTAACTTAGAGTTTGAAACGGCTGAGAATCAATTGGAACGATACGGAGTTACCCATCTTTGAGCCCCGCTTGGTCTTTTCCTTGCATTCTCCCAAGTAAGGCTATTCGGAATCTCTCTTTATGGGCGTTCGGGGCGTCGTCCACAAATTGATTTGCTACAAGCCTAGCTTAATAAGGAACTTACGCATTTGATAAGAGAGGAGAAAATTCGCCCTTTAATTCTAGACAACTAGAAAGCAAAAGTATCCCACGCAGGGGAACTATACATGGAATTAAAGGAGTATTCATGTGAGATTGGTTCCACCTCTTTTGCTTGGCCATTCTAATGATCGGCTGATTTTGTCTTGGATCATACACCAACGATCGTTGTCGAGGATCCATAGTCACTTGCTTCGGATCACAACTCGGAGGTCCTTTAGCTCCGAACCGGGCGACCAAGGCGGTGAGCTCATCATCAAAGTAACCTTTTGATTTTTCGGGCAATTGATACTCGAATTGGGCATTGCTACTTGCTAACACCGGCGACAGATTTTCCACTTTGTTTTTGCCGTGAGCGGTCGACTCCTTGAGCTTGAGCCTCCGCCGTCGCTCGGGAACTCGTAGGGATGATCAACCCGGTCCGCTGCTAGAACCACCAGCGGAAGGTCGGTATGGCCGGTATTCTTGATTGGGAAGTGGTCGGGTACTTTTTGCTCCGTAGGTTTTCCTGGGATTAATCTTCCAAGTCAACTTTGCTCCGGTCGCCTTGGTTCCAAGCTACATCGTGCTTCTTCGACTTATCTCTAAATGCGTGAAGGTGATTTGTGACACTTCGTAGAGTGAGCCCGTTTATATTCATCATTTTGAGTACAGCCATTGGTCGTGCTGAATTGATTCCTAGTGTCGAACCGCCTCGATGAATATAGAGTGAAGCTCGGCGGACCAAAGGGGCCTTTTCTTTCCGACAAAATCGTCGTAGTAAGTTTGGCCATAGTTCTTTTGTTCGAGTAATTGCTTCCTTACAGCATGCTGCCAAATATTTTGGAGCACTCGAACGCAGACCGGCTTCTTTAGGATGTCCCGAGCACCATGCAATATGGCCCCGTTATGAACTGGCTGATCATCACTTGCTGATGTTATGATCACCGGTATATCCAACTCCGAATCGATGATCTTTAAGAGGCGAGACCATCCATATCGATCCCTACCATGGGCGTGGCACGACGATGTCGAAATCATATTTGTACCGCCTCGGCTCCTCTAAGGCTTCCGTTGCTTTCACATAAGCTGAAATCTTGTACATGCACTTTCTCGGCATGGCAACGAGGATAGAGAGGGAAACGGGGTTGCCATCAATGGCCATGACTCGTAGATCCTCGGGATAGGAAGCTTCCCATACTTCCGCTTTGGAATGGACGCATACTTATTTTCCTTTCAAAACCTTCCATATGTAGACCGAAAAATGGGTGTTTCGACTAAAGACTGGGCTTTAGATGTTCTTTGGACTTGCAAAGATATATTGCCGAAAATCACAAAAGCGATGATGGCCTTTCGTGACGAGTTACGGAGGTGCATGGAGACTTCAAGTTCTTTATAAACTTTTTCGATCATTAGTCTCATGACGACTTTTCTCTCCTTTTCGGTCTTAGTGCCTTGAATCCATTTCGTAATAACTCTTACCTCCCGCTCAATCCGTCGTTCTTTTTTTACTTTTCGATATGGAGGAGCCCTCAAATCTTTTCACTTTCTCTACGAACAGGCGGTTATTTCCCTCTTCAAATCTTTTCGCTTCCTCCTACGAACAGGCGATTATTTCCTTCCTCAAATCTTTTCGCTTTCTCCACTAACGAGGCGATTATTTCCCTCCTCAAATCTTTTCGCATTTACTTACGTGAAGGTTTTCAATGCTTAGTCAAATCGGCGAGGAATTCGCGCATTTAAACATGATGATGTTCGTGGATAATCTTGTTCTTTGCCCCTGGATTAAAAGAAGAATGTCTCACATGGGGATTTTGTAACAAACAGTACATTCATTCGTACATGTCACTACTTCTCTTGAGGATTCGTAAGGGGTGGCTAGTAATGCTCAAAGAAGAGATATTTTGAGAGCCCATAATAAAAAAAAAACTAAAGCTTCAAGTAGGCTACACATTCGGAGTTCCATCGGCGTTGAATTGGCTGGGTGTGACATCAAGGAAACTCCAATTGTAGTGATGCATGTCTCTTCCCTCGAAGGGCATCGGTTACGCCTCTGCAAGACCGACTTTGCGGGATGTATCTCCAACGAAATCGGATTGTACGAGAACTTGCTCGGGGGATGAATCGGTGAATGAGCATTTTCAATGCTCGAGATGTGGCTCATCGAGGGACATGTCACCAAAGGAGATGGGGCCGCTACGAGCATGGCAAAACGGCGGTGTTGATAGCATCCCTATACCTCTTGTTCTCTTCTCGAAGTTTTTCACTTTCTTCCCTCGAAACGTAAGTTCATGACTTTCATTTTTAACCTTCAATCGGGTCCGCTTGTTTTGAAACCAAAACTTGACCTTCAAGGGCTCCATTCCTATCATCCGGCTCAATTCATTTTTGCGTCTCCTATTCACGTAAGAGCACTCCTTGAAGGCGACTTCGAGCACTTTGATTTGATATTTTCTTTTACAGGGTTATTTGCATTTGCCGCTGCCATTGTTATTCTTTGTCGAAATCTTGAATTTCACTGCCAAGAGAGTTGGGTTTTACGGCCGAGCGTTGGATCCGGTCTCGAAATCCAGCGTTCGCTTTCGGGGATGTCTAGGTTGGTTGCCTCCCGGTAAATGCTGATGGCCTCTAAACATGTTGGATTGAAATACCTCTTACCGCCTTTTGTTCACTCTATTCTCCGATGTATGCTTACTCTCTCCAAATTCTTTCGAGTAATCGGGTATGTTCCAAAGCCTCCCTTTAAACGCGGATGAAAATCACTAAGCCGACGTTTTTCCCAAGATTTCGTGTTTCCGCTTTGCCTTATTTTTTCAACGTGATGGGACCCCGAATCCACTCGCACCGATTTTCTTTTCTTGATAACCATGCTTGTCTCCCACTCGGTTTTCAATCATGGTGGGACTTCAACTCTTTTCGTAACTTTTCGGATTTGTGAGGCTCGAGATCACGGATTGACGATAGATCCAGGGATCCAATGAACGAAACGCCTGTAGTTTTACCCGAGTAACTAACGTGGCCCCGCAAGAATTGCTGTTTCTTTTCCCGAAAAGTATGCTTGTCTCCCACTCGGTTTTCAACATGGTGGGGTCCTCAAATCTTTTCGTAACTTTTTCGGATTTATGAGGCTCGAGATGGTAGATCCGTGATTCACGGATGAAACGCTCGTAGTTTCACCCGTGGCTCTGCAAGAATTGCTTGTCTTTTTTCTCGAAAAGTATGCTTGTCTCCCACTCGGTTTTCAACATGGTGGCGTCCTCAAATCTTTTCGTAACTTTTTCGGATTTATGATGCTCGAGATGGTAGATCCGTGATTCACGGATGAAACGTCCGTAGTTTTACCCGGATAATTGACTCGACATCTACAATAATTATTGCTATAGCTTTTCTTGCCCTTTAAATTAGGATTTAACGCCGAGACAATTATCGCTTTCATATCTTCATCTCCAACCTTCTAAGCACTCTTTTGCATCCACTCTCTTTTTTAGCCGCTTCAACAACAATGGCTTCCCCTCCTGCGCACGCCTTCTCGGCTGAAGTTTTGGCCAAATGGGAGAAACTTTATAATCTCTTAGGCCAGGGCTACTCTTATATAGCCAACCATCCGGAGGCCAAACCGAGATTCGTCTTATGTTTAGGGATATGGGCACCGCTTCCATTGAAGGTACCAAGTTAGAGGAGGAATACGGGATCTTCCCCACCCTCTTTACTAACTTCCTGGAGGCTTACCATGTTGCTTATCAAGATGTTACTTTGGCCCACCTTGTGAAGGCACGCTATCAGGATCGGTCGGACAGCTTGGTGTTGGCGATCTTGTGGCCGACAATTATAAGAAGGCCATCGACTACGGTAATGAACAAGTCTTCCTGCTGATTCGTGAGAGGGGAAACTTGGTGGGGTGTTTGGCCATGTCCCAGACCATCTTCGAGCGCGATCCGCTCAATATTGTTTTAAAATTTCAATGCACATGGCTGGAAGAAAGGTTGGACGATCCGACCCTGGATATAGCCCGCGGGAGAATGCTGATCCATGACTTGGAATTTCTTGCCGAGCATCACCGGGACAAGGTAGCCAAGCTCAAAGAGAAATGTGAGCTCCTTCTCTTTAAGTTGGCGGATCTCGATTCTCGAAGCGATCGGTGTAGGCGGAGCATCAACTGTATGGAGAGTCGATTAAACTCTTTTGTGATGCTCATGAGGGCTCGGTTTGGCTTTACATTCCCACCCCGTTGATCTATTTGTAAGGCTTTCCGTTGAATGAAATGAATGCAATTTTTTACTCATATCATCTTTGTCGTCATATCTTTTCGCAAGATAACCCCTTTTACTCTGCGAATATGTAAATCTCACGCTCCCGATGGTCAATTCAATTGGGCCAGAGAGGCTCTCCCATTCGAAACAATCTCTCAAGAAAGATTAGTAGCGAGGAAACAAACGAATGCTCAAATGTGAACAACTCGTGAATCAGTATTAATATTATAACTCGATTATTAAAACATCGGAGTGAATCAAGCATAATATTTCTTTACAGCGTCGGAATTGACTTGGATTGGTAAAGACACGACCATCCATCTCGGCCAGAATCAAAGCACCACTAGGGAGCACCTTCTTTACTATATATGGACCACCATAGTTTGGAGCGAATTTCCCTTACGGGAGTGGGACTATTGGCAATAATTTTCTCAAGACCAGGTCATTGATTTGAAAATATCGAGACCGAACTTTTTTGTTGAATGATTTAGCAACTCTCTGCTGATAACACTGGCCATGACATACGATCTTAAGTCTTTTTTCGTCGATCGATTCAATTGGCTGGCTCTCTGCTGGATCCATTCGGCTTCCGTCGGCTTAGCTTGAGACAATATACGTAATGAAGGAATTTCCACTTCAACTGGTAGAACGACCTCCATTCCATATACAAGAGAATACGGGGTTGCCCCAATAGATGTCCGGATCGAGGTTCGATACGCCATAAGTGCAAATGGCAACCTCTCATGCCAATCGCGATAATTTTCAGCCGTCTTCGCTAAAATTTTCTTAATATTCTTATTGGCGGCTTCTACTGCTCCATTCATTTGAGGACGATATGGGGAAGAGTTCGGATGTTTGATCTTGAATTCCTTGAACAATTCGTCCATTAGTTTGTTGTTTAAGTTCGAGCCATTGTCGGTGATTATGGCTTCAGGTGAACCGTATCGAGCAATGATATCCCGGCGGATAAATTTCGCGATATTTCGTGCCGTGACCGCTAAATAGGATGCGGCTTCAATCCATTTAGAGAAATAGTCAATCGCCACCAAGATGAATCGATGCCCATTTGATGCTTTAGGGTTGATAGGACCGATAACATCAATGCCCCACATAGAAAACGGCCATGGTTCGGATAACTTATGCAACTCATTTGGAGGGACATTAATCTTGTCACCATGAATTTGACATTTGTGACAGCTTCTGGACATGTTGAATACAATCTCTTTCGAGTGTGAGCCAATAATAACCCAACCTCATAATCTTCTTCGCTAACAAGTGGCCGTTCATGTGTGGACCACGAGATCCCTTCATGTACTTCCATCATCGAACGAACTGCCCGGTTGAGTCAATGCATCTTAGTAGGACGAGAATCGAATAACCGCTTGTACAAATTCTCTCCATTCAAGAAGAACTTGAGGCCATCTTCCTTATGTACTTTTGCTCGAGATACGGTACTTTTTCGGGGAACTCCCGCTTCGAATATAAGTCTTGATGTCATGGTACCATGGCTTACCATCGGGTTCATTGATCACGGTCATACAATATGCCGGTTTTTTTTAGTACCTCGATCTTCAGTGGATCAACCTCAAGTCCATTGGCGACTTGTAACATTGAAGACAAGGTAGCCATGCATCGTCGAATCGATTATGAGTCCCGGACGAGATACTCAAATGAGATATCCTCAAATTCCTCTACCAATTCATCCAGGATACTCATGGTAGGGTAGCAATTTAGCATCTCTCGTCTTCCACTTTCCAACGATCGAAGGATAATCAAAGCGGAATCTCCGAACACCTTAAGTCGGGCTATCCCCATTTCAATCGCAGCTGCAGGCCCGAGGATGCATGCCTCATATTCTGCTATGTTATTTGTGCAAGGGAATACCAATTTTGCTTTGCCACAGGATAATGCTTGACCACCTGGAGATATCGAACCGCGCCCGTGCCGACCCCGATAAATTGACAGCTCAGTCAAAATACATAGTCCGAGATGTAATCCTCCATCGACATGACTCGATCCTCGGAACGATAGGCATCATCATCTTGCCCCGGATTTTCAGCTAGGACATCTGCTATAGCTTCGTCCCTTGATTGACTTTTGGGACAAATATTGAACGTCAAACTCGGAGATGAGGATTTGCCATTTGGCAAGTCTACCAATCAAGACGGGTTGATTAAGAAAGTATTTGATAGGATCACATTCTATCACCGAAGCACTTGATAATGCAAGGTATATTGCCGAAGCACATGCGATACCCGGACTAACGCCGCACATGTTTTCTCTACTTGAGTACTTCATTTCCAAGGTTGTGAATTTCTTGCTCGAGATAATAAATGGCTTGTTCTTTTCCATCCTCCTGCTTCTCTTGGGCTAACATAGCACCCAAGGATTCACTCGGGATTGTGAGGTAGAGGATTAAAGGTTGCCCCGGCGTTGGAGGAACAAGCACGGGTGGATTCATGAGATACTTGCTTGGTTTCCCAAAAGCTTCTTCACATTCGCTATCCCATTGGACTAGCGCATTCTTCTTTAATAGCTTGAGGAATGACTTAGCGGTTTCGATAACCGAGAGATGAATCGAGCAATATAGTTTAGCCTTACTCATCAAACTTCGAACTTCTTTAACCGTCGTCGACGGCTTAAGCTCACGAATAGCCTTGACTTTCGAAGGGTCGACTTCAATGCCCTTACTTGCTTACCACGAATCCGAGTAGCTTGCCCGAGCTGGTCCCAAAGACACACTTGGCGAGGTTGAGGCGTAACTTGTACTTTCGGAGTCTGTCGAACAATTTCTTCGGCGTTTCGACGTGATCTTCTCCATGCCTTGTTTTTGCTATCATGTCATCGACGTAAACCTCAATCTCATTATGCATCATGTCGTGGAAAAGGGCAACCATGGCTCGTTGGTAAGTGGCTCCAACGTTTCGAGACCGAACGGCATTACCCGGTAATGGAACATTCCCCATGGTGTGGTGAAAGTGGTTTTCAACTTGTCGTTGACATTCATCGAATTTGATTGTACCCGGAGAAACCATCCATGAATGAAAACAATTCAAACCTGCAGCATCGAATGCGGCCATCTTTCTTCATGACAGGACTATGTTAGCGACCCAATCGGAATATTCTTAGTCTCAATGAATCCTACATCGAGAAGCTTCATGATTTCCTCTTTGATCTTCCGCACTAATTCCGGTCCGGCCCTCCTTGACTTTTGCACCATTGGCTTAGCCGAAGGATCGATCGGCAAATAATGCTCGACAATGGAACGGTCAAGATCGGGCATATCTGCATAGGACTAGGCGAAAACGTCCCGGTAATCCTTTAGGAGCTTAATCAAGCGCTCGACATCTCTTTGGAAAGGTTTGCCCCGATCTTAACTTTTTTAGAGTTTTCCGCATCGCCTAGGTTGATCGAGATAGCTTGTTCACCGGTCAAGGGCTTGATCTCTTCATGTCGTTCGAAATCTTGACGAACTTCCTCATAATCTGGATTGAACTCATCCTGGGTCGTATACTTCGAATCCACTAGATTTCCCTCCTCATGTATCCCCCATGATGACAAACTTGTTGGTCGTTGGTTATCGTCATCGGGTTGGTTTGGGAGATTGAGACTACAAGAGGCGTGCTCGAGCTTACGCTCGTGAAGATCACATCTTCTAGCGGCATTGTCGATAGAGAGCGGTTTCCAACGCTTTACCGGAGTTGTCCGTAGAAGGAATTAGAGCAGGAATGGTTAGCGGCAGGCTGGAGGTGGATGATTGAAGTTTGGCGGAGAAGGTGGCCATCATTTCCTCCATCTTTCGGGACATCATCTCTTCAAAGCGCTCGGTTAAGGAGCCAAGTTTCTCGTCTAGGGCAGCACTTGCGATGGCGTTAATGTCGGCCATCCTCTTCGCGACCGATCGAGTAATATGTGGAGGATCCGTGAAAAATTACCTGTACGCAGTAACAAACCAAAAATGAGTACAGGGAGCGAGAATAGCGAGCCGGCCCATGGCATCCCTCTAGACTCAAACGAACAAAGTGATTATGACCAAAGAATTGAAACATAGAATTTTCAGTTTGTCCGCTTTTACGAAAAAATCCGTATTAATTTGCCCGTTGGTCAAAATATGTCCAAATTTTACGAGCTTATAGTTGAGAAGATGATGAACAACTTTTATATTGACCAATCTGACTAGAAATGAGCGGATCAAATCAGTTTAATGTGTCTTTCCAAAAAATCACATTCAGAAAACTGTTATAACCACAGGTAGTTAAAAAAATGAAAGACCATCTTAAATTATGAATTTGATTCTGAAATTTTGTAGGATATTAGTTGAAACATAGGTCTACAACTTTCGTGTTTGACACTTACTCAAAGCTCGATCGTAGAATTTAGTAAAAATCGTACAACAGGAACGAGCCAAATCGAATTGAGGACAACTGATGAAATTGTAAAAACTACGGAAGCAAAGTGTGAAATTGGAAACAAGACAATGAGATTAATAAACAATCAACCTAAACCATGGACCAGCCCAAAATAAAAATGAGATAACGGGCGTAAGAGACAGGAAATTACCGCTCATATGAAGAAAATGTCAATCACAAAGACATGCGCATGAATCGTGGATTCGATTTTAGTTCTTTTAGCAAAAATGAAATGAAAGACAGAACGACATGTCGCAGCCTCGCGCACGTTCATCATGACTAGTTGCCGCCTCGCATACATAGTCATGACTAGTCGGGTCCAATCATCTCGGCTTGGTTCGGTCGACAAGGGCAACTCTCATGCATCATAGCCTCACGTGCATAAGAACAACCCTTGAGCCATTTTTTGAAGAACTCGGGATCCAAGTGGGATAACCTTTAGCGAAGCCTTACCGCCAAGGTTAAAGAACCACATAAATACCATCCCCGAAACTATCGGGTGACCCGGGTTCGGTCACAAGTCAAGGTGGTGTAGTGCAATTATATTAGGGGCATGCACGACATTTTAAAGGCAATCGGCACTCCGATAGTTCAAAAAATAAAATTCTCATCACCAAGCTCGCAAAATAGAGGTTAGCCACGACTCCTCCCCTTATAACTCCCTTTCTCGCAAAACCATTTAACACCTAGGGATTAAAATTCAACCAAGATTATCAAATCAAGTAATTTTCCTTTTCATGAACTTATCGGCTTAAGTCCTCTTTGGGTCCCCAGTGAGTCGCCAAGTAGTCGCGACCTAGAAAAAAAAATAGACAAGTCATCTTTTTCGGGCTAATGGATTATCGGGTTAATTAATTAACTAACCTAACTCGGACTCTCCCAAGTCCATACCAAATCGCAACTTAAGGTTCGAATGATTAACATGCAATGTGATTTGAATTTGGAGTCGCCACTAATCATTTTCGGTAGGTCGATTAGAAACCTAAATAAAATAGCGGGAGAAAACTATCTTATTTCTCGCGAACCCGGAGATTAAGAGTCCGGGGACTTGGTTACATTAATTACAACTAATGCCCTTTCGGTACCTTAAAATTCATGAAACAAATAATGGATTTGACAAATTTGATGAATTCTACTTGAAGATCAAAGAATCAATTTTTTTGGATTTTTCTTCCCATGACATTTTTTGAAATAAAGAAATTACATGAAATTAGGATGAAATAGGTTCAAGGTTACTCCCCAATTTGAACTCGTGCACCAAACTCGTGCTTCGGGCTTGTCTTGACCATTGGACCGATTTGGTGACTCGTTAGGCCGAGAAATCTCTTGGTCCTATCTCTCCTTCACGTTTCTTTCTCATATCGCTAGAATTTCATGAGGCCGAATCCGGGCGTTGATATTTTTTCCTTTTGCTCTCCTTCTATTCTCGTACCATTGATGTCTCATCGTTGATATGCAGCTGTTATTTAACATAAAAACATAGAGAAAAATCGTGTAGAAAATCTGGGCTAATTTGTATTCGAAATTAAAGAAAGTTAGGGAATCACTTAACTTTCTTTTCTTTGGCGAGCTCGAACGATGGGGATGGACCAAGTAGCTTGTGTTGATCGGGTGCAAAAATTGGCAATAGTAGTATCGGGCTTCAAAATTCTCATACCCTCTCAAAACTCTTTTCAAATTTTTTCTCAAGAGCTCTCTCTATTCTCCTTCTCCAAAAAACTCTCTCAATTCTCTTTTCCTCCCCCAAAAAAAACTCTCCTTCTCTTCAAGAACTCTTCTTCTTTTATAGGCAAAGTTCTTCATCCTTCATTCTTCATCTTCATTTCCCCACCTTCCATCTTCATCTTCTCTTCTTCATCTTCATCTTCCCTTCTTCATCTTCATCTTCTCTTCTTCACCTTCATTTCTCCATCTTCCATTTTCATCTTCTCTTCTTCATCTTCGTCTTCTCTTCTTCACCTTCATTTCTCCATCTTCCATTTTCATCTTCTTTTCTTCACCTTCTCTTCATTATCTTCTCTTCATCATCTTCCTTTCTCCATCTTCTCTTCATCATCTTCCTTTCTCCATCTTCTCTTCATCCTCTTCTCTTGGTATCTCAAATGCGGTCCCGAGGTTCTAGTATTTGCAATACAGGTCCTTGAAGCTCTAGTATTTGCAATACAGTCCCCGAAAAAAATATTTCTTTCAAGCCCAAATATTCTTGGTACATTTTCACCCTATGTCTAATCTAGGCGCCTGTTAAATTAAGCTTAAATTATATGCCAATGCTATGTGAGATGATTTTTTTTTTAGAACTAAAATTAGTTCTAATTTTTATGCAAGATATATATTAGTCAAAATTTAGGCGTCAACACCGGGATCGATCCGTCCGGTTTCAAGGACCTCCCGGTCCGGTCCATAGTTGTAGAAATTAGGAATCGATCCCTCCGGACCGGACCGAGAAACTACAAGTCCAATCAGTAAGTGCCGAACAAGAAATAAATAAATAAATAAAATAATCTTTGACTTTTTTTTTGGTCACGTGTTGGAAACTTACCGGTATTTTTAAGAAATTGCAAATTCTTTTGAAACGTCAAAAAGCTTCCCGGGTTTTGGAACTTGGAAGCTAACCTGGAACTTGAACCTACCATGTCACGGGTTTTAGGTCTATTCAAGAAGTGGGCAATTTTTTTTTTTTTTTTAAGCACAATAAAAGTGAACGCAACAACAAAATTAAAAATTTCTCATTTGTCAATAGCAACAATCCATATAAAATGAACACCTAAAATAAAATAAACAATAAGATGTTCAAAGCACGTAACATAAAACCCAAATTATAAAATTTTAGTCCTCAATCATCCATGAAATATTGGCCTTTAACAGCTCATTTCCAACTTAACAAAAAAAATCTTCAAAAATACAAAGAGAAAAGATGTCTCCAAAACCCACCCACGCATGGCCGAGTTGGTTGAGAGCGTGCTATTCCTAGTCGGATCACTAGTTCGAAACTCCCAACTCGACTTCGTGACTTAAGTGGGGGCCATGGCTGGTGGCATTGTGCTAGCTCCCCCGAGGTACTAATGAAGTGCCGACACAAGGGCAAGCCATTGCGTAAACTCGCGGATCCTCGATTAACAAAAAAAAAAGATGTCTCCAGTCAAATAGAGCGAATAATTAAAGAAATTTGGATTTACACTTTCTTTTTTTTCGTGGCAAAGAGCTATCTCTACTTTTTCCTTTCATTATTTCTGATTCTTTAAAAATATATATTTTTTCAAGTAAGTGAATAAATTGCACCACATAAAGACAATTATTGAAGTAAGTTTTTAATGATTATCACTTGTTTATATGATTTTCTAAATTTAAATGATTGCAAATTATAGCGTTGTTTCCTTTTATTATGTGGTTAAACATGCATGTGCACATGGAAATAAGTCGGGGGATTTGGTTTTTGTTTTAATTACATAAGAAATTGTTAGATGTGGTTAAATATACGTGTGCACATGGAAGTAACCTATTAATGAGGGCCACTTACTCGGTATCGTTCCCGGTCCGGATCGGTTGTTTCTTCCCAAGATTCAGAGCCGAATCGTATAGTACATGTTCCAAAAATATGGAATCGAGAACTAGACCGAATCCCACCAAAATTTGGAGCTGGACCAATTTCAGTTCTACCTCGAAACATTGTTCACCCCTAGAACATAAGGCTAAAACTATTGAGAGAAATCCTTAATTGGTTTTGAAATTGACAAAACAATCCATAATCTCTTAATATGAGTTAATGCAATGAAATACTTATTTTACGGATTATCCATAGGTGTGGATTACACAGGATTGAATTTGGCAAAAAGGCTCAAACGTTGTTACGAGGGAATTGGGCATTGTATCGAGCTCGGGCGTTGAGCGAGGAGCTTAGACTTTGTAGTTGTTAGAATATATCTCGAATTTGAGCCTTGAAGAGAAAATCTAAATTCCAAAAATAGATATATGTTGATCTTGAAATTAACAATAAGATTTGTTTCTTTGAATATGACGGAATGACATAGATTGCGGAAATTGTTTCCATGATTAGAATTGTGATCAACAATTAAAGATATGCATAACAAAGTTGTAGATAAAATCAACTCTCTTGTTTGGTCTTAGAATCTTAGGCATGAAATTCAACTTGGACTTGGGGTGGACTAGGTCAACTTGGGCTCACGCCGAACATGCATTGAAATCGGGGAATTCCTTGGTTGAGTCGGCAAAGATTCGGGCTGATATAATATACGGTTCATGCGAGCGATTGTTGACATGATTTTATTGAAGCGCCGTCTTGCCATCCAAAGGCCGAGAGAGCTTATCTTTATCGGTTTGTTCTCAAAATTATATCGGGGCTTCAAGTGTCGAAGCCAATTAAATCTTGAGGTTAGATTTGTGTAATTCCTTTGTGAGATTGAGAGATTATTCGTGAGGAATTGGGGCTAAACAACTGTCTGCGTTCTTGAATGTAATTGAGGCTGGAAAACACTAAGAGTGTTTGAGTAACTCATCTCTATTGTATCGCTTGATCTATAGTGGAATTCGTTCTTTGCTCTCCGCGTGGACGTAGATCTCTACGATCGAACCACGTATATCCGGTGTTCGATTTATTTTCTTGTTATATCTA
Source organism: Rhodamnia rubescens (assembly GCA_021437795.1). Taxonomy (NCBI): domain Eukaryota; kingdom Viridiplantae; phylum Streptophyta; class Magnoliopsida; order Myrtales; family Myrtaceae; genus Rhodamnia; species Rhodamnia rubescens. Next base: position 11,482 of record JAILYA010000065.1, on the reverse strand, counting down.
TTTATCGTTTGATCGCTTGTTTCGTGCAATAATTAGTATCGAGCTAGGCTTATCGAGTTGAAGCAAATCGATGGCGACAGGAAGAAGGAAAATTGAAAATCGACGATTTGAGGGAAAGGACTTTGATTTACGAAAAATGCATATTAAAGACTATTTATATCAAATGAAGTTGTACTTGTCCTCGTCCGGGGAGAAACCGAGACGATGAAACAAACGATTGGGAATTCTTTGGATAGACGAGCAATGGGTGTTATTCGGTTAACATTGGCTCATATGTACCGTTTAGTATCGTCACACTGCGGGTTTGATGAAAGCCCTTCGGAGATAAACACGAAGCCCTCTACAATCAACAAGGTTTATTTGATGCAACATCTGTTTAATTTGAAGATGAGCGAAGGTGCGTTAGTTACTAATCATATCAATGAATTCAATGTGATTGTTAGCCAATTGAGTTCGATTGATATTGACTTTGAAGATGAGGTATGTGCTTTGATTATATTATCCTCATTCCCGATAGTTGGAATTCTATTGTTACTGTTGTTAGTAATTCTTCTCGATTAACAAGTTTGACGTTTGATATATTCGAGATTTGATTCTAAGTGAGGACATCCGTAAAAGAGAATCGGCAAATATATATCTACTGCTTTAGTAGGTGAAAATAGAGGAAGAATTGATACTCATGGTAGCGTAGTAGTATGAACTCGAATAGATGCGATCGATCCCCAGGACTAGTGGTGCTTTGTCTGTTGGAATTATAGCAAGAGAGGGCATCTTAGAAGGAATTGTTTTAAGCTGAAAAAAAAATGAGCAAGGGAATTAGAGTTGAATATACATATGATGTTGTAGTTATAGCTGATAATTTTGATGGTGTGGATAGGGTCTTGTGTGTCACATGAGAATTCGTCATTTGACGGATGAATTATGGATTATGGTTCTTCTTTTCATGCTACACGAATAGAAACTGGTTTGCTACTTATTAGTGCACGGATAGTAGTAAAGTGCGGTTGGAGAACAACGCTGAATGTGATGTTGTGGGTGTTGGTGATGTTAAAATCAAAATACATTATGGTATTGTGAGGACATTGACTTGAGTAAGACACGTTCCGATTGAAAAAGAACTTAATTTTCTTGGGTACCTTAGATTCAGTTTGGATGTAGGTATTCTTCACAAGGTGAAGTTCGAAGATTGTTCGAGATGCCCCGGTGATAATGAAAGGAATCAAGCATGGTGACCTATATGAACTTCAAGGTGAGACATTGACAGGTTTCGCTCCGAAGACGTCGGCGTACGCTTGAGAGTCTAACAACCTGCTCAAGGAAAACCTAGGTGTCCGTACGAAGCACAAGTTTGATGTTGTTGTCGGGAATACAGGGGTCGAGAGGTTTGATCAAAATAGAGACTGGTAAATTGATTAAGCATGTGCGAACCGACAATAGCATGGAGTCTTGCTCGAACCTAGTAAATAAATTCTGCATGAAAAAGGGCATAGTGAAACACTGTACTAAAGCTAGTAAACCACAACAGTTTGCGGAATTGATGAGCGAGAATATTACTAGGGACAACCCTTAAAATGATATCTAATGCTTTGGTATAGCCAAGAGAATTCTAGCGGATGCACTTACTATGGCAAGCTATCCGATGAACAGTCTCCATCGATTGTGATCGAATATCGGACTTCCAAAGAAGTGTGGTCGGGTAACGTTGCTGATTATTCTATTTTTAGAATGTTTAGTTGCTCGTATTATTATCGAGTAAGTGATGGTAAGCTCGATGTGAAGGCAAGGTGCATATTCCATGGCTATGCTCGAGGTGAATGGGGCTATCGGTTGTGGTACCCGAATATAAATTCACATGTTCATAGGAGAGAAGTTACCTTTGACGAGTCTCCAATACTTCCGGCTAGGAGTGATTATAGCAAAGCATTCATACGGATCTGGACGGTGTTCAGCTTGAGGTGGAGTTGCAACCAGAAACTCCCGAGGTAGTGAGTACTAGCGAAGTAATTGACACAAATGGTGCTTATAGCAAGGTGGAGCCTATAGAGCCAACGGTTCTTTATAATCGTTGATATTGACAAGGTACGTGTTTGATCTCTTGACAAATATGGATGTAGCGATAGTTTTGCTTTATTTGTGGTAGAGAAGCTTCATCATAAAGTCTTTGTGGAGCAATTAGTCCATGTACAGTTGGTGCTCTAATAAGGTCCACGGTTATGACGAAGTTCAAGCACGACTTGGACTTGGATAATGTCTCGGAGCGGTTAAGCCCATTGGAGCTATTAGGAGAGTAGCGTTGGTGTTCGGATTTTAGCGAAACGATTGTGACTTGGCTCAAATGTCGAGCCAAAGTAGAGATTATTAGAATATATCTCGAATTTGAGCCCGACGAAAATCTAAATTTCGAAAATAGATATATGTTGATCTTGAAATTAAAGATAGGAATTGTTTCTTTGAATATGACAGAATGACGTAGATCGCAGAAATTGTTTCCGCGATTAGAATTGTGACCAACAATTAAAGATATGCATAATAAAGTTGCGTATAATATCAACTCTCCCGTTTGGTCCGAGAATCTTGGGGGTGAAATCCAACTTGTACTTGGGGTGGACTCGATCAACTTGGGCTCGCGCCGTACATGCATTGAAATCGGGAATTCCATGGTTGAGCCGGCAAAGATTTGGATGATATAATATACGGTTCATGCAAGCGATTGTTGACGTGATTTTATTGAAGCGCCATCTTGCCGTCGAGTGCTTGAAAGAGCTTATTATCTTCATTGGTTTTGTTCACAAAATTACATCAAGGATTCAAGTGTCGGAGCCAATTAAATTTTGAGGTTAGATTTGTGTAATTCTTTTGTGAGATTGAGAGATTATTTCGCGAAGAATTGGGGGCTAAACACTATATGTGTTCTTGGATGTAATTGGGGCAGGAAACACTAAGAGTGTTTGAGTAACTCTTCTCTATTGTATCGTTTGATCTATAATAGAATTCGTTGCTGCTACAAAAGAGATTTCAAACAATAAGGCGATAGAGATGAGAGCGAGAGATGTTATTTTTTATGAATGCAAAAAGAGACGATACACTAAGCCTAACTGTTCTCTCCTAAAGAAGAAAGGAATGGATAAAAAATCCAAGAAAGCCCCGAAGGCGTAAAACTTGGAGCGACACAAAATGCGAAAGTGATGAGGAATATGCTAACAACTATTTAATGGCCAACTTAGACTCGAGGATGAATCTAAGGTAAGTCGTTCTAAAATCCCTCCGAAGGTATCTCGAATACATAGATGAACGGTGTTTGGACTATAAAATCGCTCTTAAAATGCTCTTTGAATTAAAAAATGAGGTAACTTATTTAAAGCAAAACAATGTTTCTCAAAAGCATAAGATAAGTTTTCTCGAAAGCGAATTTTCTCAAATCAAAGAAAAATCTAATTTAGTCTCTAAGAAAAATGAAGATTTGGAAATCGAGAAAGAATTTTTAGAAAAGAAAATGAGTCTTTGTAAAAGGAAAATGTTTCTCTAAAAAGGAAATTTCGGATATCAATATAAAATTACTTCGGTTAAAAAACGTTACAACATCGTATTTGTATACAAGTTACTTACTATGACAACTGGACTTGGTCGTCAAAGGCTTAGAAAAAGACCCTCAAAACACGCGTACAAAAATCACTTTTATAAGCAAGCTTGTAAGATCCGAGGAATAGAATATTTCTAATTATTCAAACAAGTGGTGATACGAAACACTCTAGAAGTTACTATCCTAAGATCCGGAGAACCACTCGAGATATCTTGAGATTTGCAAATTCCTTTAACCCAAAAGGACCCAAACAAATTTGGGTACCAATGAAAACTTGAATTCCTTTTATGCTTGCAGGTACCACTCAAAAAAAAGAAATAAGTGGTACCTTGACAAAGGGGTGTTTCGACAAATGACTCGGAGACTCTATGATATTTATCAATCTTACCAAGTTTGTTGGAGGAAATGTCTCCTTTGGCGACAACAATAAATGAACAATTATTGGAAAAGAAACCGTGAAGATTGACAATCTCTTCATCAATGACGCCTCATTGGTTAAGGGTTTGAATTTCAATCTTATAAGTATAAGCCAACTGTGTGACATTGAATATAAAATATTTTTTCCGGAGGATAAATGCTCGTGTGTTAGTTGGGACAACAAGTGCTCATTCACGGGACATAGACATGGCAATATGTATCTTCCGGATACATCATCCGAAGATGTGAAATGTCTAGTATCCATCAAAGACAACTTAGAACTTTGGCATAAGAAGTTGGAACACATAAGCTTCAAACAAATCACAAAACTTTCCTCAAAAAGGCTTGTGTGAGCAAGCAAAGTTGTGTGACACTTGCACTCTTGGGAAACAAGTATGGAACTCTAACAAATCTATAAATCAAGTTTCCACTAACCGTGCTCTGCAGCTCTTACACATGGATGTGTTTGGACCTACGAGCATTGGAGGTAAAAAGTATTATCTCGGTAATAGTAGGCGATTATACTAGATTTTCTTGGCTTTTCTTTCCCGCACACAAGAATGACGCATTTTCACATTTTGAAAGTTTCTCAAAGAAAGTTCAAAACGAAAAAGGTTATTCAATCTCTAGCATCAAACCGATCACATGGGAGAATTTGAAAATCAAATCTTTGCAGATTTTTGTGATCAAAATGGTTTCCAACATAATTTTTCTTCTCCTTATACTCCACAACAAAATGGAGTAGTTGAAAGGAAAAATCATTCCTTACAAGAAATGGCACGAACTCTCTTAATAGAAAGCAAAACCCTTTCTCATTTCTAGATAGAAGCTATTTCTACTGCATGTTACATCATAAATCGTGTCTTCCTAAGACGATTGCTTGAGAAAACCCCCTATGAATTTTACAAAGGTAAGAAATCAAGCATATCATACTTTCATGTATTTGGATGTAAATGTTTTATCCTTAATAACTCAAGTAATCGTCCTGGGAAAGTTTGATGAAAGATTAGACGAAGGTAAATTTCTTGGTTATTTCACCTCAAGTAAGGCATACATAGCCTTCAATAAGAGCTCAAGAGCAATTGAAGAATAAATAAACGTGAAGTTTGAATATGGAAATGACACTTAGAAGATAGACACCGAAATCACAATTACATCTAAGATGAATCCATCATCTAAACAGACTCCAACATCCGAACAAACAAAATCATGTGAGGTCACTCGAACATGAAAGACACTCGAGATAATTACATCTTCCGAAGATGAAAATCCGAAAAAATCTCGAAAGATGAAAATGACAAATTTTACAAGAACCGAAAATACAAATCCAATCATCTCGATGGATTTTGTCATTAGGGACATGGAAGAAGGGATTAGAACTAGATCTAAACTGAAGAATGTCATAAATGCATTCGCACTTATTTCAAAAGTTGAACCCAAAGGAGTTGAGGGGGCTCTTGCGGACAAAGCTGGATAGAAGTAATGTAATAAGAGCTACATCGGTTCAAACTCAGTGAAGTTTGGGAACTTGTGCCCACACCCAAGGATCATCCGATTATTGGAACCACATGGGTATCCAAAAACAAGTTGAATAGCAAAGTTACAAGAAATAATGCAAGACTTGTAGCAAATGGATACTCTCAAGAAGAGGGAATTGACTACTACGAAACATATGCTCCAAGAATAAGATTGGAATCTATTAGATTACTATTCACCTATGCCTGCTACGATGACTTTTGATTATATCATATGGATGTCAAGAGCGTATTCTTGAATGGTTACATTAAAGAGGAAGTATACGTGCAACACCTCTAGACTTTGAAGATCCAAAGAGCTCGAATCATATATACAAACTCTAGAAATCTCTTTATGGACTCAAGCAAGCGCCGCGAGCCTGGTAAGAAAGATTAAGTAAATTCCTTGTTGAAAAAGGTTTCAAAAAGGTAAGGTAGATATCAATTTATTCATCAAAAGGGAAGGCAAAGATATCTTGCTTATCCAAATATATGTTGATCACATCATACTTGGTTCTTCTAATGAAAAACTTTGCAAGAATTTCTCTCGGGTCATGCAAGGCGAATTTAAAATGAGCATGATAGGAGAACTCACCTTCTTCCTTAGACTACAATTGAATCAAACTAAACAAGGAACTTTCATACATCAAGAGAAGTATGCAAGGGAAATTGTGAAGAAATTTGACCAAGGAAACTATAAGAAAACTAAATCACCAATGTCTTCTTCATCCAAACTAGACTATGATGAACAGGGCAAATAGCTTGATTAGAAGTTATACGGAAGCAAGATCGCTTCTTTATTATATCTTACTACTTCTAGACTTGACATCATTTTTAGTGTGTGTATGTGCACTAGATTTCAATTAGATCATAAAGAATCACACCTCTCTAAGAAAGAGGATTATAAAATATATTGAAACCAATCCTAATCTAGGATTGTGGTATTCAAAGACCTCAAACTTTAAATTATATGGCTATTCGGATGCTAATCTTGCAGGTTGCAAATTAGACAGAAAATGCTTCAAGAACATGTCAACTCCTGGGATTGATGCTAGTGTCTTGGTTCTCAAAGAAACAAAATACGTAGCACTAATCGCAGAAGCTAAGTATGTGACATTAGGAAGTTGATGTGCTCAAATCTTATGGATGAAGCAACAACTGCGGGACTTTGGTATTGATGCATCAAACGTGAAAATCAAATGTAACAACACCACTACAATCAATCTCACAAAGAATCCAATCTTGCACTCTCGAGCTAAGCATATAGAAATTAAGCATCATTTCATTCGTGATCACGAGCATGATGATGAATATCCAATTTGTTGGTTCGAAAGATCAATTAACTGATATATTCACAATCCCATGAAAAGAATTCCTTTCAATATATTAGACAAGAATTGGGTATCACTTCTATACCCGTTTGAATTGTCCTCTAAACAGTCAATACCGCTTCGAGCAAAATGCATCATCTCGAAGAGGTACGATGATTAAAATGAATCTCCGAACTAACATATCATCCGAGGAGGTCATCATCCGAACAACAATCACATTAGGTTTGATCGTTTAAATTTTTGGCGCGTAAGTAGTCATTTTTTGCAAAACTAAGATACGCACAATCTCAATCTTTTTAATATTCTATGAAATATTGTGATTGATATGATTTTCGTAATTGAATTGAGTGAATATTTCTTTTCTAAAATTATTTTATTTCATGTCTCTTCAAATCTTTATTTTTGAAAATCATACCTCAAATCTTTTAACTGTCCCCGGTATATTCCTAAAGTAATTTATCACAATCTTTACTTAGAAATAAAATCACAAATGTTCTTTTTGGCAAAGTGCGATTTCCAAATTTGTCTTACTTTATTACTCTTTAAATTCCTCAAACTAAAAGTCTATTTACACTAAATTTTCATTCGTCTCATTTGAGATCTCTCTCTAAAAATGCTCTCAAAATTTCTTTTGCGATTCAACCTTGAAATTTCTAAAATTTCTTAAACTTTCTCCTCAAAATCCTTCATGGCACCCAAAAATTTCTCTATCACAAGGAAACCTTCAATCGGTACTCATTGCTCGGATAGACCGAAGCTTAGCGATCCTACAACTCTAATCGGTGCCACAGATCTAAACAATCTCTTTGATCATTCGAAGCATACCGTGAATGACTCGGAAGATGAGGATCATCTTACTATTGAGCAATTCAAGCTGAAAATTCTAAAGGAAAGAGAAGCTACTATGAAAGCAGAGCGTGAAAGAATAAAGCTGGAATAAGAGGAAGAGATATACCACAAGGAGATGGTGGATGAATACCATCCCTTCCTTCATGAGAATAGGAAAGATGGTACAAAAGATAAAATAGAACCCGTCGGAATGAAAGAAATACGATCTAAGGGGGAGTCAACTCACACAACGGGAACTCATACTAAAGAAGAAGAAGAAGAGATGAGTGAGAATATTGACTCGAGCTACCGAAAGACATCTTGTGCTTTCGAATGAATTGAAACTACAAATTCAGGACTTGTACAAGACCATGTTTGAGGAAGTTGATGAAATGAAAGAAAAAATGGTTCTTGAATTTATGAAGCTAAGGGAAAACGTGTCCGAGAAGGAAAACCTTGCTTTTTTGAAGGTAGAACACATTGACAAAAAGACGAACAACCTCGAGATGCCATCAATCTAAAGCTGGAATAGTTTTCCAAACTTGTGCTGGTCAAGTTTTCTCAAGATTTTGTGCCGTCTACATCCACTTCTACACCTACTCCTTGTTATCCTAAGTTAACTGCCTATTTCTATTCAAACTTCTCAATGATCTCTCGAGATGCCATTTAGTTCTTCCTCTCTAAAACATCATTCGAGTGTTGTAGAACTTATAGAGATTCATAATTCTAAGTTGTCCACTTTCACCCCTATCCCCATATCGATGATGATGTTTATAAAGTTCTTTTGGGAATCAAAATCTATCCGAGCAAACAAGGCTCATGTCAAGCATCATCACTTTCCTCTTATAGCAATCATTCCGCATAGGTAGTCGTCAATTGCCTTAAGCCCAACGAATCCTTCAAAACTATTGTCTCTTGCTTTAAAGCCAAAATCATCCGGGCTATTCTAAATGGAAAGCCTTTCTCTCTTCTACATTATATCTTTCAGCATATGTGTAGAACTATAAGGAAGAACAAGGGACATGCCATATGGATTATTCATCATTAGGATCTTTGAGTATCTAAGAATAGACATTTCACGAAAGCTCGGATCTTTACAGAGTCCATATGGTAGTATTGGTGAAGCAATGCTTGTCAAGATGGGCTCCAAGTTTGCATATGGCCAGGGGAGAGACAGGAAGAGGAATGTTGTGTTGATAGATGTTCCTTTGCGAAAACCATGACATTAGAGACCAAACCGAATGAACCTTCAACTGCTGAAAAGTTGGCGAGATGCTTCACCTCTTGGACCATCCTTTGAGTCCAATCGAAAGAGGAGGATGAAAATGTTGGCTCAAAAATAAGAAACTTGCTAAAAGGCTGCTAGATGGAATCCTAAGTGAGTCGGATAGGCAAACATCCGACAACCGACTCTTAAGTGACAGTGAGATTGAATAGACCATTCGGACCATTGTGAGGTCAACTTTTGGGGATGAGGTTGCATCTAAGATGGAGCAGCAAGAGGAGGAGACAGAGAAAGTAGAAGAAAATAACAGGATGCACTTGTTGAGATCATTCAAGAAGTCCTGGACAAGGACAAAAAAATTGTTGAAGTTCGGAGGTTCAAGAGCCTCGTAAAGAAATTTAGGCCGACATGACGATGCAAACACGGGTTGAAGAAGAATAGATTGAGCAGGTAGACATCTCCGAGTTCATCCCGCAAAGTGAAGGTGAAAGAGTTGCACGAAGGAAGCAACATCTAAAGGGGAGAGAATTGATATTGGAAGTCCACACAAAATGGACATAGATGCTACTCGGCATAGCCGATTCTCCAAGCAAAACCGCCTCGCATCTTCTATTACAGGACACCCCAAGGCTTTCATCATTTGAGAAACAAGCAAAGATTCAAGGGAAGTCTTCTAATGCTGGTCTTTAGACGGATAATGATATAGGAGATGCTACGGACTCGCAGCTACTTAGAAAAATCGTGCACAAGCGAGAGAGAATTGGATGAGAAGATGACCGGTATATGGAAATCTCTACATCTGGGATGTTGACGGACTAAAGGTCAAAATGGATTCTAAAGCCATGTAGCTAAAGAGGAAAATATCTTCTAATGCAAGCTTTGTTGCATTCTAGTTGGAACACATGGATCAAGAAGATATACAACCTAAACAGGGACCTTGATAAGAAGATTGAATAGCTGTCCAAGTTTGTTCTTGTCTAACTTCTATCCGACTCTGTCCCTTCAACTACCACTCAAGCCCCATCCACATCTACTCCTACCCTAGACCCTCTTAATTAAAACTCCTTTTACTCATTTAAATTCATCATGTTTTTAAATTGGATATCGTTTTTATTACAATCTTGTTGAATGTCTTTCGACTTGAATTGCACAAGTACTTTAATGACTATGGTTGAACTTGTATTGGATAAATATTTGTGGTTCACTATATCCTTTCATGCTGATGACAAAAAGGGGAAGAAGTTTATACACTTAATTGTCTTTCTATTAAGAAAAGATGTGAGATTATGATTTACAGAGAAAATAACATAACAAGTTCTCATATATATGAAAAAGATGTGAATGATGATTTGCATGAACAAGTATCAAAGCTGAAGTTATATTCTAAGAATGATGATACGGTATCAAGTATAATATGCTATGAACAGAGTTGAATAGGTTTCAAGCTCTAAGAACAAGTTCTCACAAGAACAAGTTCACGAGGATGATCCGAAACAAAACGTTCTATGTCAATAAGCACTAAAATTTTCGAACTTAAAGTTTTACACTCCGAAACCTCACTTTGACATGATATGAATATGTTAAACCTTTTGAGCTTATTATTTTGACACAGGCTCATATTCCATGTGAGTCGGCAATCCAAACAAGAAGGTGCGAGCGAATCCATCTTAGTTTCTTGAAAGTAAAGGATGACCCGAACAGCCCAATAAATGAAATTACTAGGCCTAAAGTAGGAATGTTAGCTTTATACTCAACAAAGCTGTGATGTGATCTATTGCAAATATGAGCATGAATCTTCATTTGTAAATCATCAAATACGTGGAGTCCACCACATTACTTTTGTTCAAATGCCATGAACACATCAATTCATGCAGAGTCACATCAAACGGCCATTCTTGGCTCGTCAATTTGTGCCTATCCAAGCCATAAATAATTACCTATTCGGGCCATAATAGTTGCCTATCCAAGCCATAATTAGTAAGACATATCCCGGAAATTCTCACTTGTGGGTTCAACGTCACGAAAAGGTGAACGTCTTGCATAATCACCTTCAAGGAACGGCGGATCAATATACCCACAATACAAAACCCTTGAGACTTTAAGGGAATGTTTGCCTACCCGGGCCATAATTGCCTTTTCGAGCCATAATAATTGCTTATCCGAGCAATACGTTGTTCCTCGGATGATCTACACAAACACATTGTTGTGGCGCATGCATCAAATCATTTTAATGTAATAAAATATCATTGTGGCATGATTCAAATCATCTTAATGCAAGAAAATATCGTTGTGGCATGATTCAAATCATTTTAATGCATTATCGTGGCTTAATACTATAACACTCGTATCGCACATAAAATGCACACAACTCATGTTAATCTAATGCAATACTTCATTTTAAGTAACAAACAAATGTTACCGTGTTAGATCCGGTAATCCCATTTACTTGGAACCCGAATTACGATGTCCTACGCCAAGCAATAAGGAAACAAGACGAGAAGTAGCGTGACAATGGCGATGGCACGACGTGAGTGGAGTCGGTGGGGTGGTCGCGAGTGGAAGGTTGGGCGTGAGGGAGAAGGGGGAG